>VZQC01008907.1:8038118-8094776 GCA_009823505.1 Rhizomys pruinosus
TTTTTTGTCTTTTTGAGACAGTGTCTCTCTGTAGCTTCGGCTCTCCTGGAACTTGATATGTAGACCAGGATGGCCTTGAACTCACAGAGATCTGACTGCCCCTGCCTCCCAAGTGCTAGGATTAAAGGCGTGTGCCACCACACCCAGCACTACCATCTTTTTTAAATTACAATTTAGTTTCTGAGTCTTAAATGAAACAGTAAGAGAACAAATATCTAATACCAGGTTTTTTCATAACAGGAACTGTGGAAGCAAATTGACAGCATTCTTTTTTCTAATTATGGGGCAGGGATCAGAATGGGAAATAAAACATTATCAAAGTGCTGAACAAATCTTTGTGTATTCTGGTCATTTGTCCTGGTTCAGACTAGAAGCCAAGCAGTCTTCAAGTATCAGGAGTAGAAATCCAGTACAGTTATTAGTGATCTAACTTCTATGTACAGCTGCAACCCCGTGTGTTTGTGATTATCAACTGCATCCTGTGTTGCCCCAGGAAGTTTGGAAGGATGCCTCTGCAAGACAGGGTTGGTACTTGGCATTCATCAGGAGAGCAGCCAGTGCTTTTAATCTCTGAGCTCTCTTCTCCAGCCCCTGGTTCTGATTTCTTATACCTCCTAAAGATACTATTTGTTCTAGTCCAAGATGACACCAGAGTACAAACCTATGTAAAGTAAGTGGCCCAGCAGCTACTTGTACCCTGGTTCTACTGGAACTATTTGGAGAAAGATGTGGGAGTTATATGTTCTGTGTCTGGGGCATCTGGGTATGACAAGATAAATCATTTTATTCCAGTAACAAGTTTGGCTAGGATTAAAGGCATGAGCCTCCACGGCCAGCCAAGCACTTTTTCTTTTACCTGATGAACCATCTCACTGGCCCCAAACTGGGGTCGTTTTTTCATTTGTTAAAAAAAAATTGTGGGGCTGGAGAGATGGCCTAGTGGTTAAGAGCACTGACTGCTCTTGCAGAGGACCCAGGTTCCATCCTGTGGTGGTTTGCATGAGTGTCCCCCATAGGCTGTAAGTATTCAGACATTTGTCTCCAGTTGGTGGCGCTGTTTTTGGAGGTCTTAGAAGGTGTGGCCATGCTGGGGGAAGTGTGTCACTGAGGGCAGGCTTAGTGAGTTTTTTTTTTTTTTTTTTTTTTTTTTTTGAGACACAGGATCTCTCTTAGCTCTGGCTGTCCTGGAACTCACTCTGTAGACCAGGCTGGCCCCGAACTCTCAGAGATCCGCGTGCCTCTGCCTCCCAAGTGCTAGGATTAAAGGCGTGCGCCACCACGCCCGGCATTTTTATTTATTTATTATGTTATCATGTATGTCTGCATGCAAGTTTGTCGGCCCCGTGTCGTGCAATGCCGCCGGAGGTCAGAAGAGGGTCTCGGATTCCCCTGGAACTGGAGTTCTCCTGGAATTGGAGTTTTAGACGGTTTCTCGGCCGCCATGTGGTGCTGGGGATCGAACCCGGGTCCTCTTAAGAGCAGTCGGCGCTCTTAACCGCTAGGCCATCTCTCCACCCAGGCTTAGTGAGTTTTAAACAAGCCTCTGGTCTACAGTTGCCTCTCTGCTGTTCCTGTGCTCTTTTGCAAGATGTGACCCTCACCTTGCTGCTCCAGCCACCATGCCTCCACCACAAGTTGGACTCTGATTCCCCTGGAACCGTCAATCATAAGCTCAAATAAACTCTTTCTTTTATAAGTTCCTTGGTCATGGTGTTTTATCACAGCAACAGGAAACTGACTAATACACATCCCCAGCACCCACATGGCGGCTGAGAACTGCCTTTAACTCCAGTTCCAGGGGAATCCAACACCCTCTTCTGACCTCTGCGGCATTGCACAACACGGGTGCACAAACCTACATGCAGACAGTACATTCATACATATAAAAATAAATAAATAAATTATATTATTTAAATATTTATAAAATAAGTAATTTTTTTTTAATTGGTGTTTTTTTTTTTGTTATGTTGTAGTATGGACCACATATGTGCAGTATCATGGAAGACAGAAGAAGATGTTGGTTCCCCTGGAACTGGAGTTACAGGTTATGGAAACATCATGTGGGGCTGGAGAGATGGCTCAGCGGTTAAGAGTGCCGACTGCTCTTGCAGAGGATCCAGGTTCGATTCCCAGCACCCACATGATGGCTAAGAACCATCTTTAAGCCGGGCCTGGTGGCTCATGCCTTTAATCCCAGACAGAGGCAGGTAGATCTCTGAATTCAAGCCCAGTTTGGTCTACAGTATGAGTTCCAGGCCAGCTGGGACTATAGGGAGATCCTGTCTCAAAAACAAAAACCAGCCGGGCATGGTGGCACACGCCTTTAATCCTAGCACTTGGGAGGCAGAGGCAGGCGGATCTTTGTGAGTTCAAGGCCAGCCTGGTCTACAGAGTGAGTTCCAGGACAGCTGGGGCTACAGGGAGACCCTGTCTGGAAAAGAAAAAACAAAAACAAAAACCAAAAAAAAAGAAACATCATGTTGGGCGGGTGCTGGGAACTCATCTTAATTGCTGAGCCATCCTTCCTGACCCCTAAACTAATGTGGTTTTTTTGTATATGTATGAATGTACTGTCTGCATGTAGGTTTGTGCACCTGTGTTGTGCAATGCCTCGGAAGTCAGAAGAGGGTGTCGGATTCCCCTGGAACTGGAGTTAAAGACGGTTCTCAGCCACCATGTGGGTGCTGGGAATTGAACCGGGGTCCTCTGCAAGAGTAGTCGGTGCTCTTAACCGCTAGGCCATCTCTCCAGCTCCAAAAATGTTTTTTTTTTTTTTTAATATATCGTTCAACTTTTTTCTTATTATGTTTTGATTTATTATATTTTTTGTTTGGTTTTTGTTTTTTTGGTCTTTTTCAAGACAGGGTCCTCTTATTACGCCCCGCTGTCTGGGGAACTCACTCATGTAGACCTAGGCTGGCCTTGAAATCAACAAGATCCGCCTGCCTCTGCTCCCAAGTGCTAGGATTAAAGGCGGTCCACCGTACCGCCCGGCCTCTCTCCTATTATCTCTCTTAAAAAGGGAAATAAGTGGGGGTCACAAATATAAGAGCCACAGTTGTTATTATACAAACATAATGTTTTTTTAAATAGTCTATTACATTATTCATTTTCTATAATGTATTGTAAATTGGTACTGTTCTGCAGTGCTAAGTTGTCACCCAGTGATCATTGCGAATGCCACATGGAGGTCTAGTCCAGAGACAAACGGGTGTCGGATTTCACCTGGAACTGGAGTTTTCAAGACAGTTCTACAGACCACCATGGAGTGCTGGGGATTAACCTGGGTCCTCATGTAAGAGCAGTCGGCGCTCTTAACCGCTTAGGCCATCTTCCAGCCCCCCAACTAATGTTTTTTGTTTGTTTTGTTTGTTTTAAATGTATTTCTGTATTGTGTATGAAGTACTGTCCTGCACTGTCAGGTCTGTGCACCCATGTCATTGCAATGGCCAGCGGAGTATCAGAAGAGGGTTTCGGATTCCCCTGGAACTGGAGGTCTCCTGGAATTGGAGTTTCAGACGGTCTCAGCCCGCCATGTGGGTGAATGGGATCGAACCGAGGTCCTCTGCAAAAGAGCATCGGGTGCTCTTAACCCTAGGCCATCTCTTCCAGCCCCAAACTAATGCTTTTATAAGTTGGTTGTGAGCTGGGTGTTGGTTGCATGCCTTTAATCCTAAGCTCATTGGGACGCAGAGGCAGGAAGATCTGTTGAGTTCAGCCAGCCTGGAATCTACCATAGAGAGTTTCAGGACAGTGCGGCGACTAGTAGGGAAATCACTTGTCTCAAAAAGACCAAAAAAAAAAAAAAAAAAGCGAATTGTGGTATTGACTGTGGATGAGAGAGAGAGATGGGGTGTGTGTGATTCGTGTGTGGTGTGTGTGTGTGTGTGTGTGTGTGTGTTATTTGGGAAAGAGATGGGGCCTCCAACCACTCTCTTTGAGGACAGGGTCTCCCCATGTAGCCCCAGCTGTCCTGAACTCACTCTGCAGACCAGGCTGGGCCTTGAACTCACGAAAGACCAACCTGCCTCTGCCTCCTAGTGCTAGGGATTAAAGGCATGCGCCACCATGCCCGGCACATAACAACACTCTTTACCACTGCTTAGTCTTAACCTGCTGGGCTTAAAATGTACAGCAGTTTTCAGCATTACTGCCCAAGTGAGGTTTGGACACATCCTATTTGCCTGACTCCTGGATTAAGGCAAAATGAGAAGTGCTTTGAGCCAGATCCATAGCGGTGGTGGAGTGGGGGTGGGGGAATTAATCCCAGCAGGATAAAGAAGCATAGAAACAAAAGGTATACTTATTAGGCAAATGTTACATTAATGTCTCTTGAATTTATTTTTTTTTATTTTTATTTATTTATTTATTTTTCTCTTAAATTTGTAAAAACAGTGCTTCAAATCAGCTGTTTCTTTCCATTGCCCTGGATCTGTCTCAGGGGTCTCTACATAATCCTAAAGAGCAGCCAAGCAATAGCTGCTACCAGGGAGCCAGAGGATAAATGTAATTTTCATTTCCTCTGGGATCTAATCCAGCTGAGCAAATGGCCCCAGATGTGAAGGGTTGGCTAGGAGGACAGGCAGAGAGCATCTGCATCATCAGCTATAGTTCTGGGCACTGACAAAGAATTAGCCAGACTATTCAAAGTCCTGTCAGCTGCAGGGTGCTGTTCTGTCCTTGCCTGTCTGTTGTCCCTCTGTTGAAAAAGAAAACTACCATTATGAATAAGCTGGAGCCAGTAGCCTTTTTTTTTTTATTTTTATTTTTTTACTATATATTTTTTATTTTTTTATTTATTTCTGTATGTGTATTAATGTTACTGTCTGCATGCAAGTCTGTTACCCCCGTGTCGTGCAATTGCCGCGGAGGTCAGAAAGAGGGTCTCGGATTCCCCCTGGAACTGGAGTTCTCCTGGAAATTGGAGAGTTTCAGACGGTTCTCAGCCGCCATGTGGGGTGCTGGGGATCGAACCCGGGTCTCTCTGCAAGAGCGTCGGGTCTTCTCAACCGCTAGGCCATCTCTCCAGCCCACCTTTTTTTTTATTTTTTTATGTGTCATGAAATGACCTGTCTGCATGTAGGTTTGGTGCACCTGTGTTGTGCAGACGGCACGGACAGGTCAGAAATAGGGTGTCAGATTCCCCTGCGAACTGGAGTTAAAGATGGTTCTCAGCTGCCATGTGGGTGCCAGGAATTGAACCCGGGTCCTCTGCCAGAGCAGCTGGCTCTCTTAACTGCAAGGCCATCTCTCCAGCCTCTATAGTAGCCTTCAAGCAAGCACTCTTTTTGCTTTCTCCTCAGGGCTATTTATTTAATTTTAAAAATTTTATGGGGCTGGAGAGATGGTCGAGCAGAGTTAAAGCGCTGACTGCTCTTGCAGAGGACCCGGGAGTTCAATATCCAGCACCCACCATGGCAGCTTGAGAACTCTATTTTTTTTTTTTTCTTTTTTCGAGACAGGGTCTCCCTGTTAGCCCCAGCTGTCCTGGAACTCACTCTGTAGACCAGGCTGCCTTAACTCACAAAGATCCGCCTGCCTCTGCCTCCCGAGTGCTAGGATTAAAGGCATGCGCCACCACGCCTGGCCTAAGAGTAACTCTTTTTTTTTTTTTTTTGGTCTAGCTAAGAACTCTTTTTTTTTTTTTTTTTTTTTATTTTCGTATGTGTACGAATGTACTGTCTGCATGCAAGTCTGTGCACCCGTGACGTGCAATGCCGCGGAGGTCAGAAGAGGGCGTCGGACTCCCCTGGAACTGGAGTTCTCCTGGAATTGGAGTTTCAGACGGCTCTCGGCCGCCATGTGGGTGCTGGGGATCGAACCCGGGTCCTCTGCAAGAGCGGTCGGCGCTCTTAACCGCTAGGCCATCGCTCCAGCCCCGCTAAGAACTCTTTAACTCCAGTTCTAAGGGAATCCTACACCCTGTTCTTACCTTCACGGAATTGCATGACACGGGTGAACAAACCTACATTCAGACAGTACATTTATACACATACAAAAATAAATTAAAAAATTAAAAAAATATTTTAAAATGTTAAAAAATATTTTATGTATTTGAGTGTATTGCCTTCATATGTGTAAGTGCACCCATGTCAGGCAGTGCCCTTGCAGTCAGAAGAAGGCATTGGATTTCTCTGGAACTGGAGTTCCAGACAGTTGTTAGCCACCATGTGGGTGCTAGAAACTGAACCCAGGTCCTCTGCAAGAGCCGCTGGTGCTCTGAACCATTGAGCCATCTCTCTAGCCCCCTTCATGGCTGCTTAGAGCAACTTGGCTCCTCCCAGTTAGTTCAGACCCAATGGGACTGCTCTGGGGGCAGGGGAGCGCACAGTAAAGTGGGGTTAAGTAGCTGTGGCCCAAAACAACACACTGCTGTAGAAACCCAGTTCAGGAGATCTGAGTTAAGGGGGAGGGCTCAGTGTGGGAATAAGGGCAACTGGGCCCCAAGGGAGAGCAAGGGACTCTATTTTTCTCCCTTTTGGAAATGGAGCACTCAGCTTTTTGTCCTGTGAAGTTCTTTATCTGCTCAGAACATTGACATGTAGACTCCTGGTTTTCTCACTGGGCATTCGCTGTCATTTTTAGTTTTCCTCCCCATATCAGAGGGTGGGACTTCCTGTTGTCTTTAATGCCCCTACCAGCTCTGCTACATTAGCCTGCCCTCTTTTACCTCTATCTTAACTTCTCCCAAGCAGGGACGACTTTGTATGTTTTTCTCCTTCCTCATTTCCCTCTGATAATATCACCTGATCCTGTTATCTAGTGCTATTTAAACAAAGTAGCCTGAACTAATTGTTGAGAAGCAGTCCAAGCTAAAACAGAGCTGCTGCTGGGTGTGGTGGCGCACGCCTTTGATCCTAGCACTTGGGAGGCAGGGGCAGGCAGATCTTTGTGAATTCAAGGCCAGCCTGGTCTACAGAGTGAGTTCCAGGACAGCTGGGGCTATAGGGAGACCCTGTCTCAAAAAGACCAAAAGAATAATAATAAAAAATAAAATAAAAGAGAGCTGCTAAGAAAGGAGCATCGTAGATGCGCCATGCCTTTCCCGGCCCGCAGGCTTCTCACCTGCCAGGAGCTCTGCTCTTTCTAAGGGTGCAGTTGGAATGCTGACTAAGAACAGTACCTCTTTTTCTTCCTCAGGTTCCTCCTCCTGCACCCTCTTAATATTGAGCAAGTGAGTCAGATTGGTTCTTGCCTGAGAACCAGAGATTTCTTCTTGGCTCCAGTTGCATTGGCTAAGGAGGGGTCTTGTTCTTGACTACAGAAAGACTAAGAGGGGGAGCCAGTGAGGTGAGCTCTGGAGACTGGCGAGAGCTGGGGCAGAAAGATGGGAAGACAGTTGAAAAAGCTAGCAGAAGCATATTGAGGTCATCTAGGAGGGAGAACCCACCTTGTTCAATGTAGGAAGGACCTAAAGTTCTTACCTTCTATTCTCAGTCTCTGTTGTCACATTGGATGCCAGCTGTTGACTTGGATGACAAATGTTCTCATCCCTGCCTTACCAGTCAAGCAGGATGTGTATGAGAAGTCATAAAACAGAGAGTCAGGGGCTGGAGAGATGTCTAGCGGTTGAGAGCACCGGCTGCTCTTGCAGAGGACCCAGGTTCGATTTCCAGCACCCACATAGTGGCTAAGAACTGTCTTTTTTTTTTTTTTTTTTTTGAGACAGGGTCTCCCTTTAGTCCCAGCTGGCCTGGAGCTCACTATGTAGACAACTGTCTTTAACTCCAGTTCCTGGGGAATCTGACACACCCTCTTCTGACCTCCACAGCTTTGCACGACATGGGTGCACCTACCTACATGCAGACAGTACACTCATACACATTAAAACAAAACAAAACAAAAACCCAGAGTCAGCTGGGTGTGGTGTTGCACACCTTTGATCCTTGCACTCGGGAGGCAGAGGCAGGCAGATCTCTGTGAGTTCAAGGACAGCCTGGTCTACAGACTAAGTTCTAGGACAGCCAGAACTACAGGGAGACCCTGCCTCAAAAAGACCAAAAATAAACAACAAAAAAAAAAACCAACAAAAGAGAATCAAGGGACTGGAGAGATGGCCTAGTGGTTAAGAGCACTGACTGCTCTTGCAGAGGACTCAGGTTCGATCCCCAGCACCCACATGGTGACTGAGAACCGTCTTTAACTCCAGTTCCAGGGGAATCCGACACCCTCTTCCGACCTCTGCGGCATTGCACAACATGGGTGCACAAGCCTACATGCAGACAGTACATTCATACACATAAAAAATAAATTAAAAATTAAAAAAAACAATCAAAAGACAAGGTCTTTAAGCTGGGGATCTGGCTTAGTAATAGAGTGCTTGCCTAGTATTCCTAAGGACCTATATTCAGTCCCAAGTACCACACATCCATACAGAAAGACAAAGGCTGGGCTGGGGATGAGGTTCAGATGGTAGAGTTCTTGCCTAGTATGCATGAAGCCCTGGGTTCAGTTTCCAGAACTGCATAAACTGGGAGTGATGGTATAATCCCAGAACTCAGGAGGTGGATATAGGAGGATCAGGAAATCAAGGTGAGCCTCAGCTACAGATCAAGCTTGAGGCCAGCCTAAGCTCCACGAGACCAACTGTCTTGGGGTTGAAGGTGGAGAAAAGGATAAGGCCTATAAGACTATTTTTTTCCAGGTGTCCAAGAACTCAGTATGCAGACTAGGCTGGTCTTGAACTCATAGAGATCCACCTGCCTCTGGCTCCCAAGTGCTGGGATTAAAGGTATATGCTACCATGCTCAGCCTTCTGTAAGACTTTTCAGACACCTATTTTGTATGATTTTCCTCTAAGTAAACTTTTAACCTTTTTTTAAAGATTTTTAATTATGTGTATATGTGTCTCTGTTCTGTCCGTGCACATGGCTACAGGTACCCTCAGAGACCAAGAGAGAAGGCTGGATTCCCTGAAGCTGGAATTATAGGCCGTGGTAAGCCACGCAGTGTGGGTGCTGGGAACTGAATTCAGGCAGTATATGTTCTTTTTTTAATTTTATTTATTTATTTTTTTATTTAATTTTTTAAAGTTTCTGTATGTGTGGTGCTGGGGATCGAACCCGGGTCCTCTGTAAGAGCGGTCAGCACTCTTAACCGCTAGGCCATCTCTCCAGCCCCAATTTTTTTTATTTTTTTATGTGTATGAGTGTACTGTCTGCATATAGGTAGGTGTACCCGCACCATGCGATGCCATGGAGGTCAGAAGAGGGCATCAAATTCCCCTGGAACTGGAGTTAAAGATGGTTCTTAGCTGCCATGTGGGTGCTGGGAATTGAACCCGGGTCCTCTGCAAGAGCAGTCGGTGCTCTTAACCGCTGAGCCATCTCTCCAGCCCCAGGCAGTATATGTTCTTAATCACTAAGCCATCTCTCCAAGCCTGTCTTTCATCCTTAATTACCTAGTGTATCAGTCAACTTTCTGTTGCCATGATAGAGCCACCACGACCAAGGAAACTTTTAAAAGGAGGAAACCGGAGTTTATTTAAGCATAGGTTCCAGGGGAGACATGGGAGGGAGACAGGAGGTGCCAGAGCAGGAGAAGAGTGCAGAGGTTCACACCTTCAAGCAGGCACAGGAAGCAGAGAAAGACTGGAGATTGGAAAGGCTTGTTGAACTCTAAGTTGTCCCCCAGTGACTTACTTCCTCCAGCATGGCCTCACCTCCTTCTAACATCTCCTAAAACAGCGCCACCACCTGGGGATAAAATGTCTGAGTACTTGGAGCCCATGGGGGACAGTCTCATTCAGACTACCACACATAGCTTCATAGCCATCTCTTGTCCTCAGTTCCTGTGTTGCTACCACATTGTATGGTTTAGTTCTTTACAGCCTTTGATAGACTTTAGGGAAGAGGTGAAAGCTCCCTGTTCTGGGCACTGCTGATTGCCTTCCACTGCTAATACCCATCTTCTAAGTAAGTCCCGATTCTGAGCCTTGCGTCAGATACTCTAGGTGGATGACAGAATTATTTGGAAAGAGAGAGTACACTTTTGTTCCCTCGAGCAGGAAAAGAAGTAGAAAGGATGTGATGTCTCTTGGGGTCTAAGCTGTGCCCTTCCTATGCAGCTGTGAGTTGTCTTCTGGGATTTCTGGGGAGATAGGTGGCCAAGTGTTTCGGTTATTTGGAAACTCCATGTAGGTTGTGAAAAGACTCATGAATCCAGCTCTGTTAGACTCACCTACGGAGCTGTTATTCCCAGTCCCAAGGATAGGCAAGTAGAGGGCCGAGTTCTTCATCTTGAGCATCAGACATCATTTGACCTTGGTCTTTAGTTACAGACAAGGACTGAGCCATAGCTTCTTGCAGACTTGGCTCTGGAGCTAATTTGACTCTGGGCTCAAGCCTCGAAGGTTCTTGTTCTCTGACACCTTCCAGAGTAAAAGTACTGGGTGGCTTGCTCACTTCAGGGTGGGAGCTTTTGCTTTCTAAAAGGAAGCTCTCTAGAGGTCTGTGTACTGAAAGGCAGAGCTTTTGCTCAGGGGCTATTGGGATGGCTGTCTGAGTTGCTGGTAAAGCCAGGAGGCCAGGTTTCTCAGATGGGGCTCTAGTTTCCTCCCATGGACACATGTCTACCATGGTGCCCTTGATTTTGTTTCCTTCTGGATCTGTGACTTCCCATTGGCACAGCTGTGCTAGCCTGTTCCCTGTGCTGCTTGCTCCATCAGGGCTGACCTTGGGGTGAACTGTGTCCAGAGTTTCTCCCTCAGGGAAGAGGCCCTCTGACCCTGTGCCTTCCCAGGGCCAGATTATCTCTTGTTCAGTGTTGAGTTTTGCTGCTGCTTTTGGAAAATGTCCTTCAGTCCCTCTAGACCCTGCCTTGGGAAGGATCCTCTCTCCTTGCCCTTGTGATTCTCGCCCCATCTTCTGTTCCAGTCCTCCCTTTCCGGCTGCTCCTGGACTTGCCTCCCAAGGGCAGATCTCTGCTTTTTTGGCAGAAGTCTCTTCTGCATCCCATGGACATACCTGTACCACTCTGGTTCCTACACAGCCTGCTACCTCAGAACTGCCTCTGCTTCTGTCAGAAGCACTAGGGGCTGGTTGCAGAGATAGAACCGCAAAGTCCTGGCTCTCTCTGGGACACATAGCCTCCTGTTTCCCGGTGTTGCTGGTCTGTGGTATTTTCTGAACTGCTACACCTTTGGGCTCTGGTTTCTCAGAGTCTCTTCCCTTCTCCCAAGAATCCCTCTTTTCACCCTGTCTTAATGCCCCTTTCTCCAGGGTGCTCCCAGTCACCTCCCAGGGACAGAGCTCAGCCTTGGCGCCACTGTCAGGTTTATGCATGTCCGGGTCAGGAGCATCCCATGGGCACACCTCAGCAGTCCTACCCTCAGTACTGACCAGTGTCTGGGAGCTGGCTCTAGTTTGGTCAGGGTGCTGGCTAAGTGGCTGGGAGGAAGAGCCTACTGGCACCATGCTTTCCCAAGGACAGACAGACTGGAGCGCATTGCTTGTCCGACCCCCACTGTCAACAAGGAATTTTGCTTTCAGAGCTGGAGCTCTTCCTTGGGTCACCTGTTCTGGGAGGGAGCCTGTCTTGAGGTCTTCTCTCAGGTCTCTCTTCACTGATGCCTCATTACTGGCTTCCAGGGAATGTCCCTCTGCCACCTGGCTACTGGTGGTGCTGGACAATCCTGAGACTTTGGGGATCTGAGCAGATGGCTCTCCCCAGTCTTTGTCCTCCCAAGGACAGAGAGCTTCCTGTTCCTGATGGAGGTCAGCCTCCCATTTTGATATGCCTTCTTCCTGAAAGGCGAATCTCTCCTTTTCTAGGTTTTTTCCCCTCTTTGCTGACTCATTTCCCATCGCTTTTTCTAGTCCTTCCCCAATGTTTCCTTCATTCACTTCCCAGGGACGGACCTTGGCTTTTTCACTGGTAAGAACTTCCTCTGTTTCCCAGGGACACACCTCAGTAGGCCTAGACTTTCCTGGGTCCAGTTCCTGTAGTCCAGCTGTTTGTCCATCAGTGTCCAAAGTGTCTGGATGCTGAGAGGAGTTCCCTGGACCCCCACTTTCCCAGGGACAGACCACCTGCTGCTCCAGGGCTGGCCTCTCTGGCTCTGTGGGAGCAGCAGCTATCAGCCTGGGTCCAGAACCCGCAGGACTCTGGCCTGCATCGTCCAGAGATTCCCTACTGGCCTCCAGGGCCACAGCCCTTTCTTCCTCTGCTCCAGTACCCACCTCCCACGGACAGATCTCGGCCTTCTCAGTGGTCAGGGTCCCCTCAGTGTCCCACGGGCAGATCTCGGCCTTCTCAGTGGTCAGGGTCCCCTCAGTGTCCCACGGGCAGATCTCGGCCTTCTCAGTGGTCAGGGTCCCCTCAGTGTCCCACGGGCAGATCTCGGCCTTCTCAGTGGTCAGGGTCCCCTCAGTGTCCCACGGGCAGATCTCGGCCTTCTCAGTGGTCAGGGTCCCCTCAGTGTCCCTCGGGCAGATCTCGGCCTTCTCAGTGGTCAGGGTCCCCTCAGTGTCCCTCGGGCAGATCTCTGCAGCTTTGCTTCCCATACCACCTTGCGTCTGAAGAACTGCTTGTGGATTCTCTCTGTCTTTTCTGGGGAAGCTACCAGGTTCTACACCCTCCCAGGGGCAGACTGCTTCCTGCTTTGGGATCTGCTCCTCAGACATTTTCCATATCGTGACATCTTGCACTCCTGCTTTCCCAGGGACTTTCTTCTTGTCTCTTTGAGATTCTCCTTCATTTGACCTGTGTGCTGATGTACTGTCCTCTGTTTTTAAATCCATTTCCCAGGGGCAGATTTCTGCAGTTGAAGGTATTGCTTGCTTTTCCTCTGGCTTGAGCACTTCCCAAGGACACACCTCCATCGCTCGGCTGCTCTCTATGCTTAGGAGTTGGCTCCTAGCCTGGGATGAGGAACTATCTGGACATGGGCTGGATGGCACAGGGGCTGTGTCCTTCCAGGGGCACGCTGACTCCTGCCCTTGACTGACCGTCGGCACTGTTCTCACAGTTTGCTCCCCCATCTCTCCAGAACACCCCTTTCTGGAGGTCTTCTCCTTTCTTGGGAGAGACTCCACACCTGCTCCCTGACCCAGTGTTTCCTTCCTGGTTGGCTCATCACCAAGCTCCCAGGGACAGACCTCAGCTTTTTTGTCAATACGTGTGTCTCCTGTCTCCCATGGGCATACCTCTGCATGGCCACTGCCCAAACTCCCAGAGCTTCCTGGGCCTTGAAGTAAGACTGCTGAGGAACCCCGAAAATCTGTACTTTCCCATGGACAGAGGGACACCAGGTCTCTGCCAAGATTCTGTTCTCTCCAGAAAGCTGCCTCCTTGGGGAGCTCCTTTACCCCCTGAGCCGGTATCTCCCCCCTCTCATCACTCAGCTCCCAGGGGCAGAGCTCTACTTTGACAGTGTCAGGTCGAGGAGCCTCTGGGCTGTTGGCTTCCTCTCGATGCTTCTCCCCCTTTCTCGCCTCTGCACTGCCCACCACCTCGGACCTGCCCTGGGTTCTGTCAGAGTCCCAAGGGGCCAACCGAGGAGACAGATCCCCAGGATCAGCACTGCCCCAGGGACACACCACCTCCTGGCTTCTGGCCAGCCTCTCTGGCTTTTTCCGAATTCTGGCACACACACCTTTGGGCTCTGATTTCTCTGGGGCTTTCCCCCTCTTTTCCCAGGGGCCACGTGGATCTTTTCTCGATGCCTTCCTCTCAAGGAACCCTTCACCCCCCTCCCAGGAATAGACTTTGGCCTTGTTGCTACTGTCCAGCTGGCACATCTCTAACTCAGTGACTTCCCAGGGGCAAACCTCTGCCACCGTGCGGTTAGCACTGCCTAGGGGCTGGAGATCAGCTTTGGGCAGCTCTTGCCACCCCACAGACGATTCCTTTGCTTGTACAGTACTTTTGTCTCCAGAACCTTGCCTCCGTGTGGCAGGCCCTGCTTTACCTGTTCTCTCAGCTTTCTGCTCCCCTGGACCCTGGGACGTCCTCTTGTTTCTGTCTTCTTGTTCTCTGCTGCCCTCCTGGTGAAAGACTTGGAGCATTCTGCTGGTGTGAGCATTCTGTTGGTTCTGGAGGGACTCTTCATCTTCACAGGGGGCGAGGGCAGCCTGTTTGCTCACTGCTTTGGGCCTGCCTAGCCTGGGAGATGGGGGCGGGGCCCCCATGCCCCCCCCTGCACGCTTGCCCTTCTCAGTCTCAGGGCTGTCCTCCCCACCCTCCTTCTCTTTGTGCGTGCTCCGAGAACGGGTCAGCGCTTTGATGGCCAGGCCCAGGCTGCGCATAGAGCCCTGCTGCACAGGGGTTTTGAGACTGTGGGATTTCGAGAAGACCTTGGGTTTGTCCTCGCTCATATCATCAACTTCCCCCTGGACATGCCCATCCTCTGTGTCCATCTCACTCTCCCCAGCTCCCCTTTTCTCCACTGCTACAGAGAGGGCCCTCCAGATCTTGGCACGAGCTGGGGCAGGGGAGTGGCTGCTTCGCTCTGGCCCTGAGAGGCCGTCCTGGGCTGCATTTTCTTTCTTGCCTGGCAGTTCTGCATTTTCCTTCTTGCCTGGCAGTTCTGCATTTTCCCAGGGGCAGATGAAAGTGAGTAGGGTGGGGCTTTGGGGGAGCACTGGGACTGCTGTCAGGACAGAAGCAGGGGCTGGGGCAGGCAGGGCTGGGGCCGGCAGGGCTGGGCCCGGGGCTGGCAGCAGAGCAGGAGCCAAGGTGGAGGTACGGGTGGGAGACAGCATTTTTGGCTCTCCCAGGCAGGCTCCAGACAGAGCCAAGATGGGTGTGGAGACCTGGTGCCGGATGGGTGGGTGGGGCAGCCTTCTGCCTGCCTCCTCTTGAGGCCTTCCAGAGGTGTGAGAGCTCTCCACGCTGCTTCTCTTGGCAGGGGAGGGTGGGGCTGACAGTGGAGCCCGCAGGGCCCGCTCCAGCCTCCTGGCCGATGGCCTCTGCACTGGGCTCATCACGGCTACCTCAGCTTTCTTTCGCTCCTCTCTCTCTTTTGCCTGCTGATAGGTTTCTTCCAGGTAGGCCTGACTGGCCACAAGCAGAGCCTTTTCCGTGGAGCCAGCCGCAACGCTAAGTGATTTCTGCAGGGAGCTAGGCGGGGCTCTGGGGAGTCTCTCTCCCACTGTCAGGTTGTGGGCACTGGCTGACCTGAAGCCCAGGGCTGGAGGCCCCTGCGCCAACTCCTGGCTCTCCACATGTGAGGACTTCTTGGACAGGTTCCTCCTCAGCAGGGAGTCTAGGAGAGGCAGACCCTGTTCCCTGTGCTGGTCATAAGTGCTGCGGGTCTTGCGCCGGGCTGGTGGCCTCTCAGCTTCCTGAAGGCTAGAGCTGAGAAGCCTGCGACGAGAGGAGCCTGGCAGGCTGCTGCGGCCCTGGGAGCCTGAGTCCCGGGAGTGCTGCCGAGCCAGAGCCTCAGGGAACTCAGCCAGGTACCTCATGAAGGAGCGGCCCAGCCCCTGACGTGAGCTGCCCCGCTTCTTGAGCAGGTGGGGGTTATTAACAGCCATTTCTCTGGTCTTGCGGACTTCCAGCTGGGCGTAGAGCTTCTTCAACTCATCCTACAGGAAGGAAAGGCACAGGGAATAGAGCTGCCTTTGAGATGGTCAGACTGAGCCCACCAGCCCCCTGACAGTGCTGATCTCCCTCTTCGCTTTTATTTATTTAGACAACTTTCTCTGGGGTGTCTTGCTCCATCAAGCTCTGTCCCTTTCCTAAAATTGAGAATTCACGACTCTATTCTTACAAAACTAGTTCCAAGCTGGTTCTGACCTGGATCCATTCAGCCTTGAAATTTCAGAGTGTCCTCTCTAGTTAAGAGCACTGACTACTCTTGCAGAAGACCCAGTTTTCCCAGCACCCACATGGCAGCTAACAACTGTCTGTAACTCCAGTTCCAGGGGATCTAGCACCCTCTTCTTACCTTCACAGGCATTGCACATACAGGTACACTTAATACACATGTAAGCAAAACATTCATACATATAAAATAAAATTTTTAAAAAGTTGCTATCAGCCAAAATAGCACGCCTTTAATCCAAGCAGTCTGGAGGCAGAGGCAGGCAGATCTCTGTGAGTTCAAGGCCAGCCTGGTCTACAGAGTGAGTTCCAGGATGGCTAGGGCTACGAGGGGACCCTGTTCCAAAAAGACCAAAAAAAAAAAAGTTGATATCAAAGAATTGGGAGTGGGAGAGGTGGCACCTACCCGGATGTCCCCTGGGTCCAGGCTGTGCTCGCTCCAGGCTGAGGCGATGCTGCTGTTGAGGTAGGAACCTGATCGCTGTAGTTCTAGCTCGTCCTCATACACTTCATCCAAGATCTCCCGGGGAGGTGCCTCTGACTTCCAGAACTGACCACACAGGTGGAAGGTGGAGGTGGGGGACACCATGACTCACGTCCACTCCTAGTCTCACCTACCTTGTAACATGTCTTTACTTTGTGAATCTTTTTTTTTTAATTTTATTTATTTATTTATGTGTATGAGTGTACTGTCTGCATGTAGGTTTGTGCACCCGTGTCCTGCAATGCTGCGGAGGTCAGAAGAGGGTGTCAGATTCCCCTGGAACTGGAGTTCTCCTGGAATTGGAGTTACAGACGGTTCTCAGCCACCATGTGGGTGCTGGGGATAGAACCTGGGTCCTCTGCAAGAGCAGTTGGTGCTTTTAACCGCTAGGCCATCTCTCCAGCGCCCTACTTTGTGAATCTTAACCCCTTCTCTGATCTGGAATTCTAGGGCTTCAGAGGGTTTTTACTCCCTGTCATTGTTCCTGTCTAGTTGAGACCAGGGCAGTGTCCATAGGCATGGTGTTCAACTCCCCCACCTGCCTCAATAAACTGCTCCCACATTTTCAGAGTCCACCAGCTGGATTAAAAGGACACATTCCTTGGGGCTGGAGAGATGGCCTAGCGGTTAAGAGCGCCGACCACTCTTGCAGAGGACCCAGGTTCGATCCCCAGCACCCACATGGCGGCCGAGAAATGTCTGAAACTCCAATTCCAGGAGAACTCCAGTTCCAGGGGAATCCGACACCCTCTTCTGACCTCCGCGGCATTGCACGACAGGGGTGCACAAACTTGCATGCAGATAGTACATTCATACACATACAGAAATAAATAAAATTAATTAAAAAAAAAAAGACACATTCCTCCTCCATCCCTAGTTCTGTTGTGCTTGCCTTAGAACTTGAAGCAGGAAACAGCCTCATTTCCCGACCAAATCCTTCCCTAAGATCTCAGAGCTCATTCATCCCCAGCCCCTTTCATCATTCTCCTGTTGGCCTGGAGAGGTTGCTGAGGTGGGGACAGGCCCACAGCGTCCCTTACCAAAGGGCTGAGGGCCTGCTTCATGCAGGAGGGGAAACCTTACCTTAGGGATGAAAATTAGAGCCAGTGTGGTTGTGACTGTGCTGTGGGTGTGGAGAAAGAAGAGGAGGAGGGTCCAGTCTGGGTGCAGGGAGGGAGCCAGCACAAACCTGAGGGCAGGATGGGACGGGTCATCAGTGCAGGTGGGGACAGCCCACCCACCCGCCCGCCTGCCTTATCTCACTAGCTCTCTTCCCCTACCCTAGGCCCATCCTCTCCCAGGAGGATGCTCTTTCTTCCCTCTGGGTTTTCTCAAGTGTAATCTCAAGTCTGTCTATCTATCTATCATCTATCTGTCTGTCTACATCTGTCTCTTTCGTTCTCTCTCTTTTTTTTTTTTCTTGGTCTTTTTGAGCAGGGTCTTTTTTTTTTTTTTTTTTTTGGTCTTTTGTTGGTCTTTTCGAGTCAGGGTCTCCCTGTAGCCCCAGCTGTTCTGGAATTTGCTCTGTAGACCAGGCTGGCCTTGAACTCACAAAGAACCACCTGCCTCTGCCTCCCGAATGCTAGGATTAAAGGCATGCGCCACTACACCCGGCATGAGACAGGGTCTTCTTGTATCCCCAGTTGGCCTGAAACTCACTGTGTAGACTAGGCTGGTCTTGAACTCACAGAGATCTGCCTGCCTTTGCCTCCTGAGGGATTAAAGGCGTGCGCCACCACACCCAGCTCAAGGCTCTCATCATTCCTCACCTCTCAGAAGCCCTCCTAAGTGACTTCACCCTACTGCCTCTGCCTGCTGAGTTTACAGAACAGATTTGTGCTCCTGGCTGTTAGGATCACCCTGTGGGTTGATTCTGCCCCCACCACAGGGCCAGGTCCCCATCAACACACAGCAGGCTGCTGCTCCAAGGGCTGTGGAAGGAGCCAGCGAGAAGTACAGGTTTGAGGGAAAGCTGGAGAGAAGACAAGAAAGAGGCACACTTCCTCTTCTAGTGGATTGGGGATGTCTCCTGAATGAGATATGGGGTGTAGGAGGGTATGTGTGCAGCCTTTCCCTACCCGGCTGCGGCTAGCAGTGTGGCGAGGATTGCTGAGGTGGACGCTGTCGCTGGGGTAGGAGGAGCCTCAGGTGTAGGCACATCCTCACCTGGCCGTGTGGAAGGCAGCGGAGAGCAGCAGCTCATTGTGCAGGGCGATGGTCATGTAGCGCGGTTCCCAGAAAGCTGAGGGGACAGCCCTGGCGGCATAGCAGAGGAAGCTACCCCAGCACAGCAGCAGCATTTCCGCTGTGGGGAGAGAGCTGTTACCTCTCCTGCTGACTCCCTCCGAGTCAGGGTGTGCTACGGAGGAGGCTGGACCCAGGAGAACTAGCACAGGAGGGTCCTGGAGATATAGCCGGGGCCCGAGGGAGGCTGGGCTCAGCAGAAGCAGCTCACCCACAACCATGATGTAGTCCCAGCGGTCATGGTGGCAAAGGTAGAAGTGGCGGCCACTGCGAGTGTGGCCTCGAGTCACCAGAGGTGTGTGCTGCATGCCTTGCTCCAGGGCCCCTGCTGTCCACAAGACCAGGAAGCCCAACACAAGCAGCAGGAGCAGCCCCAGACGCCGCAGCAGCTGCCCACTGCTGGGACGCAGTGCCCGCTGGGCTGTTCGAGACAGGAACAGCTGGAGCACCCTGAAGGGAGTAGTGAACACGTGACAGCCTGGGAGGATGGATAGTGGGGCCGGAGAGCTCCGGGATGCTGTCCTCACTGCCCTCCCCTCCACGTGTTTGTGTTTACCTATTCTGTCCTTTCCACAGTTTCTGCCCCCCGAAACCCCCTACCCCAAGGCTGCATGGAAGGGAAAAGGCTGAGAAACTGAAGCAAGCTTGAGGGTACAGGGGAAAGATTTGGCTTTGAGAAACTGCATTTTGGGAATGAGTTGTGGGTGGTAGGGAACAGAGCAGCAAGGTCTGTCAGGGCTACCTGTGAAGTTTCAGGATAATGGTCCCATAGACAACAGCAAAACCCAGAAGCCGGACCCAGCGAAGAGCAATGCAGCGGAATACACTGGGCTTGAAATACAGGATGAATACCTGATGGGAAGGGGACAGAAAGCTGCTCTCCACTGTGCTTCCACTCCAAGCGAGGCCTGTGCTCTATTCACGGCTAATCTTGCAGCAAGCCTGCAGGGTAGGCATCACCCCCCCCCCATTCTACAGATAAGCAGCTTTAGTATCAGGGACGGTAAGTAATTTGCCCTCAATCACACAGAAGATCAAGAAACGAGTCTGGGGCTCTGACTGCCTCCAGAGCTCATTAGCTCTGGAATGGGTAGGGGAATGTGAAGTTCTGATCCTTTCTAAGAAGGTAGAGGAGGACTCCAGGGTTTGGAAGGTGACAGCTGCTGGCCACAGACTCACAGGAAAGTAGAGAAGTAAGGATCCAAAGAGGATGGTTTCCAGCAGAACAGCTCCAGATGCCCGGATCCTCTGTGAGCCCAGGGAACAGAGGTGTGTGAGCACCGTGGTAAGAGCACCAAGCCTGACTGAAGGTGCTGGAGCTCTGGGGCCTGTCCGAAGTCTCACCCTGGGCCTGGCTTCCCCTGCCACCCCAGCTCCACTTCCGTCTACAACCACCCTTCCAGTCTCACCCCAGGCTCTGCTGTGCCTCCACCAAGAGCCACCTTCAAGCTTTGGGTCACTCCTCAACTTGCTCTAGAATAAGATGTCTTTTTTTTTTTTTTTTTTTTTTTTTTTTTGTCTTTTTGAGACAGGGTCTCCCTGTAGCCCCCGCTGGCCTGGAATTCACTATGTAGACCAGGCTGGCCTTGAACTCACAGATATCCGCCTGCCTCTGCCTCCCAAGTGCTGGGATTACAGGTGTGTGCCACTGTGCCCGGCAAGCTGCCCTTTCTTTGCCCAGTAAACATAGTTAACCTGGCTCTAATGTCACTTTTTCCAGAAACTCTAATACCATCTCATTCAGGATAACTGGGTCCCTTTTCTAAGCTCCCACAGCATCTGACAGCCATCTCCATTCTTGCCTCTCCTCACTGCTTCATTACACATGAATTCAGATGATCCCTTCCTTTTGCAAAATGCCTATGGAGTGGTTTGCTCTGAGTAGATAGTCAACTATCATTTGTTGAATTAAATCCAGCGCCTTCGTGTTGCCAATGAGGACATAGGTCTCTGCCTAATGTTGGGTGTAGTGGGATGTAGACCCAAGATTGGCACCCATTTCCCCCAGGACTTAGGTTTCTAGTTGAGATGGGTTGCTTGGAGGGGTGGGGGAGGGGACCGTGGGACTTGCTTGCCTTGCTCCAGCGGCAGCGGTAGGCGACCAGCATGCTTAGAAAGACAGCCAGCATGCAGCAGGCCTGGCAGGCCATCACTGCGGTCCTTAGCGCGAGGGCCTCATCCACCAGGCATGGTGTGGCATCCATACAGCTGGTGCAGCCCTCAGGACACAGCTGGCACTGTAGCAGCTTCCCTAAGCTGCCTTGCGGGGACCCAAACTGGCCAGTGGTCTGAGTGGCACTCTCCTCTAACCCTACAAAGAACAAGATGGGTGCAAGGAGGGGAGCTCGGTCAGAGCATCCTGAGATTCTAGCCTTGCTTGACCTCCTGTGGTTTGTAGGCCCAGGGATAAGAGGGAAGGAGCATGCCCCAGGAAGAGCAGGGACCACGAAGAGGCTAGGACTCATTGGAAGGCCAACTTGCATCACACCTGCACATTTGGATTCATTCTCAAAACACAGACACCCACAAACAAATGTCCCTGCTGACCTACCTCTCCCTTCCCCTCCCCTTTCAAGGCAGGCCTTGAACTCATGGCAATCCTCCCACCTCATCATCCCAAATGTTGGAACTATAGGTGTACGCCATCATGCCCAGCCTTTCCTTTTCTTGGCCTCTGCTGTTGCCCCACAGTTCCTCTGATGATCTTCAACCTTTCTTCCCTAGATATTCCATCCCAATGAACTGTAGCTTCCAAAAACTCCTGCCTGATCCTGCTCACACTTACATACCCCCAGAGCCACTTGTCCCGTAGAATCCAGGTCGGCAGCGACAGAGGTAGCGGCCCAGGACAAAGCCCTGACTCTCCAGAGGGACGCACTGTGGGGACAACAAATGATGTAAGTTTATATGGTGTTTTTCTCTGAAAGAGCTTTCCCTGCTGGGAAGAGGTCCCTCCATCCACGGCTTCTGGGTTTACATTGGGGGATCCCATCAGAAGCTCCCGTGGTCTTCGCCCAGCCCTCCCTCTATGGGAACTCCCCTACTCTACTGTCGCCTCTTTCAAGGAGACTGTACACCACACATAACTTTTGTTCAGACCAGCAGAAATGGGAGCCTCATGTCCGGGTCCCTCTGCCTTGCTGTTGCTAGGGCAAGGTACCCCGGGGAGATGAAGAACTCAGAGACCAATTCTACTTTGTGTGCCCACATCCTGCTTCAAAAGGTTCCCCATGAACCTCCCTTCTCGGCACACAGATGAGATTAAAAGACCCCCACAGAGGGGCAACTTTCTCCATCAGGAACCGCACAGGACTGCTTTCCTCAGCCCTAATGCCAGCTAATGCCAGGCTGGTTAGATGCCACGGCAGCTCTTTATTCTACTTCTTCCTATTGATACTAGCCCAGCAGGGGACAGAGTGTGGCCTCAGAGCTGGACCCAGAAATGAAGCACATGGATGAGACCAGATCCCTTATGGGCAATGGCTGGGAACAGACATCTGTGAGGCAAAGGCAGGAGTTCACTTTGGGAGAGTTGCTATCTAGCCCCTGACCTCGCCTACAGAGCTTAGTGTGCTGCTGTTGAAATTGGGGCCCAGCTTCCCCTCTTTCATGGGCTACTGAAACCTGCCCTGTTCCCACACAGTCCGCACAGTCAGACAGATGTGCACCTAACATCGAGAATGTAGCTGGGTTAAATAAATGGTGTGCAAGCTCTGCATGCAAGAGACAATGGGTTTAGTTCATAAAGACCAGCGGGGGTGAGGGCTGAGGAGGAAAAAGAGAAGAATCTTGAAGGTGGGGGTTCTTCTCTATTCCTAGATATTTAGCTCCAAATACAAGCTCCCTCAAGAGAGTAAAGCCACCTAGGTGTGCAGAGCAGTATGCCCACACACACCGCCAGGTTGCAGTGCTTGTCTTGGTTTTAGTGCACCTGCAGTTGCGGGACCACAGACTCAAAAGACTCAGTGGCCTCTGTCTCCCAGTGTTGGGCTTGTGGGACGGCCCAGAGCTCCCTGTCCTTCTGATATACCTGTGTCTGGCTTTGATTCTGCATCTAGCTTAGAGTCCATCAATTTTTTAATTATTATTTATTAATTTATTTTTTAGAACTTTTTTTTTCTTCTTTTTTTTTTGGTCTTTTCGAGACAGGGTCTCCCTGTAGTCCCAGTTGTCCTGGAACTCACTCTATATACCAGACTGGCCTCGAACTCACAAAGATCCTCCTGCCTCTGCCTCCCGAGTGCTAGGATTAAAGGCATGCGCCACCATGCCCAGCTATTTTTTTTTATATGTATGAATGTACTGTCTGCATGTAGGTTTGTGCACCCGTGTCATGCAATGCCGTGGAGATCAGAAGAGGGTGTAGGATTCCCCTGGAACTGGAGTTAAAGACGGTTCTCAGCCACCATGTGGGTGCTGGGGATTGAACCCGGGTCCTCTGCAAGAGCAGTTGGCACTAATCTTAACCACTAGGCCATCTCTCCAGCCCAAGAGTCCATCAATTTCAACAATCTTTTCAGGTTTCTTCTTTGGTTAGACTCCTCCCACACCCCAACCAGAAATTCCGTTTTTTTCAGTGAATACCCGTGGGGTCACCTCTGAGCACCATGAGGAGCCCAGAGCTGTTTGATGTGGAGCTTGTGACTCCAGAGGGAAGAAGATATTAATGAAGGCTTAGAAGAGCCCATTAGAAGGCGTCCTCCAGCACAGAATACCAGAATGGAGGACAGACAGGGACGCACACTGAGATTTTACTTTTCTTAGGAGGAGGCAGGAGGTGTAGGGTAGGCTGTAAAGTGGCCTCCCTCTAAAAATAAAAGGGAAGGGTACCATTTTACCTCTGCCAAACACTAGAGACCTCCCTGAAGGCCCGAGATGCCAGGGTAGCTTTGTCAGCTGCTCCTGGGAACTAGGTGGGGGCCGTGGTGGGAAAAAGGGAGGGAGGCAAGACTCAGTGGGCCCTTCCTCCTTTCTCCTACCTGAGTGCTGTTAAGATCACACAGGTGTGTGTTAGAGTACCAGCCTGGGCCGCCTGCACACTGGTTGATGTCCACACTCTGAAGATGGATGTCCATTTGCACCTGCCCCCTAGTGCAGCAAACTGGCAATTAGGGCCTCAGTGATGGATGCTGAGGCAGACATCTGTCCCTGGGCACTAGATTATGGGGCAATTCAGTCTTTGCTCACTTCACACAGTGGCTGCAGAGTAGGAGGGCATATACATTTTGTTGCTCCAAGGCCACCAGTCCCCCTCCTCCAGATTGCTTCCCCCACCTCTCCACTGTTCACCATCTTATCATTTTGTGATTTTCACCAATGGATACAGAGAAGACATGCAGGATCCAGGCCTCCAGTGATCACTCTGAAGGGGACTGTCACGCCTCTTTGTTGCATGTAATACACGTAATACACATAGCTCAGCTGTTCACCAGCCCTTCACTCTGCCCAAGCTAGGTCTGAACTGATCACAGCAAAGGAGTCATGGAATGGGGGAGCCCTGTTTTGACTGACTGGGGAGAGCTCTAGCACGGAGCTGGGCTGTTTGCTTGCAGGAGGGGAGCCCTGCTGGGAACAGTGCATGGGTCGCAGATCTGGGAAAGCAGTGTTGATTGCTAAATGCCTGGCCCTGCTATGCTCGTTGACCACCTGCTTCCCAGTAGGGCTACCAGCCCTTTATTCTAGCTGAGAGAGGAGTCAGTTTTTTGAGGAGTATCACAAGCTACTGGGGAAGGACAGATAGGATAGTGGAACTTGCTCTATGTAAGAGCAGGGGCATTGGAGATGATGCTGGAGACCCAGCCAACTCCAGCACAGAAAGGGCATTGATTCCAACCCCTGGCCAGGGGAAGCCTCTTGGAGTGTCCTTGGAGAAGCCCAGTGAAGGGACTATCACTGTCAACAAAGACCTCTCCTACTCTTAGATCCACACCTCAGACCTAAGAGCCAAGACCTATGCCTGTCTGTCTTCACTCACCTGCACACATGCATGCACCCACATATGAATGTATGTGTACTTATGAGGATATGCACATGTTCATGGACATTCAGGCATGTGCTCAAGAACACAAACAACACCAAGAGATACCCAGGCACATGCCATTAATCCTAGTACTTGGAGAGCATAGGCAGGAGGATCAGGAGTTCAAGGGTAGCCTCAACTACATGGTTAGTTCCAGACCAGCTTTGTCTGGAATGAGAGCCTGTCTCAAAAACAATACACACGCGCGCACACACACACACACACACACACACACACACACACACTGAAACAAACAAAAACCCAATAGATACCCATTTAAATAAATATGTGTAAATGGACTGATTAATACACAGTATGCACATTCACTCCCATGTATTAACAGATACAGATCCCCAGAGCCAGCTGCAAATACACACAGCTGAATGTGTACACACACATCTGTGCATGTGTGCGCCTCAGACATAAACCTCTTCTTGACAAATGGTCTGTGCATAGTGGAGTAGCCCTGTGTCCCCCACCCCTACACCCTTACAAATCCCTCCCCAAACCCACTTACCTGACCTCTGGGCTGAGGTCTGGCTTGAGTCCATAGAAGGTGGCCGAGAGTGTGACCAGCCAGCCGGGACGGAGCTGGCCCTCTTGGCATTCCAGGAAGGGAGGAGACAGCCTCACCTGCTGTATATCCCCCACATATCCATCCCCCCGTGGCCACTTGGGGCTGTCGAGGCTCCTTAGGTCATTGGTCAACACCCGCTTCTGCAGGGCAGGACTGCCTGTGCTGTCTTCTGGATTCTCCTCCTGCATTCTGTTCCCAGACAGATCCTGAAGGATGGTCTCTTCCCCCATGCGGGTGGCCTGCAGGGCCAGCTGAAGGTGGCTGGCTCCTGGTGGAGGGTTAAAGGTCAGCAGAACCCTGTAAGCCCTTGGGTCCCCCTCTGCCACACTGCGGACCAGTGCCTGATACCACTCTACATCCTCCTCTATACTAGACTCTCTGATGTCATTGGCTTGCAGCAGCATGTTGAGAAAGTTGGCAGCCTGGGCCAGGGTGCTCGCTGCCCTCTGTAGGTCTGGGGGCAGCCCTGATCTGCCTTCTGCCCCAGGAGCTTCATAGCGCTCACTGCAATTAGCTCCTGACAGTTGTTGGGCATCTCCAGAGTAAAGAAAAGCCAGGGCTGCTTCAGCCCCCTGCGGGGGCATCCACCTGGACTCAGATCCTGGCTTGGCTTGGGAGGATAGTAGAGGCAGAGTGTGCAGGGGCCTTGGACCCCCCAGAGCCCAGCAGTGGAGGAAATAGCAACCTAGCAGCCCCCACACGAGAGAAGGGGTGACCACTGCTCTGGAGCCCATCCTTGGAGTCTAGGCTGCCTGGGGCTTTGGGTGGTTCAGGAGAGAGAGAGAGAGAGAGAGAGAGAGAGAGAGAGAGAGAGAGAGAGAGAGAGAGAGAGAGAGAGAGAGAGAGAGAGAGAGAGAGAGAGAACCAGTTGTTTTCCCTCCTCCCTCCGTCCCTCCATCCCTCCCTCCTCCTTCTACCCTTTGATCCATTAAGAGATGGGCAAATCCCGGCTGGAGCACCATAGCAACCGCAATGAGTCCATGCCCCTCTCTCCACCCCTCTGCTCCTCCTGGCCTCCTGGCAGCAGTTGCACTGGGTGGGATAAAGGACAGCATATCCTGGCAATGTGCTTCTGTGGCCTGAGCCCCTGACACCATGCTGTTCAACTGAAATATAGGTAAGGGGAAAGAAGGACAGGGCGTCCAATACTGCTGAAGTCACTCTGCAAACAGTCTATGCAGCTCTTGAAGTGTTTTTCCTGCTCATAATCTCAATGAATTCTGTTCCATAGCAATATATGGTGACTATCCATCCCCGTACCCATTTTCCAGATACAGACATGGAGGTTCAAACACTGCCCACCCCTGCCCCACTGCTCAGAGTAGGTGACAGGTCCCTCTGAGACTCAAGCCCAGTGTTCTGACTCTCCTGCTCTGGCCCACCACTCAACTTCAGGAACTGTAATGATATATCTTTGTATAGAGGAGTGCATTGAGGGCCAGAGATGAAGGGACCTCCCTAGCACCTCACTGCTGATTCATGGAGGACTCCCCTCCTGACCGAGGTCTTCCTTTACCTGCCCACACCCTTAACAAACCAGCAGTGATGGGGGGAGCGTTGGAGAGGCAGGGAAAAGAAAAGGAGCAAAGTTTTGCCTCTACTTCTCCATCTCCTTGTTAGTGTCCTCATCTCTGACTTCTTTCTTCATGTAATCCAGCCCCTCATTCTTCATGTAAACCAGCCCTTCATTCTTCATTTTTTTTCTTCCTCATTTTTTAAAATTTTTATTTATTTATTTATTTAATTTTTTATTTCTGTATGTGTATGAATGCACTGTCTGCATGCAAGTTTGTGCACTCGTGTCGTGCAATGCTATGGAGGTCAGAAGAGGGTATTGGATTCCCCTGGAACTGGAGTTCTCCTGGAATTGGAGTTTCAGACGGTTCTCGACCGCCATGTGGGTGCTGGGGATCGAACCCAGGTCCTCTGCAAGAGTGGTCGGCACTCTTAACTGCTAGGCCATCTCTCTAGCCCTATTTATTTATTTTATGTGTATGAATGTACTGTTTGCGTGTAGGTTTGTGCACCCGTGTCATGCAATGCCACATATGTCAGAAGAGGGCGTCGGATTCCCCTGGAACTGGAGTTCTCCTGGAATTGGAGTTATGGATGGTTCTCAGCCGTCATGTGGGTGCTGGGGATTGAACCCGGGTCCTCTGCAAGAGCAGTCGGCACTCTTAACCGCTAGGCCATCTCTCCAGCCCTTCTTCCTCATTTTTTAAAATTTGTATCTGTGTATCTGTCTATATGAGCTCCTGTGTGTGATAGAAGAGGATGTCCTTTTTCTGGCATTCTTGCACGCACACAGGCAAGTGCATTTGCACAAATACACTGAATGGATGTAGGAAGCTATGGGTAGTGCTTGCTAAAAACTTCCTTTCCTTTATGGGTGACTCTACGAAGAGTGCTTCTGAGGAAATTAAGTAGAGACATAAGGGGTGTTGGGGAGAGAAAAGGGCTAGAGAGCACCCCCCTGGAGACTCTGACGTGCTGTCAGAAGTAGACTGGGCCCATAGCCCAGACTTTCTTTCTTCTTTCAATTTTTTTGTTCTTCTTCTTTTTTTTTTTTTTAGACAGGGTCTCCCTGTAGCCACAGCTGGCCTGGAATTCACTATGTAGACCAGGCTGGCCTTGATCTCAGAGAGATCTGCCTGCCTCAGCCTCCCAAGTATAGGCATTAAAGACATGTGCTGGGGCTGGAGAGATGGCTCAGTGGTTAAGAGCACCGGTTAAGAGCACCGACTGCTCTTGCAGAAGACCTGGGTTCGATTCCCAGCACCCATATGGTGGCTGAGAACCATCTTTAACTCCAGTTCCAGGGAAATCCGACACCTTCTTCTGACCTCTGCGGCATTGCATGACACATGTGCACCAACCTACATGCAGATAGTACACTCATACACATAAAAGTAATAAATAAATAAAAATTAAAAAATAAAATTAAATTAAAAAATATTAAAGGCGCATGCTGTCAAACCTGGCTCATTTTCTTTATGTTTTAAAGTTACTTTTGCCAGGCGTGGTGGCACACACCTTTAATTCCAGCACTCTAGGTGAGGCAGAGGCAGGCAGATCTCTGTGAGTTCAAGGCCAGCCTGGTCTACATAGTGAGCTCCAGTCCAGCTGGGACTAAACGGAGACCCTGTCTCAAGAATACCAAAAAAAAAAAAAAGAAATAAAAAGTTAAAGTTACTTTTAAAATTATTTAGGTGAAAATTTGAAAAAAAAGAAAAGAAAAACAGTTATTTAGTTATTTTATGTGAATGAGTGTTTTGCTTGATTTTAAGTGTTCCTTGTGAGTACAATGCCTGAAGAATCCAGAAGAGGGAAGGTATCAGGCCCCATGGAACTGGATTACATACAAATGGTTGTGAGCCACCTTTTGGCATTGTAAACTGAACCCTGGTTCTTTGCAAGAACAAAAGTGTTCTTTTTTTTTTGGTCTTTTCAAGACAGGGTCTCCTTGTAGCCACCCCAGCTTGTCCTTGTCCTGGAACTCACTCTGTAGACCAGGCTGGCCTTGAACTCACAAAGATCCTCCTGCCTCTGCCTCCCAAGTGCTAGGATTAAAGGCGTGTGCCACCACGTCTGGCAGAAGTGTTCTTAACTGGTAAGCCATCTCTTCAACCCCAATTCCCTTTGGTCTTGATAGGATATCATATAGCTCAGGACAGCCTAAAATTTGATATGTCTCAGAGAATAACCTTTAATTTATGATCCTTCAGCTTCCACCTTCTGAAGTGCTGAGATTATAGGCATACACCACCTTGCCCAGTAAGTATTATGCAGTGCTGGGGCTCTAACCCAGAGCCTCATGCATACTAAGCAAGCACTTCATCAGCTGAGCTATGTCCCCTGAACCCTTCAATAATTTTTTGAAAGACAGCCTCATTCTGTAACCTAAGCTGTCCTCAGATTCTTAGAAATACTCCTGCCTTAGCTTCCCAAGTACTGGGATTACAGGCGTGAGCTACTGTGCCCAATCCAGACTTTTCAGATAAGGACATGAAACCCTGGGAGGTAAACTACATTATTCCCAAGGACACCAAGCACGGAGTAGCACTTCAGGGAACAGAATCCTATAGTCTGCATCCATAGCTCTTTCCTTGGCTTCTTCAGTTGTGTGTGTGTGTGTGTGTGTGTGTGTGTGTGTGTTTGTGTGTGTCTATGTGTCTGTCTGTCTGTCTGTCTGTGGCATCTCTGATTCTGTGTGTTGACAGAGAGAAGGTGGGGGTGAAAGACTCATTCCATTTCTTGGTTACTGTTAGCTGAGGGTCAACAAAGCATTCCTAATAGTTGAAACAATTTGCCCCTCAAGAAACTTCTAAGAACACCAACATTAGTATAGTGCTTTAGAATTTGTCAAGCATCTTTATATGTTTTCATTTAATTCCCACACCACCCTACCTTTTGGTGGTGTGGGAATTAAATGAAAACACCCACTTTTACAAATGACACACAACTCCAGGCTCTCAACATGTAGCTGGACCTTGAACTCTTGATCTTCCTGCCTCAAGTGCTGAGACTAAAGGGGTGCATTTTCATGTTCAGCTTTGCTTATTGTTTTTGGAATGAGGTCTGTCTTTGTTACCCAGGGTGGTTTTGAACCCCTGGGTTTAAATGATCTTCCTGCCTCAGCAGGAACACATATGGCTGATCAGTGATGTTAAATTTTTGGTGCTTTGTCATAGATCCAGGCAGTGGTATGATTAGGATTCAAAGTAGACCAGCCACAAAGTCAAGAGGAACAGTGGACAGGGACACTGTCTGCTTCATCACTTGACCATAATAGAATGACTAAGTGAACCTCAGAATTTCTATAGCATTTCTAAGTCATTCTTCTTTTTCTTTTTTTGCCTTTTTTAGACAGGGTCTCCCTTTAGTTCCAGCTGGTCTGGAGCTCGCTATGTAGACCAGGCTGAATTCACCAAGATCTGCCTGCTTCTGCCTCCTGAGTGCTGGGATTAAAGGCATGCGCCACCATGCCGGGCTAAGTCATTCTTCTTAAACTAAGTAAAGCACTAAGATCCTATCACTGTAGGAAAATTTTGTTGGTTTTGAGCCAGAGTCTATTTATTTATTTATTTATTTATTTATTTATTTATTTATTTATTTTTGAGACAGGATCTCCCTATAGCCCCAGCTGGCCTGGAACTCACTCTTAGACCAGGCTGGCCTTGAACTTACAGAGATCTGCCTGCCTCTGCCTCCTGAGTGCTAGGATTAAACGCATGTGCCATCACGCCCGGCTTAAAGATGGCTCATAGCCGCCATGTGGGTGCTAGGAATCGAACCCAGGTTCTCTGCAAGAGCAGTTGGCACTCTTAACCACTGAGCCATCTCTCCAGCCCCTGAGCAGTCTTGATGTATAGTCTAGGCTGACGCCTCCTGTCTCAGTCTTCCACAAATTTTGGAATTATGAGCATGCACCACCACACCTAGTTTGTAAGAACTTTTATAGCCTTCAATGAAAGGGCTATATGAGGCACAAAACTACTTCAGAATGGGAGGTTTGAAAGAAGGAGGATCCTGAATTCCAGGCCAGCCTGGACTGTGTCTTGAGACCTTGTTTCAAAACAAAACCAAACAAAACCCAACTTTTTTTTTTCTTTTTTATATACTGTCTGCATGCAGGTACAAAACCCAACTTTTAAAAAAACCTAAAGCCTGGCATGGTGGCGCACGCCTTTAATCCCAGCACTTGAGAGGCAGAGGCAGGCGGATCTCTGTGAGTGCAAGGCCCGCCTGGTCTACGGAGCGAGCTCCAGGCCAGCTGGGACTAAAAGGAAGACCCTGTTTCAAAAAAATACCAAAAAAAAAAAAAAAAAGCCCAAGTTTCAAAAGACAAATGTGCTGGATGGCTTTAGTGTGAACTTGACACACCTGGGTTGAGGGAGCCTCAATTGGGGAATTGGCTCCATTGGATTGGCCTGTAGCCACATCTGTGGAGTATTGTCTTGATGGTCAAGCAGTGTGGGAGGGCCCGGCCCACAATGAGTGGTGCCACCCTGGGCAGGTTGTTGTGTACTGTGTAAAAATACACACAACATAAATAATAATACACAAAAGGAACTGGTGGTGGTAGTTTCTCAGGAGGCATAGGCAGTGGATCTCTGTGAGTTGACGCAAGCCTGTCTACGTAGAAGTTTCCAGCCGGCACAGCCAGTGAAACATAGGGAACCCCTGACTGGCACCCGAATTAAAAATAAGGTTGCCGGGCGTGGTGGCACATGCCTTTATCCTAACACTTGGGAGGCAGAGGCAGACGATCTTTGTGAGTTCAAGGCCAGCCTGATCTACAGAGTGAGTTCCAGGACAGCTGGGCTACAGGGAGACTCGCTGGTCTCCAAAAGACCNAAGTAGAGACATAAGGGGTGTTGGGGAGAGAAAAGGGCTAGAGAGCACCCCCCTGGAGACTCTGACGTGCTGTCAGAAGTAGACTGGGCCCATAGCCCAGATTTCTTTCTTCTTTCAATTTTTTGTTCTTCTTCTTTTTTTTTTTTTTAGAAACAGGGTCTCCCTGTAGCCACAGCTGGCCTGGAATTCACTATGTAGACCAGGCTGGCTTGATCTCAGAGAGATCTGCCTGCCCTTCAGCCTCCCAAGTATTAGCGTTAAAGACATGTGCTGGGGCTGGAGAGATGGCTCAGGTTAAGAGACCGATAGAGCACCGACTGCTCTTGCAGAAGACCTGGTTCGATTCCCAGCACCCATATGGTGGCTGAGAACCATCTTTAACTCCAGTTCCAGGGAAATCCGACACCTCTTCTGACTCTGCGGCATTGCATGACACAATGTGCACAAACCTCCATGCAGATAAGTACACTCATACACATAAAATAATAAATAAATAAAAATTAAAAATAAAATTAAATAAAAAATATTAAAGGCGCATGCTGTCAGAACCTGGCTCATTTTCTTTATGTTTTAAAGTTATCTTTTGCCAGGCGGGTGGCACACACCTTAAATTCCAGCACTCTAGGTGAGGCAGAGGCAGGCAGATCTCTGTGAGTTCAAGCCAGCTGGTCTACATAGTGAGCTCCAGTCCAGCTGGACTAAACGGAGACCCTGTCTCAAGAATACCAAAAAAAAAAATAAAAAGAAAAAAAGTTAAAGTTACTTTAAAAATAGAAAAAATTTGAAAAAAAAGAAAAGAAAAACATATTTGTTATTATTATGTGAAGAGTGTTTTGCTTGATTTTTAGTGTTTCCTGTGAGTACAATGCTGAAGAATCCAGAACGAGAAGTATCAGGCCCCATGGAACTGGATTACATACAAATGGTTGTGAGCCACCTTTTGGCATTGATAAACTGACCCTGGTTCTTTGCAAGAACAAAGTGTTCTTTTTTTGTTTGGTCTTTTCAAGACAGGGTCTCCTTGTAGCCACCCCAGCTTGTCCTTGTCCTGAACTCACTACTGTAGACCAGGCTGCTTGAACTCACAAAGATCCTCCTGCTCTGCCTCCCAAGTGCTAGGATTAAAGGTGTGCCCGCCCAGTTGGCAAAGTGTTCTTAACTGGTAAGCCATCTCTCAACCCCAATTCCTTTGTCTATATAGGATAATCAATAGCTCAGGACAGCCTAAAATTTGATATGTCTCAGAGAATAACCTTTAATTTATGATCCTCAGCTTCACCTTCTGAAGTGCTGAGATATAGGCATACACCACTTGCCCAGTAAGTATTATGCAGTGCTGGGCTCTAACCCAGAGCCTCATGCATACTAAGCAAGCACTTCCATCAGCTGAGCTATGTCCCTGAACCCTTCAATAATTTTTTGAAAGACAGCCTCATTCTGTAACCTAAGCTGTCCTCAGATTCTTAGAAATACTCCTGCCTTAGCTTCCAAGTACTGGGATTACAGGCGTGAGCTACTGTGCCCAATCCAGACTTTTCAGATAAGGACATGAAACCCTGGGAGGTAAACTACATTATTCCCAAGGACACCAAGCACGGAGTAGCACTTCAGGGAACAGAATCCTATAGTCTGCATCCATAGCTCTTTCCTTGGCTTCTTCAGTTGGTGTGTGTGTGTGTGTGTGTGTGTGTGTGTGTTTGTGGTGGTGTCTATGTGTCTGTCTGTCTGTCTGTCTGTGGCATCTCTGATTCTGTGTGTTGACAGAGAGAAGGTGGGGGTGAAAGACTCATTCCATTTCTTGGTTACTGTTAGCTGAGGGTCAACAAAGCATTCCTAATAGTTGAAACAATTTGCCCCTCAAGAAACTTCTAAGAACACCAACATTAGTATAGTGCTTTAGAATTTGTCAAGCACTTTATATGTTTTCATTTAATTCCCACACCACCCTACCTTTTGGTGGTGTGGGAATTAAATGAAAACACCCACTTTTACAAATGACACACAACTCCAGGCTCTCAACATGTAGCTGGACCTTGAACTCTTGATCTTCCTGCCTCAAGTGTGAGACTAAAGGGGTGCATTTTCATGTTCAGCTTTGCTTATTGTTTTTGGAATGAGGTCTGTCTTTGTTACCCAGGGTGGTTTTGAACCCCTGGGTTTAATGATCTTCCTGCCTCAGCAGGAACACATATGGCTGATCAGTGATGTTAAATTTTTGGTGCTTTGTCATAGATCCAGGCAGTGGTATGATTAGGATTCAAAGTAGACCAGCCACAAAGTCAAGAGGAACAGTGGACAGGGACACTGTCTGCTTCATCACTTGACCATAATAGAATGACTAAGTGAACCTCAGAATTTCTATAGCATTCTTAAGTCATTCTTCTTTTTCTTTTTTGTCCTTTTTTAGACAGGGTTCCCTTTAGTTCCAGCTGTCTGAGCTCGCTATGTAGACCAGGCTGAATTCACCAAGATCTGCCTGCTTCTGCCTCCTGAGTGCTGGGATTAAAGGCATGCGCCACCATGCCGGGCTAAGTCATTCTTCTTAAACTAAGTAAAGCACTAAGATCCTTCACTGTAGGAAATTTTGTTGGTTTTGAGCCAGAGTGTCTACTTATTTATTTATTTTATTTATTATTTATTTATTTATTTTTGAGACAGGATCTCCCTATAGCCCCAGCCTGGCTGGAACTCACTCTTAGCCAGTGGCCTTGAACTTACAGAGATCTGCCTGCCTCTGCCTCCTGAGTGCTAGGATTAAACGCTATGTGCATCACGCCCGGCTTAAAGATGGCTCATAGCCGCCATGTGGGTGCTAGGAATCGAACCCAGGTTCTCTGCAAGAGCAGTTGGCACTCTTAACCACTGAGCCATCTCTCCAGCCCCTGAGCAGTCTTGATGTATAGTCTAGGCTGACGCCTCCTGTCTCAGTCTTCCAAAATTTTGGAATTATGAGCTGCACCACCACACCTAGTTTGTAAGAACTTTATAGCCTTCAATGAAAGGGCTATATGAGGCACAAAACTACTTCAGAATGGGAGGTTTGAAAGAAGGAGGATCCTGAATTCCAGGCCAGCCTGAACTAAAAAAAAAAAATCAAAACAAAACAAAACAAAACCCAACTTTTTTTTTTCTTTTATATACTGTCTGCATGCAGGTACAAAACCCAACTTTTAAAAAAACCTAAAGCCTGGCCATGGTGGCGCACGCCCTTTAATCCCAGCACTTGAGAGGCAGAGGCAGGCGGATCTCTGTGAGTCAAGGCCACCTGGTCTACGGAGCGAGCTCCAGGCCAGCTGGGACTAAAAGGAGACCCTGTTTCAAAAAATACCAAAAAAAAAAAAAAAAAGCCCAAGTTTCAAAAGACAAATTGCTGGATGGCTTTAGTGTGAACTTGACACACCTGGGTTGAGGGAGCCTAATTGGGGAATTGGCTCCATTTGGATTGGCCTGTAGCCACATCTGTGGTAGTATTGTCTTGATGGTCAAGCAGTGTGGGAGGGCCCGGCCCACAATAGATGGTGCCACCGCTGGGCAGGTTGTTGTTGTACTGTGTAAGAAGGCAATGGCTGGGTCAGACCAAAGAGGGAGCAAGCCAGTAAACAGCATTCCTCCATGGCCTGATGCTTCAGCTCCTGCTTCCAGGTTCCTGCCCTGAGTCCTGCCTTGGGCTCCCTAAAGTGATGAACTGTGAACAGGAGATGTAGCTGAATAAACCTTTTCTCCCCAATTTGGTTTTGGTCAGAGTTTTTGTCACAGCAATGGAGGACAAACTAGAACAACAAAGATACGCATCTTTGCTTAAATCTTACTTTTAAATACTTTCCCAGGACATAGCTGGACTGTAAGGAAATAGAGAAGCGGTATTTCCTTTCTGTCTTAAAAAGAGCTGTCTGCTCGCCTGCTCAGAGTGGATTTACCCCATGGCTGACAGCATTTGGACAGCAGAGGGCGCTGCACAGCCACAGACCTTGCTTTCTTGGATTTATCACCAGGGACAGAGAATTTTGCAGAGTCAGGAATCTTAAGTGGCTGATTATTATTATTATTATTATTTATTTATTATTATTTTTTTTTTTGTTTGTTTGGATTTCTGTGATCTCCCCCTTCCCCTTATCTCTGAAAGTGATATTGGAATGTGGAATGTTATATGGGAAGAGAGGGATAAGAAAAATCTTTGAGGCCAGACAGCTGGTTTTGAGTTCCACTGACTCTTTCTGAATGGAGTGACTGTAGCTAAAAGACTCGTTGAATGTCAGTTTGCTTCTTCACTTACAACCGCAGCTATTAATTCTGTTGTGTAGAATAAGAGGTAAATTTAAATTAGGAATCTTTTATGAGGCTTAGGGTTTCACAACAGGTCTGCATTTATGGGTCAAGGACCCCAATCCATGCCAAGCAGGGTCTTTGGCACTAGAGAATCCATGAGGGGTAGAAAGCAAACGTAGCCTTAGAGAACTTACAGATTAGTAGGGGAGGCAGATTTTTAATCAAATCAAACAAGTGCAATTAAGAACATGTTCTTCATGCTCAGAGACGAAGAACAGCTCCCTGGCGTAGCAAGGAGGGAGCTCATTTTGAAGGATGGCCAGTTTACTACTGAGCACAAGAAGGAAAAGTCGGGAGGGCGTGATGGCGCACGCCTTTAATCCTAGCACTTGGGAGGCAGAGGCAGGTGGATCTCTGTGAGTTCAAGGCCAGCCTGGTCTACAGAGTGAGTTCCAGGACAGCTGGGGCTACAGGGAGACCCTGTCTTGAAAAGACCAAAAAAAAAAAAAAAAAAAAGTCATCTAAGAAAGGCAAATAGCTGTGTGTGTGGGGGGGAGTATAGCTCACTGGTTGAGCTTCTTGCTTTGGAGGCACAAACCCTGTATTTGATCCCCGTTACTGAAGAAAAAAAGGGGTTGTGAAATAGATGATTAAATGCTCATATACATGGAAAATGCAGTGTTAGTGAGACTGAACTGCCCAGAACAGACAAGGTACAGCTTGGTGGATGATGTGGCTAGAAAGAAGCAGTGTTAGACCACAGGGCCCCGTATGTCTCCTAAAGGAGCTTCATCCTTAGCCTAAGAACAAAGAAAGCATGAACAACTATAACCACAGACTGTAGACAAATTTCCACTGTGAAATGGTTCCTCTGGGCCGGGACGGTGGCACAGTCAGTAAAGTGCCTGCCACACAAGCATGTGGACTTGACAGACAGAAGCCACAGTGCGCGTCTATAACCCCAGCACTGGGAGAAGGAGGATGGGTTCCCTAAGAGCTCGTTGACCAGTCAGTCTAGCTAAACTGATGATGCAAGTCCAATGATAGACCCTGTCCTGAAAAAGAAAAAAAACAAAAGTGGGGGCTGGAGCATCCACATGGTGGTTAACCACCACCCTTAACTCCAGTTCCAGGGGATCTAAGACCTTCTTCTGGCCTCCACTGGCATTGTACACATGGGTGCACTTACATACATACAGGCAAAAGATTCACACACACAAAAAAGATAAAGAAAAACAACAGAAAATTGCTGGGCATGGGGCACACTCCTGTAATCCCAGGACTAGGAGGCAGAGGCAGGAGGATCTCTGGGAAGTCAAAGCCAGCCTGGTCTACATAGTGAGTTCTGGCAGCCTGCACGTGTAGGCTAACCTCTGTCTACAGCCAAAGCACCCCCAAAACCCCAAAACAAAAAAATGGGGTTGTAGCTCGCCAGTTATAAACCTAGGTTCAGAGCTGGAGAGATGGCCTAGCGGTTAAGACGCCGACCCGCTCTTACAGAGGACCCGGGTTCCGATCCCCAGCACCCACATGGGCGGCCGAAACCGTCTGGAACTCCAATTCCAGGAGAAACTCCAGTTCCAGGGGAATCCGAGACCCTCTTCTGACCTCCGCGGCATTGCACGACATGGGTGCACAAAACTGCAGCAGACAGTACATTCATACACATACAGAAATAAATAAAAAATTAAAAAAAAAAAATAAAAACCTAGGTTCAAATCCCAGCACCCACATGGCAGCTAACAATCATCCATAACTCCAGTTCCAGGGGATCCAATGCCCTCTTTTGTCCTCGGTGGGCACTGCATACCCTGGGTGCACTTACATATATGCAGGCATAACATTTGTATACATTAAACAAATAAATAAATAAACACCATAAATAGAATAAACTAAAAAGTTAATATACCTGGGTTTTGTGATGTGTTAGTTCATGCAGGAGGCACTAGGTCAGTGGATCTCTGTGAGTTTGACGCAAGCGTACTTGAGTCTACGCGTAGTTGTTCCAGGCTCCATGCCAGGTGAAATCTAGTGAGAGCTCCTGACTGGAATTAAAAAAATAAAAGAAATAAAATAAAAAAGCCGGACGTGGCAGGTGGCACATGCCTTTTAATCCATGGAACACTTTGGGAGGCATGAGTTGCAGACGATTTTCGTTCCGAAGTCTCGAGCCCAGACGGTCCTTGTATCTAGAGAGTGAGCGCAGGACCAGCTTCTGAGTGCCTACAGGGAGGACTCTGGGGGTCCTTCGTTCTTGAACAAATGTAAACCGAACAAAGAAGGTACACCAAAGGTAATTCAATGTTCCAAGGAGTACGGATTTGGCGTTAAGAGGATGATGGACTTTCAATTCCATCAACCTATGCGACTCAATACACGCACTGCATGCTACACGCATAGCATGAGCATTCTTAGCAAGTGCGAGAGTATGTGCATATACCACTAGTGATAAGACACACACACTACACAGCCATCACACACACATCACTATCACCACAGCGCGGCACACAGTGAGTCCTCTTAAACCTTGAAATAAAATTTCATATATAAAGAAAGACTGTTCTGACCATATTGTATGGCCAGCATAAGTGTCAGCGAAGCCGCTTGTGTAATGCTACTAGCAGCGTGATGGAGCAGAGAGCAAGAGCAGATGGATGCTTGTGGTGATGCTCAAGGCCCAGCCCTGGCTCACAGAGCTGGAGTACCAGGAGACAGCTAGGGGCTACAGAGAGCAGACACTGCGCTGTCTCCAACACGACCAAAAAAAGATCACTACAATATGCCTTAAAGACAGAGACACTCTGGAATTGTGAATCTTGGGCACTTAGTAGTGGCATCCAATCCTCAAGTGCGACAGTGACTACGACCAATGCACACAATCTAATATAGTGCATAGAGTCTATCTTGCATAGCAGAACTGATGACAATAGATACTTCACAATAAGCACACAAGGCATCACTCTACAGACAACTACTACATGCAACATTCACACCTTCTCGTACACACACAGTGGTTCCTAAATAAATAAAATTAAAAAAAAAGGAGGATATTTAGCCATGGTCGCATAGTGGCACAGCGCTTCTAAATGCTCTATGCGAGCGTTTTGTGGGTTCAGGTAGGCAGGCTATGATCTCTTTGAGTGGCAGTTCATTACATCCTGTTAGGCGCAGCCTGGCCTTATCAGAGTGAGTTCTGCAGAACAACTTGGGCGGCTACAGTGTTGAAGTCCTGATCCTCAGAGACAAGAACAATTCACATTCAAACACACCCACCGACCACTTAAAATATATAATGGTAATGAAAGTTCAAATTCAAATGGCTTAATAATCGTTTCTAAAAGTAATCTATATGTTACTTACGTTTCGCTAGCGGGGGACTGTGCGTAGCTTGTGAAAGGGCTTTAAGGCGGCTTATCGCTTCTAATCCTCAGTCACTAGCACTTTGGAGGGACCTGACCGAATAGTGTTGCAGACTGCGCCGGATCCCTCGTGTGTATGTTCAAGGGCCAGCCTGGTTCTACAGAGAGGCCCCAGATGGTGTGCAGGGGTACCTCAACAGGGAACACCGCTGGTGGGTACATGTATGGGAGTTAAGTATCCCTGGGTCGTCACCCACAATAGGACAAAAGAAAATGGAAAAAATAAACCAAACTAGCAAGTAGTAGAGAAATAAATGCCATTAGAGATTTTGAGTCGTTTGTTTGGGCTGCCGGGGGTTGTTCATGTGAGGATACTTTGTGTTCTACGTGGTCTACTTTCCGTCTCTGTGAAGTAAGTAGCAAAGACGCGAAGCTGTTCATTTCTGCAGAGAAACATCATCAATTGTATAACTACATGGGGTAGTAGTAGATCGAAACATAATCTAAGGGGAGGTATTGGTACTTATGCCTTAATTTCTCAACTCACATCGAAGGTGGTCGTCATGGTGTGTGTGTGTGTAGACTCAGTCTAGCGTGAATACTTTACAGCATAATCAGGTGCTAACTCCATAAGTTGATACCTTCACTAAGTGGCCCCAAACTTCAGTTACTAATTTACCTATTAAAGGTTCTTAATGTGAACTTAAATTGAATATATATTTTCTCTAATATGTTAATAGTTATAATACTCATCTCTCGGTAATCGTGAATCGAATGGGACTGTAACATGCAGATTGCAAGGTTTAGTGCACCCAGAATTGTCTTGGCAATATTTGGTAATCTTTGGTAGAGTAAGGAGCTGCCGGGACTACAGGTGTCAGGAAGAGGGCGTTGGATTCCCCCGGGAACTGGAGTCAATAGGAAGAAGATTCTCAGCTGCTATGTGGTGGGGATCAACCCGGGTCCTCTATATGCAAAAGAGCAGTCGGCGCTTCTTAACCGCCTAGGTCATCTCTCCAGTCCTGGCTTACCATTTTGTCCACTGTATGAGCATTAGAAGCGTCGACGAAAAGGGAGGGCATATGGGGATTATGGGACCAGTCATGTCGTGACTCCCTGTTAAGTCTCGTTTCAAAATGTGGACACAGGTTGAAATGGAATGAGAAATGTTAGCATCAGGTTTATTGGACATGGTGTATGCAAGTGCTACAAAATAATACCATTTAAAAGCTTTAAAATTTAATGAAATGTCTATGGTTTTTCGCTAATCTTTTACAAAGCTTAATTAGAAAGAAATAACCTTTTAAAAAGAGTAAAGGCTTGGAAGAGATGTATTCTGCCGTTCCCCCCAAATTTTAACAACCCAGTGTCCCTCTAGGAATTCCTTTTTATGTGCTTTCTCCCACAGAGTAGCTCACTTTGTGTCAACCCGTAAAAATGCCCTGCGCGTTGAAGAAAAAGAGTCAGGTTCCAACACTCGTATGACAAAGTACCGCTTGGTGTTTTCTCTCGAATGCCCCATGCACCAACACAAAGTGTCGGCAGAAGGACGATTTCAGTCCTGTCTTCTGAGGAGCCCTGGTGACCCCAAGTGGGAGAAGCCATGGCTTAGGCACCACTCGCTAATGACTCCTCCAGGGAAACTCCAGGTTCGCAGCGAAGGAGGCGATAATCCTGATCGAAGCCCCGTAATCCTTGCTGGACCTCCGCAATGGACGAGTGCACCTTGGCAGGCTGGACACACGACAACACCCGACGCCGTTCTAAGCACGAAACTGCTATGCAGACTACTTGACATATTCATACACGTGTATCAGAAATAAAAATAAAAATTAAAAAAAAAAAGAACGTGATTAAAAAAAAAAAAATAAGGTAAAGAGGACTTGAGGATGACTCAACATCAACCCATGGACTCTACACCAATGCACACACATATGCATGAGCATCTGCATGCAAATGTGCATATACCACATATAAGACACACACACACACACACACACACACACACACACACACACAGTGGTTCCTAAATAAATAAAATTAAAAAAAGAGATATTTAGCCAGGCATAGTGGCACATGCCTTTAATCCTAGCACTTGGGGGGCAGAGGCAGGCAGATCTCTGTGAGTTCGAGGCCAGCCTGGCCTACAGAGTGAGTTCCAGGACAACTGGGGCTACAGGGAGTCCCTGTCTCAAAAAGACACACACACAAAAAAAGACACTTAAAATATAGGTAATAAATTCTTCAAACCTATAATTTAAAATATTAAGTTTAGCTGGGCGTGGTGGCGCACGCCTTTAATCCTAGCACTTGGGAGGCAGAGGCAGGCGGATCTCTGTGAGTTCAAGGCCAGCCTGGTCTACAGAGTGAGTTCCAGGACAGCTGGGGTTACAGGGAGACCCTGTCTCAAAAAGACAAAAAAATAAAAAATAAAAAATAAAATAAAATAAAATATTAAGTTTAGCGTGTGTGTCTGTATGTATTTGTGTCTATGTGTTTCTGTGTGTGTGTGCGTGCGTGCACATGGACATATACCATGGAGGTAGACAATCTGTGGGAGTTGGTTCTTTCCTTCCACCACTCGGGTCTCAGGGGTGGAACTCAGGTCAGCAGGCCTAGCAACAGGTGCTTTAACCCAGTGAACCTTCACAGTGGCCCCAAACTCATCATTTTACCTTTGGTCTTGGGCTTATTATTTTTTTTTATTTTATTTATTCTTGTATGTGTATGAATGTACTGTCTGCATGCAGGTTTGTGCACCCATGTCGTGCAATGCTGAGGAGGTCAGAAGAGGGCGTTGGATTCCCCTGGAACTGGAGTTAAAGAAGATTCTCAGCTGCTATGTGGGTGGGGATCGAACCCGGGTCCTCTGCAAGAGCAGTCGGCGCTCTTAACCGCTAGGTCATCTCTCCAGTCCTGGGCTTATTTTTGTCCACTGTATGAGATTAAACTATCACAAAATGGATAATAGGTTAGCCTCATGTCTCCCTGAGTCTCGTAAGGTCAGGTTGATGGATTGAAATTAGCCACTGAGCAAGTGCTACAAATCATTGCTTGATGTTTGTTTTTTGCTAATCATCTAGGCTTAAAGAAATGATAAAGGGGGCTGGAGAGATGGCCTAGCGGTTAAGAGCGCCAACAGCTCTTACAGAGGACCCGGGTTCGATCCCCAGCACCCACATGGCAGCCGAGAACCATCTGAAACTCCAATTCCAGGAGAACTCCAGTTCCACGGGAATCCGAGACCCTTTTCTGACCTCCGCGGCACTGCACGACACGGGTGCACAAACTTGCATGCAGACAGTACATTCATACACGTACAGAAATAAATAAAAATTAAAAAAAAAAAGAAGTGATAAAGGGGCTGGAGAGATGGCCTAGTGGTTAAGAGCGCTGCCTGCTCTTGTAGAGGACCTGGGTTCGAACCCCAGCACCCACATGGCTGCTGAGAACCGTCTTTAACTCATTCCAGGGGAATCCGACACCCTCTTCTGACCTCTACGGCAATGCACGACACGGGTGCACAAACCTACATGCAGACAGTACATTCATACACATACAAAATAAATAAAATAAAAAAAAAAGTGATAGAGTTGGGTGGCGTGGTGGCAGATGCCTTTAATCCTAGTGCTTGGGAGACAGAGGTGGGGGATCTTTGTGAGTTCAAGGTCAGCCTGGTCTACAGAGTGAATTCTGGGACAGTTGGGGCTAGAGGAAGACACTGTTTCCGAAAAGACAAAAAAAAAAAAAAAGAAAAAAAAAATGAGAAGCATAGAAGGGGCTGGAGAAATGGTTTTGACGTTAAGAGTGTGTATCAAGGGCTGGAGAGTATGGTTTTAGGCAGTGTTAGAGCACCGATTGCCTCGCAGAGGACCCGGGTTCGATCCCCAGCACCACACAATGGCGGCTTGAGAACACATCTGAACTCTAATTCCAGGAGAACTCCAGTTCCAGGGGAATCTAGACCCTCTTCTGACCTCCGAGCATTGCAACGACATGGGTGCACTAAACACTACATGCAACAGGTACACTCATAGCATATAATCAATAATAATAATTTAAAAAAAAAGTATCAGACTAGTTTGCAGAAGACAGGAGGTGGGTTCCTAATACCCATGTCCAGCAAGTCACAAACAAACCCCCTATAACTACCAACTCTAGGGGATCCACAACCCTCTTCTGCTCTTCTCAGTACCTGCAACATCACCTACGAAACATTTTTTTTTTGTGATAGGTCTCCTGGAGCCCCAGAGCTGGATCTGGAACAGGCATGGACCTTGTTCTCGAAGAGGTCCTCCGTGCCCTGGTGTGTGTGACTGGGATTAAAAGATGCATTCCAAGCTGGGCTGGTGGCACACTCCTTTAACCTAGCAACTTGGGAGGACAGAGGCAGAAGATCTTTTGTGAGTTCAAAGGCCAGCCTGGTCTAACAGAGTGAGGTTCCGACAAGCTGGGGCTACAGGGAACCCGGTTTGAAAAGACCAAAAAAAAAAAAAAAAAAAAAAAAAAAGTGCATTCCACCATGCCTAGCAAACATAATTTTTAAAAAAATTTTTATTTATTTTCACATGTGTATGAATGTATTGTCTGCATGTGGGTCCGTGCACCTGTGTCATGCAATGCCACGGAGGTCAGAAGAGGGTGTCAAATTCCCCTGGAACTGGAGTTAAAGATGGTTTTCAGCTGCCATGTGGGTGCTGGGGATCAAACCCGGGTTCTCTGCAAGAGCAGTCAGCGCTCCCAACCACCAGGCCATCTCTCCAGCCCCGCAAACATAATTTTTTAAAGAGTGATGGAGAATATGATAGTAATTCAGATTTATATCTCCTGTACATCTGTGGCTAGTAAATTATGACTAGCACAAAACTGAAGAAATACTCTTCCATTCATAGAAACAGGTTCTGATTCAGCAAAGTTGTCCCGGTCATTGGTCTTTACTTTCTTCATTGCCCTGTTGCATTAAACAGAGGAAAATATCAATCCAAATTCTTGTTACAATTATTCTCCTTGGTCACTTGTAATTAGTTTGGCTACCAAGGTAAGTTTGGGAAGAGCTGGGGATGTACTCCAGTGGTTGAGTTGATTCATGGCATGTGCCACACTTAGATTCAATCCCCAGAATATCTCTCTGTCTCTTTCTCTCTCTCTCTCTCTCTCTCTCTCTCTCTCTCTCTCTCACACACACACACACACACACACACTATGGCAAAAATCAGCAGAAGCATTCTGTAAGAATCAGTTGTATGGAATTGGCTATTGTACATTTTTATTATTATTGGAAATTGTGGACTATACATTCTTTGTATCAAGTTTATAAATTTATGCAACTATATCTGTACACACACATTCCCTTTCTTCTCCTAAAGAGCTGATTGCTTGAAATTTAACTGCGCGCTTCTGGATCTAGAACACATTTTCCTTCTTATTTATTTATTTTTTGGTCTTTTCAAGACAGGGTCTCCCTGTAGCCCCAGCTGTCCTGGAACGCTGTAGACCAGGCTGGCCTTGAACTCACAAAGATCCGCCTGCCTCTGCCTCCAGAATGCTAGGATTAGGCGCCCCCTTTATTTTTATTTATTGTGTATGAGTGTATTGCCTGCATGTATGTAAGTGCACCTAAGTTGTGCAATGCCTGCGGAGTTCAGAAGTGGGCGTCGGATTCCCTGGAACTGAAGTTTCAACTGTTGTTAGTAGCCATATGGGTGCTGAGAACCAAACCCCGGTCCTCTGCAAGAGCAGCCAGTGCTCTTTACCGCTGAACCATCTGTCCAGTCCCTAGAACACATTTTCTTCTAGTCTCCCATAATTCATTGGATGCTAGGAGCGGGATGAGAGGGATGGGAAGGATGGGATACAGACTAACGAAATGACTCAGACAGGTTACACATATAGATGGGACAAGAACCATAGACTGTGCCGACTGTGCTAAGGCCAGCGACCCCTTTCCCAAGTCCACACCGGGGTCCCAAAGCCTGCCTGCTCCACCGAGAACGACGGCCTGAACCTGCGCGCCCGGGAAGTGAAAAAGCAGGGGTCGGTGCAGGGGACCTGCGCCGGCAGAGGACCCCTAGATGGCCAATAGCGGCCAGGGTCGAGAGCAACGTCAGGCGCGACTAAGGCCGTCGCTTCGCACCCCGATGAAAGGGGCGTGTCACAGCCTTCCGGAAGTGACGCGGGGGGCGGTCCTCGGCGGCGGCGCGCAGCCTGGGCTCGCGCTGGGCTCCGCGCGCCCCCCGCCCCCTTAGGAGGCAGAGGCCGCGGCGGCTGTTCGCGCTGTTGCTCCGGGGGCCGCGGCGGGCGGGGCTCCGGCGGAGCCCGGCCTAGTCTCCACCCCAGCCCGGGTCGCAGCCGCCCGCCCTCCCTCCATATCCTCGATGCAGGGGGCCGAGCTCCGGGATGGCGAGGCGGCGGCGGCGGCCGCGTCGTACCGAGTCCTGAGCCGCCTCCTTGGCTATGGAGAAGCGGCCCCCGAGCCAGGCCCGCCGCCGCCACCCCCGGGCCATGGCCCGCCGCCGCCACCCTTCCTGGCACGGCCCGGCCCGCGGGGCTCCCGGCCGCCGCAGCTGATGGTGTTCCGCAACGTGGGTCGGCCGCCCGAGGAGGAGGACGCGGAGGCGGCTCCGGAGCCGGGAGCCCCTGAACTGCTGTGCCCGCGGCACCGCTGTGCGCTGGACCCCAAGGCCCTGCCGCCCGGCTTGGCGCTCGAGCGGACCTGGGGCCCGGTGGCTGGACTAGAGGCGCAGCTGGCGGCGCTGGGGCTCGCGCAGCCCACTTCGCCGGGCGTGAAGGCGGCCGGTGCGGGCTGCTGCCCCTGCCCGTGCCCCCCGCAGCCGCCCCTGCCGCAGCCCCAGCCGCCTGTTGCCGCCCCGCAGGCCGGGGAAGACCCCACGGAAACGAGCGACGCGCTGCTGGTCCTGGAAGGCTTGGAATCGGAGGCCGAGAGCCTGGAGACTAACAGCTGCTCGGAAGAGGAGCTTAGCAGCCCGGGCCGGGGGGGAGGAGGAGGTGGCCGGCTTGTGCTGCAGCCCCCGGGCCCCGAACTGCCCCCGGTGCCCTTCCCGCTGCAGGACTTGGTCCCCCCGGGGCGCCTGAGTCGAGGGGACCCTCCGCCACAGCAGCGGCAGCAGCAGCAGCAGCAGCAGCAGCCGCCCCAGCCTCCCCCACCGCCGCCGCCTCCCGGGCCCCTCCGGCCCCTCGCAGGGCCGTCTCGGAAGGGCTCCTTCAAAATCCGCCTCAGTCGCCTGTTTCGCACTAAGAGCTGCAACGGTGGCTCGGGCGGTGGGGATGGGACCGGCAAGAGGCCTTCGGGAGATCTGGCCGCTTCTGCTGCGAGTCTGACGGAAATGGGAGGCTCTGCGGCCCGGGAGCTGGATGCAGGGAGGTGAGATCGGCTGGGGGGCAGGCGACAAACTTTCATTTCTTGTTTTGTCCCCTCCCCCTCCTTTTTTCTCCTGCTGACACAATCCCGGCAGTTCTCAAGCTGTGGACTTCTGGAGGAGGCTGACTTGGGGCTAAAGGTGGTGACATCTCGAATTAGATCAGAGCTAATTGTGGAAACAGCTTTCACTCTTGGAGAGTTAACACTCGGTGACAGGTGACAGTTGTCAGTGGTTAGCATATCCCTTGCTGGGAAAGAGTTGAAATCCTCTTCTACCTGCCACCCTGTCCTGAGCCCCTTTTTAACCCCAAGTCTGTCTACCTTTACTGACCCTGCCAGGAGGTTGCTGAAAATGCTTAGCCTTGGGGCACAAAGCTAGTGTCAATCACCTGCTTATTAATCTTCACCACCTTGTTTATTGTTTTCTGGTACCTGGCTCTACTCTCTTTACACATGCAAATGAACTGAGGAACGTGGGCAGCAGTTTGTTGTTGGGCATCTCCTTTTTTTTTATGTTATATTTTATTTTATTTTTGTATGTGTATGAATGTACTGTCTGCATGTAGGTCTGTGCACCCGTGTCATGCAGTGCCGCGGAGGTCAGAAGACGGCATCAGGTCACCTGGAACTGGGGGCATCTCCTTTCTTAATATTCTCCTGGCTAGAGATGTTTGCTATCTCCAGCTTGCCTGCTGATCACACGCAGAAAAGCTTTGTGTTCCCTCATTTTCTTACTCATGTAAGAATTCTCAGTGAGGTATAAGCATTGGTACAAGAGTTCTGGGTCAATTTATGAAAATTCCAATTTAGACATTGGGTTTTAAATTTTTTAATTATTATTATTTTATGTGTATAGGTGTATTGCCTGCATGTGTGTAGGTGCACCCATGTCGTAGGGTGCCCACAGAATCAGAAGAGGGCATTGAATTGCCCACAGAATCAGAAGAGGGCATTGGATTCCCCTGGAACTGGAGTTATGGACAGTTGTTGGTCAACATGTGGGTACTGGGAACCGAACTTGGGACTTCTGCAAGAGCAGCCAGTGCTGAACCATCTCTTCAGCCTCAGACATGGAGTTTTTTCCCCTGAATGTCTAAAGGGTTGATTGCTTTTTGACATCTGACTCTAGTTCTGTAATGTCAGTTCAGAAAGCTTTCACTTTTTTTGTTGATGAAATGAGACTTACCTCATGGTGTAGGTGTGAGTGTAGATTATAGTTCTGAATGGGTCTTAGGAAGACTAGAATCGGGGATTTTTTTCTTTTTTTTTTTCAAAGGAAGAGTTTCATTATGTTGACTAGGCTGGCTTTGAACTCACTTTGTAGCCAGGCTGGTCTAGATCTCTTGATCTTCCTATTTTGTCCTCCTGAGGGTCAGGATTATTGGCTAGTTGCCACCAGTGTCTGGCTGGAGTTGGTCATGGTGTGGTGTGGTTCATGTCATGGATTGTTGAAACATACTGGCAAGTACAAACTAAAGCTGAAAAGCAGATGAATTGATAACTTTGCTGTACACTAGACAAACTCTTGAGTGGTTGTTTTGCTTTGTTTTGTTTTTGAGACCAGCTCTACTATTGATCTCTGGCAGGCCTGGAATTAGGTCAGGCTGGCCTTGAACTGGAAGAGATCTATTTGCCTCTGCCTCTCTTGCTGAGATTAAAGGCATGTGCTGGGGCTGGAGAGATAGCCTAGCGGTTAAGAGCACTGACTGCTCTTGCAGAGGACCCGGGTTCGATCCCCAGCACCCACATGGCAGCTAAGAAGCATCTGTAACTCTAATTCCAGGAGAACTCCAGTTCCAGGGGAAACCGACACCCTCTTCTGACCTTGGTGGCATTGCATGACACGGGTGTACAAACCTACATGCAGACAGTACATTCATACACATACAAAAATAAAATAAAAAAATAAATAAAGGCATGTGCAACCACACCTGGTGCTCTTGAGATATTTTGAGAAGGTATGTCTTCAGTGTAAGAATATGAAATAGTAAAAGCTCCATTTGATCCTGGATGCCAAACCACTCATTTATGGATGTGGATTTTTCAAGAGAACTTGGGTTATTCCCAAGAGGAAAGTGTTGGCTCTTTCAGAACAGCTGTGCCGTGTACCAAACCCAAATTCTCAGTTGTTGGTACCACTGCCCCAGTGTGTAGACCCTTTGGGTAGGTCTATGTATCTATCTATATATCTCTTCACTCCTGGTGAACTCCTGCTGGGAACCCAGATCTTGCAAAGTGTGTGAGTATGTGGCTGTGAAACAGGATTTGTGTGTGTGTGTGTGTGTGTGTGTGTGTGTGTGTGTTTGTTTGTTTTAGGTTCTGCATTTGATTCTCCACTCTGCATTTGATTCTCCACTTTCCAGTATAGATGATGTTTTCATCAGCTTGGGGTAAAGGGCAGGATTGAAGCTGTGGATAATAACATGGGGTAGATTGATAATTTCTTGTGGTTTGTCTTGCCTTTGTTCCATATTGACCAGGATTTAGTCTAAGATTCCAGAGACTCCCAAGTATGAGCTGTGGCGTGAAATTAGCTGCTCTGTCTAATAGATTAGGAAGAGGACAGGCATATAACATTATATGGTTTTTTGCCTTTGGAAGCAGAATTTAATGGTCATTGGCTGCTCCGCCACCAGCCCTCACACTAAGCACAATACAAATTGGGCTGTGCCTCTGCAAAGAAGCTTAGTTCAGGGCACTGGAGAATTACATTTTTTGGTCCAAGAGCTTTTTCTGATGAATTGGAGAAAAGCTAGGTATTTGTGTATAAACATTTAGTTCACTGCTCTTTGGAGGCAGCATTTTATATAGAGAATTATGAAAGTCTGCATTCCATTTGGAACTCCAGCATTAGCTGTGAGATGGAGGACAGATTTGTCATCTTCCTCCTTCCCTTTTCATCTGTAAAATGGGAGAGTGATGACTGACTTGTTCTTGTCCTTGTTGGAATAGAAGGAAGATGAGGAATCTGGGTAGAATATTTTGTACTTCTTGGAAGAGAAGTAGTAAGATTAAGTCAGTAAATTTTTCCTGTGCTGAGCGTTGGTGATGTTTTCGAGCTTTTGCACGGTTATGTGCCAGTCTTGCTGGCAGTCTTGAAGCTGTGAGAACCTTGGTAAGTCTGGCCAGGGTAGTTGTGATTTCTGTGGCTCTGTATCTTCTAAGCAAGTCCTCCCTGTTGGGAAGAAGAATGCATTTGGATTTAGTTTGTCCTTGTTTTAATTGATAGGACCTGAAGCAGGGAGAAATTTCAGTCATTTGCCAGAGTTCTGGGGCTTCCTCTCATTGTTGGTTGAGTTAATTATGGGCCTCTGCTGTCTTTGCAGTGTAATTTGGGGCATGTAAAATAGCCTCTAGGCATAATTCTCTTTACTCTTCTCAACGTCTACCTTTCCCATCTACAGCTGTTGATTAGAAAAGAAAGTACTTCCTAGCATCATATTTATAAGGCTTAGCAGTCCCCATGTTTTAAGGCTTCCTTTCAGATGCTTTTTGGATCCACTGAAGTGTACCTGCCCAGGTATACTGAGTCTTAAGAGTAGTATGAGGAGGGGCTAGAAAGATGGCTAACAAGTTAAGAGCTCTTGATGCTTTTGGCCAGGATTGGAGTTTGATTTCCAGCACCCAGAATCGGGTAGCTCACAGCTGTCTATAACTCCAAGTGGTCTGACACCCTCTCCTGGCCTCAGCTGGCACCTCCATATATGCATGAGAGCACTCACACACACACATTCTGTAAAAATAAATATTTTTTACAGAAAGAGTAGGTTGAGGGCCCTCAAGATAGCTTAGTGGGTAAAGGTGCTTGCCATCAAGCATGGTGACCTGAGTTTGATCTGAGCCTGGAGGGCTAGATGGTGGAAGGAGAGAACCAACTCTTGCAAGTTGTTTTGACTTCCACATGCATGCTGTGTCTACACCACTCTCCCCCACCCCACCTCAAAATAAATACTGAAGGCCAGCCTGGTCTACAGAGTGAGTTCAAGGCCAGCTGGGACTACAGGGAGACCCTGTCTCAAAAAGACCAAATAAATAAATAAATAAATACTGAAAAAATAAAATGAATAGTATGAATTAACTTAGCAAACTTTTTTTTTTTTGTCTTTTTGAGACAGGGTCTCCCTGTAGCCCCAGCTGGCCTTGAACTCACAAAGATCCACCCATGCTGGGACTAAAGGGGTGCACCACCATGCCCTGCAGCAAACTCTTTTTTTTTTTCTTATTTATTTTTCTCTATGTGTATGAATGTACTGTCTGCATGCAGGTTTGTGCACCCATGTCGTGCAATGCCGCGGAGGTCAGAAGAGGGTCTCAGATTCCCCTGGAACTGGAGTTCTCCTGGAATTGGAGTTTCAGACGGTTCTCAGCCACCATGTGGGTGCTGAGGATCGAACCCGGGTCCTCTGCAAGAGCATTCATTGCCCTTAACCGCTAGGCCATCTCTCCAGCCCAGCAAACTCTTTTTAAAGTGAAATAAGAAGCCAGGCATGGTGGTACATGCCTTTAATCTTAGCATGGGAGGCAGAGGCAGGCCGATCTTTGTGAGTTCAAGGACAGCCTGGTCTGCAGAGCAAGTTCCAGGACAGCTGGGGCTATAGGGAGACCCTGTCTTGAAAAGACCAAAAAAAAAAAAAAAAAAATTAAATAAAAAAATAAAGTGAAATAAGAAATGAGTCTGCCAACTAATACGGTTTCTGTGCTTGGAACTGGTCTAGGACTTATACCACACATATGTCAGAATTCAGAGAGCTGGGCTTCATGCCTGTGGACCTTGGTGTAATACAGAACTTTGCTGTTTCAGAAAACCAGTGGCGTTCCCTTGTCTGTTTCACATATATTGAGCTAATTGTTTTCCTTTAGATTTGGGGAAAAATAGAATTTGATCTACCCTTTTTGAATCATTATACAACCTAGTTGGAGAGTATATACCTTGTTCTCTTTGCAAGATTTGTCTTCTGAGTTAGCAGTTGAGGCTATTCCTGGTAGTCATCATGCTTGTGCAGTGGAGAAATGGAGAGCAGTTCTGTAATGGTATTTGATTTGTTTGTAAAGAAGATGCACACGGTTCTGGATAGAGGAGATTGCTTTGGCATGAGTTTGAGGTCCTGCAGTCATGACAGGCCTGGAAAATAGCTTAAACTTTTTCTTACTCTTAGGGTCTTGTGGTCCAAAGTGGGGGTTTATTTTCCTCCCTTCCTTCCTCCCTCCTTCCCTTATTTTTATTTTTATTTTTATTTTTATTTTTTTGGTGTTTTTGAGACAGGGTCTCCCTTTAGTCTCAGCTGGCCTGGAGCTCGCTCTGTAGACCAGGCTGGCCTTGAACTCACAGAGATCCACTTGCCTCTGCCTCCCGAGTGCTGGGATTAAAGGCGTGCACCACTACGCCCAGCCCTTTCTTTTTTGAGACAGTCTTCCCTTTAGTCCCAGCCAGCCTGGAGCTCACTATGTAGACCAAGCTGGCCTTGAACTCACAGAGATCTGCCTGCCTCTGCCTGGAATTAAGGGTGTGCACCATCACGCCCACTTAAAAAAATTGTTTTTAAATGTGTATGTATCTGTCTGTGCATGTGCTCATTTGTGGATGTACCTGCAGAAGCAGTAACAGCGCATTGGGGGGCTGGAGAGATGGCCTAGTGGTTAAGAGCGCCGACTGCTCTTGCAGAGGACCTGGGTTTGATCCCCAGCACCCACATGGTGGCTGAGAACCGTCTTTGGCTCCAGTTCCAGGGGAATCCGACGCCCTCTTCTGACCTCTGCAGCATTGCATGACATGGTTCCACAAACCTACATGTAGACAGTACATTCATACACATACAAAAATAAATAAAATTTAAAAAATTTTAATAAAAAAAAAAAACAGGGCATTGGATCATTTGGAGCTGGACTTATGGATGGCTTTGGAACTTCCTGACTTGAACGATGGCAACCAAATCTGGATCCTCAGGAAGAGCAGAAAGTGCTCTTAACTGTTGAGCCATCATCTCTCTAGCCCCTATTTTTTGTTTTTGAAATATGGTCTCAAAATGCTGCCCAGGCAGGCATTGAACTCCAAATCTGGGCTGCAGTTTGAGCCTGTCTTCCTGAGTCAGCCTCCCAAGTGCTGGTATTATAGGCATGCACCATACTCTTGGTCTCAGGTAAGCCAGGCGGCTTCAAAGGCACTCACTGTGTATCCAAAGCTGGTCTTGAATTCCTGATCTTCTTGCTTCCACTTCCCGAATCTCAGGCATGTGTCACCACACCAGCCAGGCTCAAAGGAATCTTTTGAGTCATAGCATGATATACTGACAGCAAAATGATTTTATGATATAGTAAGAAGGTTCTATACTTACCTAGCAGGGGAGATACCATGATCAGGAAGGTGGTTTTCCCAGGGTGAGGCTCATCCATTGCACTTAGGATATGCCTACCCCTGCAAGTTCCCCAAATGCGGGAATCTCGACTGCATAATTTGTGGTAGTGGGGGACTACGTTCTCTCTCTCCCCTTTAAAAAAAAAGTTCTTACTATGTTTGAGTTTGGGAGTCCATACTCTTGGCCTTTTAAACTATCTTTTCACAAAGTGCTTGTGATTGGCAGCTCTCTTAGAATAAGCTCCCTGGCTTTAGAAATTTCTATTTGAATCTTTTGTCTTTAACACCTTAATATTTTCGTTGCCAAATCATTCCTGAGGTTTTAGGCATTAAATTATGCCTCTTGGCTTTTCCCTAGAAGGGTCCTCCATAGGTTCTTTATTTGGTTTGTGATAGAGTTTTGGATCTGACCTTGCTGCACAGATGTCTGTGTATTGGAACTAAAAAACGAACACATGGTTTTTGTGCCCGTAGCACATGAACAGACACTGGCTTATGACGTGTTGGAAATGGCACAGCCTGCTTGACTTGGCACAGTGTGCTTTAGCAGGGGCAGAGGTGTAGTGGGGCTACAAAGTCTAGTATTTAGGCATTGTAGTATGGAAGATGCTTTAGGAAAGGATACTGGCAGGTTTGGGGGCATCTATAAAGAGAATTTATGGACAAAAATGGTAGGCATTACTATTTCATTGTATTTCAAGCTTCAAGGAATTTGCAAATTGGCCAATGGTTATATCTATTTGTTATTGTCCTGTTTAGTCTAGCACTTCCCGTTCCCTTTATCTCATTAATCTGTTGCAATGTGGATAGTAATTTGTGGAGTAGAAATGAATAGAGGCATTTTCTTTATTACTGCTTACATACAACTCAGGCACTGACATACCTGACTCAGAGGACTATAAAAAAGACTTTTGCCTAAGGCCTTCTGTCCCTGTCCTGCCTGTTACTTGGTAGCCAACCAAATCTTCCTCTATCTTAGCCTCTCTTGAATGTTTCTGTTCTAAGATGTAAGTGGCTCACTGGCAAAGTGAAAGTGGTTTAATTTTGTACTCCAGTGCTTTCCAAGGTGTTCTGGGCAGATAGAAATAACCAGGAATGTAGTATAGACCATTGATTTAAAATGCTTATTTGAGGGGTTGGAGAGATGGCTCAGCAGTTAAGAGAGCCGACTGCTCTTGCAGAGGACCCGGGTTCAATTCCCAGCACCCACATGGCAGCTAAGAACCATCTTTAACACGACATGGGTGCCCCAACCTACATGCAGACAGTACACATACACATAAAAAATAATAAAAAAAATTTAATTTTATTATTATTTTAATTTTATGTGTATGAATGTACTGTCTGCATGCAGGTTTGTGCACCCATGTCGTGCAATGCCGCGGAGGTCAGAAGAGGGTTTCGGATTCCCCTGGAACTGGAGTTCTTCTGGAATTGGAGTTATAGATGGTTCTCAGCCGCCATGTGGGTGCTGGGGATTGAACCCGGGTCCTCTGCGAGAGCGGTTGGCACTCTTAACCACTAGACCATCTCTCCAGCCCAAAATTTTAAATTTTAAATGCTTGTTTGGAAGCTGGGTGTGATGGCACAAACCTTTAATCCTGGCACTTGCGTGGCAGAAGCAGGTGGATCTCTGTGAGTTCAAGACCTGCTTGGTCTACATAGCAAGGTCCAGGCCAGCTGGGGCTACAGGGAGACTCTGTCTCAAAAAGACCCCCCCCCAAAAAAAAAATCCTTATTGGAGGACTAGGAATATATGTAGTTCAGTTAATAGAGTGATTGCATAAACTAGGCATGGTGTACCACATAATAGGGTATGCTAGCACGTGCCTGTAACCCCAGCATTGAGGATATGGAGACAGGAGGATCAAGTTGAAGCTCATCCTCAGTATATGTCAGATTCAAGCCCAGCCTGGGATACATGACCCTGTCTCAAAAAAAGTGTAGTTTATTTGGTATCATTAATGTTGCCCTCCAAAAACCAGCTGATAAGCTTAGAAATGGACTTTAATCATCCTACATAGTTCCTATAGATAAAAGGGGGTATAGAAAATAAACACACTCAAGTAATAAATGCACACCCAGATATACATCGTTAAGCTCAGCAGACATGGACAGTATTATCAGTACTTCAGAAGACTTGAGTCTTGCTTTCCTGGTCATACTTGTCCTTCTCTCAGGTAACTGCCATTCTCAATTGTATGTTAATCATTCCTTGCTTTGTTTTTAGTCATTTAGTTTGGGCATTTCATGAATGAGTGCCATTTAGAATGCTTGCCCAGATCTCGTGACTGAAAATGCTTTCAGTTTTTAGTTAGGCAGCATCTTCCCAAAGAGAAGAAGGCACATGCATTTATTATGAGCCTTTCAGCCTTTTAGACCTTTTATCTCTTATCTTGTAGCCACAAAGCACTCTTCTTTGCCAGGAAAAACCATCTTGGCACTCTCAGATGGCCCTGCCTGGGTTTAGATTCAGATGTTTTTCTTTTTCTAGATCCTAGAAACTATGATTTTTCTTCTTCAGAATGCCGGGGGCGGGGAGATGAGCTGAAGTGAGAAGGCCCTGCAAGACGTGCGCATTTGGGAACCGCCGTTCTTCAGTGCTTGGGCAGATGGCAGAGTAATGCAGCTTCCTTTGAAAAGAGGCAAACAGCCAAATGGCTGAGGTGTGAACCTTTGAAAGGCCAGTGCTTTGGGTTTCTGTTTGCTGAGTTTAATGTTGTACCTACAAGTTATCAAAAGTCAGCTCGAGAGCTCTTCAGCAGTCTTAAAGTTCATGTCCAGTGGAATTAACTTTCCATTTTAGTCCTTTGGGTTGCTGTCACTAAGTAGCAGTCACAACCAACTTCTATGAACAGGGGGACTATGTGTGTTTGTGCCTTGTTTTTATGTAGTCATGTTCTCCTTGTGGGCTGGGTGTGTGTTTACAGTGTGGACCTCTTGAATCTCAGTGTGGAGGCAGTGTGAAGAGGTGGGAAGTAGGAAGTTTTCCTTCCTCCCTCCTTCCCTCCCTCCCTTCTCTCCCTCCCTCCCTAGTTTTGAGTCAGGATCTTGGTATATAGCCCAAGCTGGCCCTTGAATTTGCAGCAGTCCTCCTGTCTCAGCCTCCCAAGTTACTGGGATTACAAGTATGCACCACCACTTTCAGCTCTTGAGTAAGGTCTTTATGATGTGGTTTTGGCATTCTGTTTGAATTCTGTGAAGCTCAGACATCTACATTAAGACACACATGCAGGGCTGGAGAGATGGCTTAGCGGTTAAGAGCACCAACTGCTCTTACAGAGGACCTGGGTTCGATCCCCAGCACCCATATGGCGGCCGAGAACCGTCTGTAACTCCAATTCCAGGAGAACTCCAGTTCCAGGGGAATCCGAGACCCTCTTCTGACCTCCGCGGCATTGCACCACACGGGTGCACAGACTTGCATGCAGACAGTACATTCATACACATACAGAAATAAATAAAATTAAAAAAAAAAAGTCAACCTGACCCACACACAGATGATCTGAACATCCCGACACCAGCACTCAGACTAGCCCCAGACCGCCAGTATAACCATTCTCTGGCTTCTAACCCCAGATGAGTATATACTGTTTCTTTCCTGTGTGAAAATGGGACCCACAGGATGTTTGTGTGAAGCGGAGCTGTGGGTGCAGCTGGTCCTTCTTGCTCTTAGCCTGTGTGTATCTGCACACTCCCTCTGTGGGTTCTGATTTGCAGACGAGGCCAATCTCCCACGGCCAAGTGCTGCTTCTCACTGAGCAAGGCTGCTGGATTAGCGGACATGTTCTTTGGGTGAACAGGTGCCCATCTGAGTATACCACCCTTGTTTCTAGGGGGCATGCTGGTGTGAAGGG
>VZQC01008907.1:8098691-8135002 GCA_009823505.1 Rhizomys pruinosus
TTTTTTTTTTTTTTTTCAGGACATTGGAGGTTTTAGTGATTTGAACACATGCATGTTCATTTTTCCCCTTATTCTCTGTGTGCTTTCTTACTCTCTAGGAAACCCAGGTTGACAAGAACTCAAAGTGCCTTTTCTCCGGTCTCTTTCAGCCCCTTGTTCACAGGTAAGGATGATGTCTTTTTTTTTCTGACAACTGAAAGCAGAAGTGTTCTGAGCCCTCTTGGGAAATTCCCTTGGAGATGCATTGCAGGGGGCTCCAGGCAGCTTTCAGGCTGTCTACAGTAATGTCCTCAGTCTGTGCCCACTGGGTTTGGGGTGAGGCTAGTTTTATGATCTGGAATGTGTTCTTTTTTTTTTGGTCTTTTTGAGACACGGTCTCCCTGTAGCCCCAGCTATCCTGGAACTCGCTCTGTAGACCAGGCTGGCCTTGAACTCACAAAGTTCTGCCTGCCTCTGCCTCTAAGTGCTAGGATTAAAGGCATGCACCACCATGCCCGTCTGGAATGTGTTCTTGACTTCAGATGCTTTATACTTGTAGGTAAAGGCTGCTTGTGGGTAATTGGGTAACTCTAGGAGTTACACAAGTGCTTAGTTTAGGGTCATCATATTTAAATTAAAATGAGAAAGATACAGGCTCACAATGCATGGAAAAACTGTAGAAGTCATATAATTCCTGTCCCAGCTTCTAAGGGAACTTGTAGCTTATCTTAAAAAAATGATGCATGGGGGCTGGAGAGATGGCCTAGCAGTTAAGAGTGCCGACTGCTCTTTCAGAGGACCCGGGTTCGATCCCCAGCACCCACATGGAGGCCGAGAACCGTCTGAAACTCCAATTCCAGGAGAACTCCAGTTCCAGGGGAATCCGAAACCCTTTTCTGACCTCCGCGGCATTGCACGACACGGGTGCACAAACTTGCATGCAGACAGTACATTGATACACATACAGAAATAAATAAATGCCGGGCGTGATGGCATAATCCTAGCACTTGAGAGGCAGAGGCACGCGGATCTCTGTGAGTTCGAGGCCAGCCTGGTCTACAGAGTGAGTTCCAGGACAGCCAGAGCTACAGGGAGACCCTGTCCCAAAAAGACCAAAAAAAAAAAAAAAAAAAGACACACATGCAAAGGCTGGCTGGCATAGTGGATGCCGTAATCCCATCATTTGGGAGGTAGGGGCAGAAGGATCAGGAGTTTGAGGTCATCCTTACTTACTTAGTGGGTTTGAGTCCAGCCTGGGGTGCACAAGATCCTGTTACAAAGAAAACAACAACAAAAGAAGCATAAACATGTTTTTTGTTTGTTTTGAAGCTGAAGAGATGGATCAGGTCTATCTAAGAGTGCTTTCTGCTCTTCCATCTCCAGGGGCTCTGATGTCCTCCTCTGGCCCCTGTGGATACGAGCACGAATGTGTCTGACACATTACAACATACCTCATAAATAACAAATCAAATCTTAAGGGGGCTGGAGAGATGCCCGCTTAGCGGTTTTCCAAGAGCGCACGACTACTCTTGCAAGAGGACCCGGGTTCCCATCCCCCAGACCCCCACATGGCGCTGAGAACCCTTTAACTTCACTCCATTTCCAGTGGCAATCTGACACCTCTTTGACCTGTGGCCTGCAGACACGGGTGAACACAAACTACTCTCTGCGACAGTACATCCATGCACAAAAAAACAAACACTAAAAAAAAAACGTGGAGGCTGCGACGCGATGGCCAGGCAGTTAAGAGCATTAAGGCGCCAGACTCTGCTTGGGGGCGGAGAATGAACTACGTCTAAGAGCACCGACCGCCTCTTGCGAGGACCGGGTTCGATCCCCAGCACCCCACATGGCCGGCCGGGAGAAACCTTCTGAAAACTCCGTTCCAGAGAACAAACTCCAAGTCCAGGGGAATCCGGACACTCTCTTTCTACCTCCTCAGCATTGCACGAACACGGGTGCATAAGACCGCATGCGCAGACAAACTTACATCATACAACATAAAAAAATAAAACTTAAAAAAACAAATTTTAAAAAGGAAAGTGGTGTGCGTGCATTGATGCGTAGCTTTCTCCCCGCATCAGGAGGCAAAGGCGGCCGATCTCTGTGAGTTCAAGGCCAGCCGTTGGTCTAAGAAAAAAAAAAGTTCAGCCATCTGGGAACTAATGGGAGACCCTGTCTCAAAAGACAAAAACAAAAAAAAAAAAGGCCTGCTTGGGGCTAAAAGATGGTCCTCAGCGTTAGAAAGTACTGGCTGCCCTTGCAGACGATAGGATTCGTGTTCCAGTACCAACATGGCAGCTACAACAAACCATTCCTTAATCAAGTTCCAGGGGGGATCCAGTGCCACCTTTTGGCCTCCAGGGCCACCAGGTATGCCTACAGTGCAATACATTATCACGCAAACTGTTCATAGACATAAATAAAATCTTTTTTTTTTTTTTTGTGTATGATTACTGTCTGCAGTAGTCTGGTTTTTTGGTGCTGCACCTGTGTCATGTAGTTGCTTGTGGAGGTCAGAAGATGGGTGTCGGGATTCCCCTGGAACTGGAGTTAACGCTGGTTCTCAGCCACCATGTGGGGTGGGGATCACAACCCAGGCCTCTGCCAGAATGCAGTCGGGCTCTACCCTAGGCCGATCTCTCCCAGCCCCAAATAGTTTTTTTTTTTTTAAAGGAATGTTTGGCGGCGTGGAGATAGAGATGGCTTAGCAGTGTTAGAGGCTACTGGCTTTCTTTCAGAGAACTGGGGTGGATTCCCAGCATTCACATTGTGGCTAACTCATAATCCTCTAGATCCAGGGGCATCTTTTCTGACTCTCGGACCATTACGAAATGGTGCATTATACACAGACACACACACACAATATTTATTTATTATTTGGTTGTTCTTTTTTTTTCATTGTGTTGTGTGTGTTTTTGAGGACAAGCTCTCCTCATAGTCCAGGCTTGGCCTGCTAACCCACTTTGTGACCAGGCATCGGCTTTGAACTCACAGAGATCCGCTCTGCCTTGCCTCCTGAGTGCTTTGGGATTAAAGCTGGCACCATCACGTCTACAAAAAAAAAATTTTTTTTTTTTGTTTGGTTCTTTTTGAGAATGGGTCTCCCTTAGATCCTATAAAGCTGGCCTGGAACTCACTATATAGACCAGGACTGGGTTTTTCAAAACTTTTAATGTACACCCAAAAAACTGCTCTTTCTGAGATAGTACCCAGTTTGTCCCAAAACTCCGTTCCAAGAGATCCAACACCTTACTTTGCTCCTTCGATGATTTGACTTTTGTTTTTTTTTTTTTGAGGACCAGAGCGTCTCCTATGTGCCCTGGCTAGGGCTTGAAACTCACAGAGATCTGCCTGCCTCTTTCCTCCCTAGTCGTGGGATGATCGAGGGTGTTTCCCTGACTGCCATTGCCTGGTTCGATTTTTTAAATAAAAGCAATTCTATCACCTCAACAGGATCTTTGTCTTGTAGTCTATTCAGTAAGCCTGCGTGGACTTTTTTTATTATTTTTTTATTTTAAAAATATTTATTATTTTATTTATTATTTCATTATTTTGATTTGTAGTTTTCGAGTACAGGGTCCCCTCGTAGCCGATGTCCTGGAAATCACTCTGTCGGAACCAGGTCTGGTCTTGACATCTCACAAAGATCTGCTTGCTCTGCTCTCCAAGTGCCTAGGATTAAAGGGTGCACACCACGCCTGGCTATTTTATTTTTTTTTATGTTTATGAGTGTATGTCTGCATTGTAGGTGGTGCCCCATGTCGTTTGCAGTGCCGTGCGACGCGTTCAGAATAGAGCATCGGATTCCCCATGGCACACTGGAGTTAAGAGAGTTTTTAGTCGCCATGTGGGTTGCTGTGAATCGAACCCGAGTCTCTGCAGAGTGGCAGTGCTCCTAACTGCTGAAGCTCTCTCTCCAGCCCTGTGATGAAATTTTTTTAATTAAAAAGTTTTTTTTAACCCACTTTTTTTTTTTTTTTGGTTTTTTTGAGACATGGGTCCCTCCCTGTACCCCAGCTATCTGGCAACACACTATTTAGACGAGGTGGCCTGAAACTCATAGATCGCTGCCTTGCCCCCTGAGTGCTAGGATTGGATTTTCCAAAGCATCATGGCCATTACTCAACACCGTCATTTTTTTTTTTTTTTTTATGTGTATGAGTTTACTGTCTGCATGTAGTTTGTGCACCCCTGTAGTTGTGCAATGCCCGCGGAGGTGGAGAGGCACTCAGATTCCCTTGGAAACTAGGTTAAAAAACTATTCTTTTTTTTTTTTTAATTTATTTTTTATTTTTATTTTTATTTTTGTATGTGTATGTATGTACTGTTTGCTGCAGGTCTGTGCACCGTGTCGTGCAATGCCCGGCGGTCAGAAGAGGGTCTCGGATTCCCTGGAACTGGAGTTTCTCCTGGAAATGGAGTTATCAGACGGTTCTTAGCCGCCATGTGGGTGCTGGGGATCGAACCCGGGTCCTCTGCAAGGAGCGTCAGGGCTCTTAACCGCTAGGCCATCTCTCCAGCCCAAACTAGTCTTAAAGCTTGACAATGTGGATTGCTGGAATTGACCTGGGTCCCTGCACACAGAGCAGTTGGTGGCTCTTAAACCGTGGGACCCATTTCCCTCCAGCCCCCTTAACCACATTCTACCTGGAATGTCTATATTACTATCTTTTGCATTTCTTTTATTGTTTTGCTAAAAAGGCACTCGAAATTGGTAATGAGTTACCTTTGGTATATAATCAGAGATGGTTGCTAGAGCAGCATCAAGGAGTCTTAGGGGGAAAGCTTGTTGTGACTCAGGTTAGCGGGTGAGGGGCATGGTTCTGACCGCAGAGCACCTACCCTTGGAAGCCTGCTTCGTTGCTCTGTGGCCACATTCTGCAGGGCCTAAGTGGGGCAGAAAGGAGAGGTCTTCATGGTTGAAGACTGTGGATCCTAAGCTGCTTTCAGGTTGGAGTGTATTCCCTCCTTCCCCAGTTCCACTTGGGACCTTAGACTCTTAGAGGCAAGCTAGAGCAAGCGATGTTGCTCCATGCTGGCATATGCTGTAAAATGAAAACCAGCTCTGCATCTAACTTCCTTGCAAAATAGACTTAGTAATTACCACTCAAGGTGTTTTACTCTTTTAATGTGCTGGGTATGGAAAGATCATTTCTCTTGCTTTGTAGGCTGGTGAATTTAGTAGCCAAATCTATTTAAGGAATTACTTTAATTATTTCATTCTCCTTTAAATTTTAGGACATGATTTACAGGAGTTTGTTGACACTCCTGCATAAAAGGTTGTTTGCTTTTTTTTTTTTTTTTTTTCAGGACATTGGAGGTTTTAGTGATTTGAACACATGCATGTTCATTTTTCCCCTTATTCTCTGTGTGCTTTCTTACTCTCTAGGAAACCCAGGTTGACAAGAACTCAAAGTGCCTTTTCTCCGGTCTCTTTCAGCCCCTTGTTCACAGGTAAGGATGATGTCTTTTTTTTTCTGACAACTGAAAGCAGAAGTGTTCTGAGCCCTCTTGGGAAATTCCCTTGGAGATGCATTGCAGGGGGCTCCAGGCAGCTTTCAGGCTGTCTACAGTAATGTCCTCAGTCTGTGCCCACTGGGTTTGGGGTGAGGCTAGTTTTATGATCTGGAATGTGTTCTTTTTTTTTTGGTCTTTTTGAGACACGGTCTCCCTGTAGCCCCAGCTATCCTGGAACTCGCTCTGTAGACCAGGCTGGCCTTGAACTCACAAAGTTCTGCCTGCCTCTGCCTCTAAGTGCTAGGATTAAAGGCATGCACCACCATGCCCGTCTGGAATGTGTTCTTGACTTCAGATGCTTTATACTTGTAGGTAAAGGCTGCTTGTGGGTAATTGGGTAACTCTAGGAGTTACACAAGTGCTTAGTTTAGGGTCATCATATTTAAATTAAAATGAGAAAGATACAGGCTCACAATGCATGGAAAAACTGTAGAAGTCATATAATTCCTGTCCCAGCTTCTAAGGGAACTTGTAGCTTATCTTAAAAAAATGATGCATGGGGGCTGGAGAGATGGCCTAGCAGTTAAGAGTGCCGACTGCTCTTTCAGAGGACCCGGGTTCGATCCCCAGCACCCACATGGAGGCCGAGAACCGTCTGAAACTCCAATTCCAGGAAAACTCCAGTTCCAGGGGAATCCGACACCCTCTTCTGACCTCTGCGGCATTGCACGACACGGGTGCACAGACCTGCATGCAGACAGTACATTCATACACATACATAAATAAATAAAATTAATAAAAAAAAATGATGCATGAGCATCTGGTCTAGTTTAAAGACTTTGGGCAAAGGGGATTACATGAGCTCTTGTCCTAACCATTTTAGGGGCTGGCAATTCTTGCAGCTGTTAGTGTTCTTCATTTTGTCTAATTTAAGTCTTGCAGCACAGAACACAGTTGCTAAAGTAGGAAGGCTACTCAATGTCCTGTGGATAGTGGGTAACTAACTGCCTTCTCATTTCCTGGGGTATGTTTTCAGAGGGAGACCTTCTGTTCTGTCAGTCATATGTGAAGCTCCTGATTGCATGATTACTGTAGAAAGATCTTGGGGCTGGAGAGATGGCTCAGCAGTTAAAAGCACTGGTTGCTCTTGTAGAAGACCCAGGTTCCATTCCCAGCACCCACATGACAGCTAACAGCTGTCCATAACTCCAGTTCCAAGGGATCTAACACCTTCTTCTCACCTCCATGATACTGTACAACACGAGTATACTTACGTACATGTGGCCAATACATTCATACATATAAAATAAAACACTAATAAAAAAAATAGAAAGTTCTTGTCTACCTTGTCTTTGTATTTTTTTTTTGGTCTTTTTGGTCTTTTTGGTCTTTTTGAGACAGGGTCTCCCTATAGCTCCAACTGTCTTGAAACTCACTATGTAGACCAGGCTGGCCTTGAACTTACAGAGATCTGCCTGTCTGCTCTGGAGTGCTGGGATCAAGGTGTGCACTACCACACCTAGGTTCTATATTGTCTTAAGTCTCAAAAGCTGAGTGCTATACTTGGATGTGGCTGTGAAGCCTTTTAAATAAATAAGGAGGCCAACCAACTAGCAGGGGTGGAGACTATATTACAGAGTTCCAGAACTGTACTAAGTGTCTGTGAGATGTTTAACCGTAAGTGACACATCTTCAGTGCAACCTTTACACATAGGATAAAAGCATCTCTTAACTCTCACCAGAGAAATTTCCTTATGCGGCAGATGGTGATTAACATAGAGACCCACAACTGGCCAGTGTGCAGAGAACAAGAAGCCACAGAGTACCTATTACTGGATAGGGACCCTATTTTAAAACTGCCTCCTAAGGTTCAGGGATCATTGCGAAAGAGGAGGTGGAAAGCTTGTAGGAGCCAGGAGGGTGGGTTAGTAACATTTTTCTAGTAGTTTGCTCTCTTCAGGAGCACCCACATTTGTAGTGTCAGGTTTAGACAGCACCTTAGCTCCCTTGAATTACCTCCTTTGTTACCCCTCCAATCTAGACTTTTTGTTTGCTGGTGTGTGTGTGTGTGTGTGTGTGTGTGTGTGTGTTGAGAAAGAGTCTCACCATGTGGCACTGGCTGGCTTTGAACTCATTGTGTAGACCAGGTTGGCCTCAGACTCAGAGATCTGTGTGCCTCTTCTGTGCCCAGCAACTCAGACTTTTCTGACAGATGCACACTTGTCTGCCCGCCCACTGTGCTCTCAGGGCAGTGAAGCTCTCAGTTGCCAAGCCATGTCCACCTTCCTGGAACCACCGCAGATGATTTTGAGAAGAGCTTTTTGGTTATTTTTTTTCCAGTGCTACAGATTGAACCCAGGGCCTCAATATGCTAGCCAAGTACTCCACCATGAGCTGTACACCCAAGCCCTCTGGCTATCTTTATCAGTATTCAAAAATTTTTAAGAATACTTTTTTTTTTAATTTTAATTTTTTTATTATTATTTTATTTTATTTTTATTTAATTTTTTAAATTAATTTATTATTTTTTTTGGTCTTTTTTGAGACAGGGTCTCCCTGTAGCCCCAGCTGTCCTGGAACTCACTCTGTAGACCAGGCTGGCCTTGAACTCACAAAGATCCGCCTGCCTCTGCCTCCCAAGTGCTAGGATTAAAGGCGTGCGCCACCACGACCCTGCGTAATTTATTTATTTTTTTGATGTTTGGATTGAATGTATGTCTTGCATGTAGGTTGGTGCACCTGTGTTGCGCAATGCCTCGGAGGTCAGAAGAGGCGTCAGATCCCTTTGGAACTGGAGTAAGATGGTTCTAGCTGCTGTGGGTGATAGGAAATCGAAAACCGAGTCCCTGCAAGAGCAGTTGGTGCTCTTAACTGCTGAGTTATATCTCCAGCTCCAGTATTCAAAACTTTTATTAAACAAACAATTTGGGTGTGGTGGTGCATGCCTTTAGTCCCAGCACTCAGGAGGCAGAGGCTGGTGGATCTCTGTGAGTTCAAGACCAGCCTGGTCTACATAGAGAGTTCCAGGATGGGTGAGGCTATAGGGGACCCTGTCTCAAAAAAAAAAAAAAAAAAAAGAAAGAAAAAAAAACTGAGTTGGCATGGTAGCGCCTGCTTTTAATCCCAACTGTGGGAGGCAAGGCAGGTGGAACTCTGAGTTCAAGGCTAGCCTGGTCTATATAGTGAGTCCCAGGACAGCTACAGGGAGACCCTGTCTCAAAAAGACCAAAAAAAAAAAACAAAAAACAAAACCAACTGTGGTTATAGATGCTGGAAACTTACCTCCTGGCTATAAGGTCACTTCATTTTTCTCAACAGGGAAACATTAAAATATGAGCTGAGAAGGGGCTATTTAAGCCCCATTTGGGAAGTAATATCCTAAAGGCTAAATTTTGAGTTTTAAGCTGCTGAAACAAACTCTTTCCTAGTTGCCAAGCTGTGATAAGATTTTCATCCTTTGATTAGGTGGTAAGGAGTAGTTTGTGTGGCAAAGGGCAGAACTGCTGGACATATTTGGAGAGTAAAGCCTTGGGTCACCTCCAGACTCCTGTTCTGGAGCTTCCTTTAAGCTTACCTAACTTTTGATTGATTGGAAATAAAAAAATTTTTTTTTTAGACAGGGTCTCCTTATAGTCCCAGCTGGCCTGAGACTCACTCTGTAGACCGCTGCCTTGAAACTCACAGAGATCCACTTGCTTCTCCCTCCGAGTGCTAGGATAAAGGCATGGGCCACCATCCCAGCTTAAAGACAGTTTTTAAGCTGCCATGTGGGTGCTGGAATTGAACCCTGGGTCCTCTGCAAGGGCAGTTGGGCTCTTACGCTGAGCCATCTGTCCAGGCCCTGATTGGAAAATACTTTTCTTTTCTTTTCTTTTTTTTTTTTTTTTTTTGTTTTTATTTCTTTTAGTCTTTTTCAGTTCAAACAGAGGTTCCTGTAAGCCCCAGCTTTCCTGGAAACTCCATCTCTGTAGACCAGGCTGGTCTTGAACTCACAAAGATCCGCCTGCCTCTGTCTCCCAAGTGCTAGGATTAAAGGCGTGTGCCACCACGCCCGGCGGAAATAATTTTTAAGGTACAAATGTACTTACAGACTTTGTAGTCTTAGATATTGGGAACTGATAGGTCAATGGTAAGTTGTTTTTTTTGTTGTTGTTTAAGACATTTTTATTTTATGTGTATGAGTGTATTGCCTCCATGTGTGTAAGCGCACCCATGTTGTGTGGGGCCTGTGGAGGTCAGAAGAGGGCATTAGGTCCCCTGGAACTGGATTAACAGAGGTTTGTTAGCCACCTTGTGGGTGCTGGGATTCAAACCTGGGTCCTCCACAAGAGCAGCCGGTGCTCTTAACTGTGGAGCTGTCTCTCCAGCCCCACTGGCAGATTCTTTTCTTTTTGTCTTGTTTCGTTTTGTCTTTTTGAGACAGGGTCTCCCTGTAGCCCTGGCTGGCCTGGAACTTGCTATGTAGACCAGGCTGGCCTTGAACTCACAGAGATCCACCTGCTTCTGCCTCCTGAGTTCTGGGATTGAAAGTGTATGCCACCATGCCTGGCATATTCTTTAAAGATAAATACTATGACCAATCTAGTTGTGGAAAACCATCTAGGCTAATACTAGGGCCTTTATTTGTACTCAATTTAATCTGCAGTTCTCTTTTTGAGATAGGATCTCATGTAGTCTAGTCTAGGTTGGCCTCAAAGTTGTTATATAACCAAGGCTGGGTTTGAACTCATTTTATGTATATTGTAGGGTGTTTTGCCTATATTATGTTTGTCTACCTTAAAAGGGGATTGGGCTGAGCGTGGTGGCGCATGCCTTTAATCCTAGCATTCGGGAGGCAGAGGCAGGCGGATCTTTGTGAGTTCAAGGCCAGCCTGGTCTACAGAGTGAGTTCCAGGACAGCTGGGGCTACAGGGAGACCCTGTCTCAAAAAGACCAAAAAAAAAAAATCTTTTTTTTTTTTTTTTATTAAAAGAGGGCTGAAGAGATGCCTTAGTTGTTAAGAGCACTTGCTGCTCTTACAGAAGACCTGAGTTCAGTTTCAGCACCCACACAGGGGTAACAACCATCTGTATATGACTGAACACCTAAGTTCAGTTCCAGGAAATCCAATCACCCCTCCCCCCCTTTTATTCGTCTTTTTTCGTCCCTTTAGTCCCAGCAGGCCTGGAGCTCTTTATGTAGACCAGACTGGCCTTGAACTCAGAGATCCTGCCTCTGCCTTCTGAGTGCTGAGATTAAAGACATGTGCCACCATGCCTGGTGTCCAGCCTGTTTTTAAATTTTTAAATATTTTGTGTGTGCATGTATGTGTGCACACATGTGCCACAACACAGGTGTGGAGAAGCCAAACAACAACTTGCAGGAGTTGGTTCTCTCCTTCTACCATGATGGGGATCCTGGAGATGCAACTCAGGTCTTCGGGCTTAGAGGGAAGTGCTTATATATGCTGAGCCATCTCACTTCACTGGCCCTTCCCCATACATAGTTCCTTGGTTTTTCTGTTTTTATTTTGTGAGTGAATGTATGTGTATGTAAGTGTGTGTGTGTGTGTGTGTGTGTGTGTATGTTTTGAGACAGGGTCTCCCTGTAACCCCGCCTGGCCTAGAACTTATATAAACCAGGCTGACCTGAAACTCACAGAAATCTGCCTGCCTCTGCTTCTGCCTCCTGAGTGCTGCATTAAAGGTGTGTAATACCATGCCTGGCCTGGCTCTTGCTTTTTTGATCTCCGTATGGCGTATGACAACACTTGCCTTGCTCCACATTTGTATGCAGCTTTGCAGTGATAGTTGCTGTAGGTTATAGACCTCATTCCAGGTAAGTCAGCGGTGGAACCAGTACTAGATGACTTTTCCACTATCAAGCTAAGCTCATGTTTTTCTAAGAATATGTGGCTCTTAGTAGGGCAAGGGAACCACAGGACTGATATTCAAGTTGATGGCAGAGCTGTTTTAGAGCCTGGGCTTTTGGAGATCTGCGGCCCCCTGGCCTCCCTTGCTTGCCCTTTCTGCTGCTTCCTTTTGGCCTCAGCTTTGGGCACGGTACTCCTTTAATGCGCTTGCTCTGTGAATCCCTCAGGTGAGACAGTGTCGCTTGTGGACGTGGACATTTCTCAGCGGGGGCTGACCTCTCCACACCCTCCAACTCCCCCTCCTCCTCCACGAAGAAGCCTCAGCCTCCTAGGTATAGTCTCCCCACTTCCCTTCTTGCCATCTTGCCGGAGTGGGAGGGTGAGCGAGCTCTAGGGCCTTGTTCTTTGTCAGGAGCCAGATAAACTTCTGGGTTTCTAATGATGACCCAGTTATTTCTTGTCCTCTTTTCACCACCATTGTCATCACTGTAGGCAGTTAAATGGGTCTTTTCCCTGCATGCTGCAGAATTTACTGTCCATATGTTAACTAGCTTCACATTTATCTTGCCCTCAATCTGTTGCTACTGGGCTGCTTTAGGAGAACCCTCACTCTCCTGCTTTCCAAGCAAAGCAGACCTGATTAAGATGACTGTTGCCCGCCATGCGAAAACTGGAGTGAAGGCCGGGCTACTCTGCCCGAGAGGGCAGCCTGGTGATCTCCCATCCCTCTGCCTTCACTCTGCTGTTGTGTGGTCACTTTGCTGAACCTCTTGCTTTTGTTCTCTCTTCTAGATGATATCAGTGGGACGCTGCCTACATCTGTCCTTGTGGCTCCGATGGGGTCTTCCTTGCAGTCTTTCCCCCTACCTCCGCCTCCTCCACCCCACGCCCCAGGTTAGCTTAGCTTAGAGTGGAAGGATGGGAGAAAACTATGGAAGTAACAACTTACGAGAAAGCTTCACTCTTTTTACCCTGGCTGAACCAGAACTTGAAAATAAGTCAAAACTGCTTTTTTCTAACCTATTTATGGAGGTGAATCTGATTTTTCTTAGTAACAAAAGATTGGAATTTTTGGTCCCTCTTTCTCAGGCAGTTTTGCAGTCGTTGAGTAGTTATCCCCTAAGAAACTGCCTTAGTAGGAAGAAACTGCATAGTAGGAAGGTTTACTATGTTGCTGGTTATCAAAGTTTTGCGGTTTTTCCAAGCTTTTGGTATTTACTGCAGCCTTGTAAATAAGTACCAAGCATTTAGTAGCCCATACCTGCTTTGCCAGCCTCCAGTACCCAAGGAATAAAATGAATGAAATCAGCATTCTTTTCAACTTGCCTGGCAAAATCGTTTCTCTTCCTGGGCAAGTAAGTGAGTCACTATTTCCAAGGCTGCATTACCGGCACTTCACTTCGAGGTGGGAGAAGTTGGAATCGCTCTAGGCTGGTGAAGCCCCTGAAGTAGTCACCTTAGTCAGGTTAGTGAGCGGCTCCCCTACTTCTTTCCTGGGGTCGAATGCCCCCACCCATCCTTCACAGCTCACACAGCGCACACAGCTTTCTGTTCAGCCCATCCAGCTCGTTCTCACTGCTTTGCTTCCACCCTCTCCAGCTTAGCTTCTAATGCCTTGCCCCTCTTCAGTTAGCATCTCTTTTTTGGGGGGGTATCTGCCTCTGGGTGGGAACAATATGGGTAAGCAAGTGGCCCCCATTTTCTTGCCCTACAGATGCATTTCCTCGGATTGCTCCCATCAGAGCAGCTGAATCCCTACACAGCCAGCCCCCCCAGCACCTCCAGTGTCCTCTCTACCGGCCCGACTCAAGCAGCTTTGCAGCTAGCCTTCGAGAGTTGGAAAAGGTAGGAAGCTTGTCTTTCCTCCCACACCTGAGTTCTATACCTGGGATGTCCTTACTGTTTTTAGAGGAACAGAAAACTGTTCTTGTTCATTCCACAGGAAGTGTAATAAAATTTCAATTTGGGTGGGAAAAATGTTGGGCATAATGAAGATTGTACAGAAATGGTTAGTCTAAAATGGTTTTGCTAGGTTAACTGAGCCAGTTCCTCTACTCTTTGTAGGGCCTTTGGTAATGAGATGTAGAGTTAGTGTTCTGATTCTCTGGATGACTAAAAGCATAAAGAGCTTGGTGTTTGCTACTGATGGTTGACGCACTTGTTAAAGTGTCTTTTACCTGCTCTGGTGTTTTGAAGAATGGGGGCCTTTCCCTCATAAGACAGATGTTGCTGAAAATGTTGACATTTCTCTCTTGTGTTAACTATTTTATTGTTCCTTTTCTTTTGCAGTGTGGTTGGTACTGGGGACCAATGAATTGGGAAGATGCAGAGATGAAGCTGAAAGGGAAGCCAGATGGTTCTTTCCTGGTACGAGATAGCTCTGATCCTCGCTACATCCTGAGCCTCAGTTTTCGATCACAGGGTATCACCCATCACACTAGAATGGAACACTATAGAGGTAAGGGGAGCTGCTGTTGTAAGAAAGCTTTTTTTACACTGTGCCTTTTTGCTTTCTGTATTCTTTTTTTTTTTTTTTTAAATCTTTTTGAGACAGGGTCTCCCTGTAGCCCCAGCTGTCCTAGAACTCACTATGTAGACCAGGCTGGCCTTGAACATCGTGATCTACCCGCCTCTGACTCCCAAGTGCTGGGATCATAGGCTTGCGCCACCACGCCAGGCTTGCTTTCTGTATTCTTTATCTTTATTGGGCTTTTCCTTCTTTTCTCTACCCTTCCCTCTCCTCCCCCTGCTTCCTTTCTTCTCTCTTCCCCTTCTTCTCTTTCTTCTCCTTATTTTTCCCCTTCTTCTCCTTCCCCCTTTCTTTTCCACAGGGTCTCCCTGGAACACCAACTGGTCTGAAACTCACTATGTTGTATACCAGATCTACTTTGATCTCATAGAGATCTCTCTGCCTCTGCCTCTACCTCTGTCTCTGTCTCTGTCTCTGCCTCCCAAGTACTAGAATTAAAGGCATGCACCATCACACCCTGCTTCTATTTCTAAAAACTTTGCCAGGCATGGTGGTGCATGCCTTTAATCCTAGCACTTGGGAGGCAGAGGCAGGTGGATCTTTGTGAGTTCAAGGCCAGCCTGGTCTACAGAGTGAGTTCCAGGACAGCTGGGGCTACAGGGAGACCCTGTCTCGAAAACGGCCAAAAAAAAGAAAAAAAAATAGACCAACAAAGGAAAAAAAAAGACTACCACAGCTAGGCTGGTGGTGACCTGACCTTTAGGCATCCTCGTAGGTGAGATGCCAGGAGAGAGGTCCCAAATAATTATTTTTTTTTAATTTATTTATTTTGTATGTGTCAGAGTTACTGTCTGCATGTAGGTGCTGTGGCCCTGTCGTTGCTAATGCCACGGAGGTCAGAAGAGACGTCTGATTCCACTGGAACCTGGATTCCTGGATTGAGTTACAAGACGGTTGCTTAGGCGCCATTGGGTGGCTCTGCGGATCGAACCGGGTCAATTCTGCTGCAAGAGCAGTCGTTGCTCTTAACGCTAGGCTAGTCTCTCCAGCCCCCCCTAAATTACAATTACTTTTGTTTAAAAAGGCCTTTTTGCTCGGCGTGGGTGCGCGGTACGCTCTTACTAATCCTGTAGACTTGGGACGTGGCAAGATTGGCAAGTGCCAGGATCAGCTTTGACTCGAATGGTCTAGGTCAAAGCCAGCCTGGTCTACAGAGTGAGTTCCAGGACAGCTGGGGCTACAGGAAGACCCTGACTCGAAAAGACCAAAAAAAAAAAAAAAATAATAATAATAATAATAAAATAAAATAAATAAAAATAAAATAAAAGGCCTTTTCTTGAGTGAATGGGGTTTTAGTAGAAGCCTTCTTTCTGTTGCCTACAAGCAGAACATTTGTCCTTAGTCAGTGATGCTGTGTCATTAAAGACGAGCCTGCAGTTCTCTGGAGTGATTTGCCATCCCTCCTGGGTTGGGGGTGGGGTGGTCTTTTTGAGACAGGGTCTCCCTGTAGCTCTAGCTGTCCTGGAACTCACTATGTAGACCAGGCTGGCCTTGAACTCACAGAGATCCGCCTACCTCTGCCTCCTAAGTGCTGAGAATAAAGGCCCCACCATGCCCGGCTTAATTTTTTTCTTTTGGAGGGGGGTCATCTTTTTGAGACAGGGTCTTCCTGTAGCTCTAGCGGTCCTGGAACTCACTTTGTAGACCAGGCTGGCCTTGAATTCACAGAGATCCACCTTCCTCTGCCTCCCAAGTGCGAGGATTAAAGGGGTGTGCCACCACGCCCAGCCTTTAATTTTTGTATTTATTTATTTATTCATTTATTATTATTTTTTTATGTGTATGACTGTACTGTCTGCATGTAGGTCTGTGCACCCGTGTCGTGTCGTGCAATGCCGCGGAGGTCAAAAGAGGGTTTCGGAATCCCCTGGAACTGGAATTCTTCTGGAATTGGAGTTATAGACAGTTCTCAGCCACTATGTGGGTGCTGGGGATCGAACCCAGGTCCTCTGCAGTGCTCTTAACCACTAGGCCATCCCTCCAGCCCCTAATTTTTGTTTTTAATTATTTACTTTAGTCAGGTGTGGTGGCCTACAGCTTTAATGCCAGTACTTGTGGGGCAGAGGCAGAAGCACGTGGATCTCTGTGAAATCAAGACAAGCCTGGTCTGCATACCCACTTCCAGGCCAGCTGGAGCTGCAAAGCGATCCTATCTCAAAACAAAACAAAACAAAAAAAAACAAAAAAACACCTAAAAATTATTTATTTGGCAGGGTGATAACATATTATGCCATTGATCCCAGCACTCTGGTGGTAGAGATACAGGTGGCTCTCTAAGCTCTAGGCCAGTCAGGGATGCATAGTGAGGTCCTGTCTCAGAAAAAATTCATTTTGTGTGCATGCGTATATATGTGAGTGCAAGCATGCTGTAGCATACATGTGAAAATCAAAGGACAATTTGCAGGATTTTGTTATCTCCTACTGTATGAGTCCCAGAGATCAAACTCATATTGTCAGGCTTGGCAGAAAGTGCCTTACCTATTAAGCCATCTCACCTGCCCAGATTTGAATATTTATTTATTTATTTATTTATTTATTTATTTATTTATTTATTGTCTTTTTGAGACAGGGTCTCCCTGTAGCTCTAGCTGTCCTGGAACTCACTTTGTAGACCAGGCTGGCCTTGAGCTCCCAGAGATCCGCCTACCTCTGCCTCCCAAGTGCTGTGATTAAAGGTGTGTGCCACCATGCCTGGCATTAACTTTTTTTTTTTTCAGATTTGAACATTTATCAGAGTTTCCCTTTTGCAGGGACAGTTTGTAAGCAAGCTGGATTCATGTTCCCTAAAGCTATCAGTTCCTGATTATCCCACAACTAACCCTAACCCTAACCCTAACCCTTAGTAAGACATAAATTAGGTATTAGCTGGATTTTATTAATAATAAATTCAATTCAGGCTGGGTATGGTGACTCATACCTGTAATTCTAGCACTTGAGAGAGTGAAACAAGGAGGAATGTCCTGAGTTTGAGGTCAGCTTGGACTACATAAAGAGTTCCAGGTCAAACTGAAACAGAGTAAGACTCTGGCTCAAAAAAATGGGAGGGGGCTGGAGAAATGGCTTAGTGGTAAGAGCACTTGCTGTTCTTGCAGAGAATCTAGGTTTAGTTCCAGTACCTACATGGGAACTGGTGTGTGTGTGTGTGTTGAATTTTTTGAGACAGGATCTCTCTGTACCTCCAGCTGGCCTTGAACTCACTATGTAGACCAGGCTGGCCTGGAACTCACAGAGATCCACCTGCCTCTGCCTCTGCCTCCTGAGTACTGGGATTAGAGGCTATACCACCATGCCCAGCCTTTAAAGTTCTTTTTTATGCTGGATATGGGGGCACACAACTTTTATCCCAGCACTCAGGAGGTAAAGTCAGGCAAATCTCTGTGAGATTGAGGCCAACCTGGTCTATACAGAGTGTTCCAGGCCAGCTGGGGCTACAGGGGGACCCTGTCTTGAAGAAAAAAAAAGGGGGGCCAGGTATAGTGTCACACTCCTTTAATCCCAACACTCGGGAGGCAGAGGCAATCGGATCTCTGTGAGTTCAAGGCTAGCCTGGCCTACAGAGGGAGCTTCAGGCCAGGCCAGCTGGGACTAAAAGGAGAACCTGTCTCAAAACAAAGATTAGACTGTTCAAACTAGCCCTTCAGGTCTTTGGAGTGTTTTTGGAGACAGAGTCTTGCTATATAATCTACCCTCAAACTCCTATCTTTCTACTTCAGATTTATGAGGGCTGGGATTACAGGAATGTGCCACTACCCCCTACCTAAGTAGGTATTTATTTATTTATTTATTTATTTATTTATTGGTATTTTTGAGACAGGGTCTCCCTGTAGTCCCAGCTGGCCTGGAGCTCACTCTTTAGACCAGGCTGGCCTTGAACTCACAGAAATCTACCTGCCTCTGTCTCCTGAGTGCTGGGATTAACTAAGTAGGTTTTGTTTTGTTTTGTTTTGTTTTTTTGTCTTTTCGAGACAGGGTCTCCCTGTAGCCCCAGCTGTCCTGGAACTCACTCTGTAGACCAGGCTGGCCTTGAACTCACAAAGATCCACCTGCCTCTGCCTCCCAAGTGCTAGGATTAAAGGCGTGCAACTAAGTAGGTTTTTAAATTTTACTCTTAATTTTCCATTTCAGGAACTTTCAGCCTATGGTGCCATCCCAAGTTTGAGGATCGCTGTCAGTCTGTGGTAGAATTTATTAAGAGAGCCATCATGCATTCCAAGAATGGGAAGTTTCTCTATTTCTTGAGATCCAGGGTACCAGGTAAAGCTACAGTTACAGTAATTATTATTGCTCTTTTAAAACAGGGCCTTACTGGGGCTGGAGAGATGGCTCAGAGGTTAAGAGCACCGACTGCTCTTGCATAGGACCCGGGTTCGATTCCTAGCACCCACATGGTGGCTAAGAACTGTCTTTAACTCCAGTTCCAGGGGAATCTGATGCCCTTTTCTGACCTCCGTGGCATTGCACGACACGGGTGCACCAACCTACATGCAGACAATACACTCATACACTTACAGAAATAAATAAAATTAAAAAATAAGTAAACAAAAAAAACAAAACAAAACAAATCACAGGGCCTTACTATGTAGTTCAGACTGTTTTGAGCTTGCTATATAGCCCAGGTTGACCTAAAACTCATGATTCTCCTACTCCAGCCTCCTGATAAACTATACCAGGATGTTAGCCAGTATAGTACCAGAATGATCCTGCTCCAAACAAAGGCTTCCCTTGAAGCTTTTTGTCCAGCTGCAATCACACCCACTTTTCCTGCAGAGTCCAGTGACTAATTCTCAGCTTTTGTGCATTAATCCTACAACATACTAAAGAGAGAAAGATCTCTGCATCTCATACCACATAAATGAGAAAACTACTCCTATCTCTAATGCCCAGGCATCATGTGTCACTTGACATTGAGATGCCTCCTTATTTACTGCTGATCTTAACTCTTTCCTGTGAATCAAAACAGTGAGGACTTGTAGATCATTTTCTCAGGAGTGGATGTTTGAGAGGGCTCACCAGAGAGGCAGGGGTGAGTGAGTATCCAGGAGGTTGGATTCGGGTGCATTCTGTTAAAAGGTACGGGTTGTGGATTTGCCCACACCGTACTAAATGTACTGATGAAGAATAGTATTTTGTTAGGTGGTGTTTGGTTTTTGGTATATTGATATCCTTACCAGTCTTGAAAACAGAGACATTTCTCCATCTGAGAGCACTGCTGTTCTTGGCCTTGCTGCTGGTGTAGTTACGTAGTCTGCCTGCCCACTCAGGGTATTTGCCTGCTCTCTATCAGAGGAAGTGAAGAGATGGCTTAGAGGAATCTGGCTTTTAACATTGGGTAAAGGAAACTGACAAGTGCATTAATGTAAGGAATTTGTAGGATACAAATGGAACTTAAAAAGAGAACTTTATGCTTTCACATTGAATCAAATTAGATTCCTAAGCAGGGTGCCAAGAAATTGCTCTCAAAAGTTGCCAGGGAGCCTTGGGCAGAACATCAGGAACAGGATTGAACCAGGTGACAGGAATGTTTTGTATAGTCTTGGTGATTTAAATAAGGGATGACAGGGTGTGAACTGTATTAATTTTCACTTCATTTAGTATTTGCCTCTCTGTCAACACAGTTGGGTCTCATGTAGTTGTCTTAGTGAAGGGAAAAGTTAGAATTCTTCCTCATAGGATTGATTCATCAGCAGTTTTTAACATTTGTAGATATGAAGGACATTTTATTTAATGGATATTTATCTGTACTCAGCATAAAAAATAAGCCTCATTACGGCCTCAGAGAGGGACAGTAGGAAGACAAAGGAAGAGTTTATGTGCACCTGTGTACTAGCATGGCAGTGAACAGGAAGGGTAATGAACTAGCTCTGCTTATGGGTGAACCAGGCAGCTCTCAGAGGAGTCTTATTGTGGAGCACTCCTTGCAGAGTACTGAGAGACTTCAGGAGATCTTGGATACTTCTTGTCATTCCACAAATGTGCCATCTTCAGAAATTACAACTAAGATTTTTGTTTTTGCAACTAAGATTTTCAACTGGTTAGAGTTTGTAATAGTTTCTATGGTTTATTGAGTGCCTATTATGCTAAATTGAAGGCCACATTGTAATTCAAATCTCAATCAATCCCTACCCCCCCTCCCCTTTTCGAAACAGGGTCTCCCTGTAGCCCCAGCTGGACTGGAATTCACTATATAGATTACACTGGCCTTGAACACAGAGAGATTTGTCTGCCTTTGCCTCTTTTTTTTTCTTTTTTTTTTTTTTGTCGGATTCCCCTGGAACTGGAGTTCTCCTAGAATTGGAGTTTCAGATGGCTCTTGGCCACCATGTGGGTGCTGGGGATCGAACCCAGGTCCTCTGCAAGAGCGTCAGCGCTCCCAACCACTAGGCCATCTCTCCAGCCCTGCCTTTGCCTCTTGAGTGCTGGGATTAAAGGAGTGCACCACCACACCTGACCTCCTGATTTCTTTTTTTTTTCTTTTTTCTTTTCTTTTTTTTTTTTTGTCTTTTTGAAACAGGGTCTCCTTGTAGCCCAGAGTGCTGGGATTAGAGGGGTACACCTCCACACCCGGCTAGAGCCAGCTACATAGTGATAGGTCAGCTGTGGTTACAGGGAGACCCTGTTGGAAATAGGCAAAAAAAAAAATCTTTCTTGATTGATTGATTGATTGATTCATTCATTCATTCATTCATTTTTGAGTTCTGGGTATCAAACCTTAGCTTTGCACATGTTAAACAGGTACTCTGTCACTATGTTGTACTCTGAGTTCCTATCTTGTTTCCCTTCCCCTTCTTTCCCCCTTCTTCCCCTTCCCCTTCTTCCCATCCCATCCCATCTCTCTCTTCTTTCTCACTGGGAGTAAACAGAGAGGTCACGTGATCTTTATGCATGCACATGCTGGCTGAAATGTTAGCCCACACATGCCAAGCACAGTCTTATCTTTTTTGTAAAACTTTAAATTTTTTTTATTTTTTTAATTATTTAATTTTTAAAAAAATTTTAAAATTTTATTTATTTCTGTATGTGTATGAATGTACTGTCTGCATGCAAGTTTGTGCACCCGTGTCGTGCAATGCTGCGGAGGTCAGAAGAGGGTGTCGGATTCTGCTGGAACTGGAGTTCTCCTGGAATTGGAGTTTCAGACAGTTCTCAGCCGCCATGTGGGTGCTGGGGATCGAACCCGGGTCCTCTGTAAGAGCGGTCGGCTCTCTTAACCGCTAGGCCATCTCTCCAGCCCCAAATTATTTTTATTTTTAAGCCGGGCATGGTGCAGGCCTTTAATCCTAGCACTTGGGAGGCAGAGGCAGGAGGATCTTTGTGAGTTCAAGGCTAGCCTGGTCTACAGAATGAGTTCTAGGACAGCTGGGGCTATAGGGAGACCCTGTCTCGAAAAGACAAGAAAAAAAAATTTATTTTTATGTGTATGAGTGTTATGCCTGCATGTATGTATATCTGTGTTGTGCAGTGCCTGAGGAGAACAGAAGAGGGTGTTGGATTCCATGGAACTGAAATTACAGATGATTGTTAGGTGCCATGTGAGTGCTAGGATTTGAACCTGGGTCTTCTGCAAGAGCAGTCAGTGCTTTTAACCACTGAGGCATCTCTCTAGCCCTCTTTTCTTTTTTTAAGATAGCATCTCATACTAGAGCCCAGGCTAGCCAAGGCAGAACTCAAGCAGCAATCCCCCTACCTCATCCCCTTGAGTACTGAGATTGTAGACATGAGCCACCACACCTGACCCTAAATTTTTTTTTTTTTTTTTTTTTTTTGTATTTTTGAGACAGGGTCTCCCTTTAGTCCCAGCTGTCCTGGAGTTCACTGTAGACCAGGCTGGCCTTGAACTCACAGAGATCCACTTAATCTCTGCCTCCCAAGTGCTAGGATTAAAGGCATGCGCCACCACACCCGGCGACCCTAAATATTTTTTAAAATACTTTTTGATGTATTTATTTTTATGTGTATGAATGTTTTGCTTACATAAATGTAAGGGAGGGGCTAGAGAGATGGCTCAGTGGTTAAGAGTGCCAACTGCTGGGGCTGGAGAGATAGCCTAGCGGTTAAGAGCACTGACCGCTCTTACAGAGGACCCGGGTTCGATCCCCAGCACCCACATGGCGGCTGAGAACCATCTGTAACTCCAATTCCAGGAGAACTCCAGTTCCAGGGGAATCCGACGCCCTCTTCTGACCTCCACGACATTGCACGACACAGGTGCACAAACCTCCATGCAGACAATACATTCACATAAATAAATAAATAAATAAATAAATAAATAAATAAATAAATAAAACAAAATAAATAAAAAAATTCTAAAAAAGAGTGCCAACTGCTCTTGCAGAGGACCCGGGTTCAATTCCCAGCACCCATATGGGTTCTAAGAACTGTCCTAAAAGAACTGTCCTAAAGCTGGGCATGGTGGCTCATGTCTTTAATCCTAGCCCTTGGAAGGCAGATCCACTTGGAAGGTGGATCTCTGTGAGTTCAAGACCAGCCTGGTCTACAGAGTGAGTTCCAGGCCAGCTGGGGCTATAGGGAGACCCTGTCTCAAAAAGACTAAATAAGTAAATAAGTAATAAGTAAGTAAATAAATAAATAAATAAATAAATATATGTAAGTGTGTCAATGCACCTACTGTCTACACATGCCAGAAGAGAGCATTGGATCCTTTGGAACTGGAGTTACAGACCGTTGTTAGCCACCAAGTAGGTGCTGGGAATCAAATCTTGAGTCCTCTGCAAGAGCAGCCAGTGCTCTTAACTGCTAATTGGGCATAGTAGTAATCCTAGCTAGCATTCTGAAGACTACTGTGAGTTTAAGGCTAGGCTGGGCTACATAGTGAAACCCTGTCTACCAAAAAACACATAAGGGCTAGCAAGATGAGTCAGTGGTTAAGGACACTTTCTACCAAGCCTGACAACCTGAGTTTAATCCCCATAACTTGCATAGTAGAAGAAGAAAACCAAATCCCACTAATTGGCCTCTAGCCTCCATGTATGTGCTATAGCCTATCCAAACTTACCCACATACATACAATTAGTTAATGTTAAAAAAATATGTAAAAGAGAAATTCATCTCTCTTTGGGGTGGAGCCAGAGGTTGAAACAAGGTTTCATGTATGGCTTGTGGTTTTTTTTTTTTTGTTTTTTGTTTTTTGTCTTTTCCAGACAGGGTCTCCCTGTAGCCCCAGCTGTCCTGGAACTCTGTTGACTAGGCTGGCCTTGAACTCACAGAGATCTGCCTGCCTCTGCCTCCTGAGTGGTAGGATTAAAGGTGTGCGCCACCATGCCTGGCGTGATTTTTTTGTTTTTAATAGAGAAAATCAACAGGAATTGTGGTACAAGCTTGTAATCCCAGCACTTGGGAGATGAAAGCAGGAAAATTAGTCTAGGACCAGCCTGGGCTACATTGAGGCCTTGTCTCAGAAAAACAAAAGAAAGGGGCTGGAGAGATGGCTCATCAGTGAAGAATGCTTGCTGCTGTTTCAGAGGACCAGAATTTCAGTCCCTAGCACCCATATTATGTGGCTCACAAACACCTCTTCTGGCTTCTACAGGCACCCATACACATAGATAGATAGACAGGCACCCATACACATAGATAGATAGACAGGCACCATACACATAGATACACACACACACACCCAGGCACCATACACATAGACACACACACACACACACACACACACACACACACACACACACACACCCCAACCCTAAAAATGATGAAGCAGACTAGCCACATTGATGGGGGGAGGACTAAAGACTTTCATTTATAAAAGACCTTAAGCTGTAAAGTGTCTAGGAAAGGCTAGTCATGCATGAATCAGTGATGTCTTAGAACGCCCCCTACTGGAGGCCCATTACTCAGTAGAGATTTGCTGGTGGAACTTCCTTCAAGTGGCCCTGTCCTACGGCAGAGCCAATGACTGACTCCTTACATGGAGCCAGGTGTTCAAGACAAGCTGCCTTTTATTCTATGCTTTGAGCAGGTTCTCTAAAGTGCTGAGTCTCTTCATATGCAGAATGAGAATGGTAGTTTGAGTTAAAATTGATAACTTTCTTACTTAGTACAGTATGGTAACAGTACAGAATGGTTGTTTTGTTATTTGCTTACTTATTCATTTTTGGATAGTATCAGTTGTTAGCAACCATGGCTTTTGGAGGCAATCTACAAGGCTTCACTATTTTTTTTTTTTTTGAGACAGGGTCTCCCTGTAGCCCCCTACCTGGCCTGGAGCTCACAGAGCTCTTCCTGCCTCTGCCTCCTGAGTGCTGTGATTAAAGGCACATACTATCATGCCTGGCTTCACTACTATTTTTCCTTTCTCAGGCCTTCAAACCAGAATTTTAAACTGTTTGAAATTAAACTTTAATATAGTGGATAATTTATTTTCTGACTATCTGCAAAGTTTCTTTTGATGACAGTGGATAAGAAAATAATTCTTGAAAAAAAAGGAAATAATTATTTCTGGTATAGTTGCACACGCCTTTAATCACAGCACTCTAGAGGCAGTGGTAGGTGTATCTCTTTGAGTTAAAAGCCAGCCTAGTCTACATAGGGAGTTCCAGGCCAGCTGGGGCTCCAGGGAGACCCTGTCTAAATAATAATTAAAAAAAAGGAAGAGGAGGAGGATGATGATGATGAGGAGGAGGAGGAGGAGGAGGAGGAAAGAAAAGATGGCCTTCAGTCACTTTTCACTTTAGATTCTGTTTTACCCTTCATAGTTCCTTCATTTATAAAAACCAGGATATTCTTAATTACTTTGAATGTGTTTTAGTGTCCCTGCCATTCTTGGTGGCTGTCTGCTCTATGGCATTGTTTTCTAGGGTTGGGCTTACCCAGCACTGAGCCTGCTGATCTGTGAGGGGGTGTTTGCTGTTGAGCAAGGTGGGTACATATCAACAGGTACTTTAGCAGTGTGATGCCCTAAGCCCAGCTTGGCCAAGCTACTGTTGTTTTTTCAAAAGCATCATCTTTTTGTTGCTGTCATTCTTGTGACCCAGCCTAATCTTTCAGAAGTAGAAAGAGGAGTGATGGGGAGGGAAGAAGAGGTGCTAAATCTAACTCTTCTGGCATGAAGACAGTTGTGACAGAGTGATAAGTCTTGTCAGCTTGGACCACAGTTCTACCTGCCAGCCTTCCTGCTTACTAGTTGGAATTTCATGGGATTTTTCTTTTGTATTAGTGTGTTTTATGTTTGTTTGTTTGCTTTTTTTTGTCTTTTCAAGACAGGGTCTCCCTGCAGCTCCAGCTGTCCTGGAACTCACTCTGTAGATCAGGCTGGCCTTGAACTCACAAAGATCCACCTGCCTCTGCCTCCCAAGTGCTAGGATTAAAGGCATGAGCCACCATGCCCGGTATTAAATATTTTATTATTTTTATGTGTATGAGTGTATTGCACACATGTATGTAAGTGCACCTGTATCATGTGGTACCTGTGGAGGTCAGAAAGAGGGCATTGGTTCTCCTGGAACTGGAGTTACTGATGATGTTCCCATGTGGATGCTGGGAATTGAACCCAGGTCTACTGCAGGAGCAGCCATTGCTCTGAATCACTGAGGCATCTCTCTAGCCCTGTGTGTTGTTTTTTTTTTGGTCTTTTTTTGAGACAGAGTCTCCCTGTAGCCCCAGCTGTCCTGGATCTCACTCTGTAGACCAGGCTGGCCTTGAACTCACAAAGATCCGCCTGCCTCTGCCTGCCAAGTGCTAAGATTAAAGGCATGCGCCACCACGCCTGGCCTGTATGTTGCTTTTTTAAGTTACTTAAGGTTGAATACTTTGCTAAGACAAATTTGTTTAGCTCATAGATGCCATCATAATGGTGGACTTCTATAGAATTCAGAGGAGTTGCCAGGCTCACAATGACCCATTCTGTTCGTTTGTGTGTGTGTGTGTGTGTGTGTGTGTGTGTGTGTGTGTGTGTGTGTGATGTGAGTACATATACAGAGGCCAGAGATTGACATTGGGTATCATTGGTATATTCCTTTATGGCTTTACACTTACACTTTACTTTTCAAGACCAGGTTTCTCACTGAACCTGAAGGTCTTGTATTTTGTTTGTTTGTTTGTTTTACTTATAAGGTCTTGTGTTTTTTTACTAGACTTATTGGCCAGTGAGTCTGTGAGATTTGTCCTGTCCCACCCAGAGCAGGGGTTACACTTTGTATCCAACCTTTTTTTTTTTTTTTTTTTTTTTTTTTTTTTTTTTTTTGTCTTTTCGAGACAGGGTCTCCCTGAGCCCCAGCTGTCCTGGAAACTCACTCTGTTGTAGACCAGGCTTGGCCTTGAACTCACAAGATCTGCTGCCTCGCTCGAGTCCTAGGGATTATAGGAATGAGCCACCACGCCCAGCTTTAAGAGGGTTCTTAGCCACCCTGTAGGTGCTGGGAATTGAACCCCAGACTTCTGCAAGAGCAGTTGGAGCTCTTAACTGCTGAGCCATCTCTCCAGCTCCTGTATCCAAATTTTATGTGTATTCTGGAGATCTGAATTCATATCCTTGTGCTCCTATACCAAGTACCTTAACGCACTAATCCATCTTCCCAGCTCTAGCAACCCATCCTTAGAGGAACTGATCTCATCAGTGAGAGCTGACCCACTCCTGGAGCTCCTGTAACCGGATCACTTCCCCCAGGGTCGACCCCTAGGGCCTACCTCGTAAAGGTCCTGCTACCTCAGCGTTGCCACAAAGGTGGCCAAGCTTTTCAACACATGATCCTCTCTGGAGATAAAGCCTATCCAAACCTTTGTACCTCTGCACATCCTGAAGTCTTCAGGATACTGATAGATATTGCCCAACAGGTATTTCCCTTTTCTAACAAGGAGGCTTGAGAACCTCAGGCCTGTGCTTGACTACTTGGCCCCCAATCAGTCTTTAGCCTGGCCTTGTTCATTATTGGGCTGTTCTCCACAATTAAAAGTGGTATTGGGGCTGGAGAGATGGCCTAGCGGTTAAGAGCGCCGACCGCCCTTCTTGTAGCGACCCGGGTTCACTCCCCAGCATCACATGGCGGCCGAAGGGAGAACCCGTCTGAAACCCAATTCCAGGAGGCACTCCAGCTCCAGGGGAATCCGAGGGACCCTCTTCTGACCTCGGCGGCATTTGCACGACAGGGGTGCACAGACCTGCATGCAGGACATTACATTCATACACATACAGAAAATAAATATTTAAAAAAAAAAAAATGTTATTGCCGGGCATGGTGGCCACGCCCTTCTTTAATCCAGCATTTGGGAGGCCGAATTGGCAGGAGGGGCATCTTTGTGAGTTTCAGGCCAGCTGGTTCTACAGAGCAAGTTCCAAGACATCTGGAGCTACAGGGAGGCCCTGTCTCGATAAGACAAAAAAAAAAAAAAGTGGGGTACTGTGGGCTGTAGAGATAGCCTAGCAGTTGAAAGCACCAACTGCTCTTTTTAGACGGACTGGGGTTTTATCCCCACCACCCACATGGCAGCTGAGGAAAACCGCTCTTTACTGCAGTTCCAGGCAATCCACACCCTCTTCTGACCTTGCGGCATTGCAGGCCACGGGTGCACCCACCTACATGCAGATAGTAACCATCATACATATACACGATAAATAAAAAAAAACCAAATGGTACTGTAATCCTCGCAACATGAGATGGAGGGGCACAGGAGGATCTGCTTCAGGTTCAAGGCCAAAACTGGGTCTACCGGTTCAGCCACCCAATCTGGTCTTACCAAAATGAGTTTCAGTTTAGCCTGGGCTACTTAGTAAAACTGTTGTGTCTCAAAAAATCAAAAGCTGCCCAGCATGGGTGTGTTTGTGTATGCCTTTAATTTTAGCACTTGGGCGGCAGAGAGAGGTGGCAGATCTGTATGAGTTTCAAGGGCAGCTGTCTACCAGATGTGAGTCCAGGCCAGCTGTGACTAAAGGGAGGACCTTGTTTCAAAAAATCAAAAAAAAAAAAAAAAAAAAACAATCAAAAGCTTAAACATGTCTGTGAGGCTTTTATTTTATTTTATTTTATTTTATTTTATTTTTATTTTTTTGGTCTTTTCGAGACAGGGTCTCCATGTAGTCCCGGCTGTCCTGAACTCATTCTGTAGAACCAGGCTGGCCTTGAACTCCCAAAGTCCGCTGCCTCTGGCCTCCCAAGTGCTCGGATTAAAGGGCGGTGCTGCGCCCACCACGCCCGATGATGCAGCCGGCTTTTAAGGACACTAGATTTCCTTGAATGAAATACAGTAGTAGTACTTCCACTAATGGAAATTCAACAGCCCTTTGTTGGCTGTTGACTAGGTTTGTGACTATAAAAAAGCCCTGTTGATAGCCCGGGGGGCATGTGGCACATCTTTAATCCTAAGCACTTGGGAGGGCAGAGAGGCAGGTGAATCTTTGTTGAGTTCAAGGCCAGCCTGGTCTACAGAATGAGTTCCAGGACAGCTAGGGCTACAGGGAGACCCTGTCTCAAAAAAAAACATAAAAAAAAAAGCCCTGTGATATAGTTGGCTGCATTGTTCCCTCTAAGGATGTCCCTTTGTTTTCTTTTCTGAAGGACTGCCACCAACACCAGTACAGCTGCTCTATCCCGTGTCAAGATTCAGCAATGTCAAATCCCTTCAGCATCTTTGCAGATTCCGGATTCGGCAGCTCGTCCGAATAGATCACATCCCGGATCTTCCACTGCCTAAGTACAATGGCGTCAGTAGGGTTGGGGCTGGGTTAGGTGAGGTAGGCTGCAGACTGCTCACAGAAGCAGAGCCTGGCGGAAAATATTCACAAGCAGTGTTCTTTCATTTCTCATCTGTCTTAGCACTTAACTCTGGAGCTGTGACATCACAGAGAAAAGGGAGGAAGATGGATGTGTTGCCGTCACTCCTGCAGACCCTAGGCAGATTAGAATGCAGTAAGGGTGAGGGAGACAGAAGTGTGAGGAGAAGGCAGGGATTTTCTTAGGTGGGCACAGGCTGTTCAGTAGTCTTAGTCGTACTTAGTAGCCGTTATCAACACATTGAAGAGGAATGAAGAAGGGCTGAGCACAAGAGCTTTTTTTTTTTTTTTTTTTTTTTTTACTTTTTTTTTTGGTCTTTTCGAGAGGGACAGTGTCTCCCTGTAGCCCCAATGTCCTGGAACTCGCTCTGTAGACCAGGCTGTCTTGAACTAAGACAGAGATCCACTGCCTCTGTTCCTCCAAGTCCTAGGATTAGAGGTGTGTTCGCCACCACACCTGGCCAATAAAAAAAAAATTTTTTAAAAAAAAAAAAAAAAAAAAAATTTAAAAAGGAAAATATTCTGTATAAAACAGCTACTGTGTGTCTCCTTTTTTTTCCCACAGACCTCTGATTTCTTATATTCGAAAGTTCTACTACTATGATCCTCAGGAAGAGGTGTACCTGTCTCTAAAGGAAGCGCAGCTCATTTCCAAACAGAAGCAAGAGGTAGAGCCCTCCACGTAGCAAGGGGCCCCTGCTGTTCACCATGAAGGGTAGGAATACTGCTTCCTTGTCCAGCTTATGCACTAGTCCTCTCCATATATATGTGTTGATCACTTCCTGTGTTTAACCCATTCAGACGTTTGTTTGATAATAGGGTCCTTAATAGGTATATACTTCATTTGGTAGCAGAAAAACAATTAGTGGGCGCTACGCGTTTAATCCTAACACTTTTAGGAGGTTCAGTAGGCAGGCGGATCTTTGTGCTTTCAAGCCAGCTCTGTGTGCACAGATGTGAGTTTCCAGGTACCGCGGGGGGCGTACAGAGAGCGCCTTGGCTAGAAACCAAAAAACAAAAAAAATTTTAAAAGAAAAAAAAAGTGTTGCAGGGCTTGGTGGTGCAGCCTTTAATCCTAGCACTTGGGAGGGCAGAGGGCAAGCAGATCTTTGTGAGTCAAGGCCCAGCCTGGTCTACCGAGTGCGTTCCAGAACAGCTGGGGCTAGCAGGGAGACCCTGTCTCGAAAAGACCAACAAAAAAAAAAAAGAAAAACAGTTTTTTTTTTTTAAAAAATTAAAAGAAAACAAGTTAGGCATGAAGGGCCGAAATAATATTTGCTTAACGACTTTTGCCCGGGACTACAGAGTAAGTTCAAGGCTAGCCAGGGCAACTTAGTAAGATCTTATCTCAAACTAAAAAGTAAAAAAGTAAAAAGTAAAAAAATTGCCTGGTATGCATGAGGTCCCAAGTTTGATCATTAGTACTGTAGAAACAAACAAAACAAAAACAATACCCAAGCTGAACCTTATGTTACACACAGGATTTTTTTTTTTTTTTTTTTTTTTTTTTTGGGTTCTTTTTGAGGACAAAGCTCCAGCTGTCCTGGTCTGTTGTAGACCAGGCTGGCCTTGAACTCACCAAAAGATCCGCTGCCTCTGCCTCCCAAGTACTGGATCAAAAGGCGTGGGCCACCACACGCCCTTGGCATGAGGACTCTTCATTTTTAAGTTAGTAGGGTCATTTTCCCTATTACCTGTGAGTCTTTCCTGTTATATTATTCTGGTTTTTTGAGGGCCTGGAACTGAATTGCTATATAGACCAGGCTGGCTTTTAACTCCCAAACATCTACCTGTTCCTGTCTCCCAAATGCTGGGATTAAAGGTGTGCACTTGTGCAATCCATGCTGGGACACAAAAAGAGAATTTCTTTTCTATATTAATTTTTTATTTTTTGGTCTTTTTCCCTGTTCGCCTCAGCTGGCCCATAACTGTGCTATGTAGACCCAGGTTGCTTGAACTCATTGGATACCACCCGGCCTCTGCCTTCCCAAAGTGCTGGAATAAAGGCTTGCCCCGACATTTAAAGACAGGGTCTCAGTATCTTACCCTGACTGCCTGAACTCACTTTGTAGAGCAGGCTGGCCTTGAACTCACAGAGACCCACCTGCCTCTGCCTCCCAAGTGCTAGGAGTAAAGGTATGTGCCACCCCATGCCCAGATTTTTTTGTTTTTGTTTTTTCTTTGACCGAGTAATACCAGGTTGGGTTAGCTCCACATTTTTAGTCTGATCACTTGGGAGGCAGTGGAAGACAGATCTGTGATTTATAGGCCAGCCTGGGGCTGGAGAGGTGGCCCTCCCTAGCGGTTAAGGCGCCGACCGCTCTGCAGAAGACCCGGTTTGATCCCCAGCACCCACATGGCGTCGTCTGAGAACCGGTCTGACAAAAACTCCAACTCCGGAAATCTCCAGCTCCAGGGGAATCCGAAACGCCCTCTTTTCTAACCTCGCGGCATTGCACGACACGGGGTGCACAGGGACTTGCATGCAGACAATACATTCGTCACACATTTACAGAAATAAATAAAAAATTAATAAAAAAAAAAATTTATATAGGCCAGCCTGGTCTACATAGTTTCAGGCCTGCTGGGAATACAGGGAAACTCTGTTTCAAAAGACCAAAAACAAACAAAAAAAAAGTATTTTTATTTTTTCTAAGTGTATTGGCTACATGTATGTAAGTACACCTGTATCTTTCAGTGCCTGTGGAAGTCAGAAGAGGGCATCAGATTCTCCTAGAACTGGAGTTACAGGTGGTTAATAGCTGCCACATGGGTGCTGGGAATCAGACCCAGGTCCTCTTCAAGAGCAGCCAGTGCTCTTAACTATTGAGCCATCTCTCTAGACCCTCCCCCCCCACTTTCTTTCTCTTTAAAAAAAATTTTTTGTGGGGCGTTTTGAGACAGGGCCTCCTGTAGCCCGAGCTGGCCTGGAACTCACAGAGATCCCCCTGCCTCCTCCTCCCAAGTGTTAGGGTTAAGGCGTTGTGTCACCCCACGGCAGCACATATTTTTATTTTTTATTTGGTCATGAGGTTATTGCTTGCCTGTGTGTAAGTGCACATGTTATATAATGCTCTCGAAGGTCAGACGAAGGCATCAGATCCCTGGAATTGGAGTTTACTGGTGGTTGTTAGCCCCCATTTTGGGTGCTGGGAATTAAACCCAGGTCTTCTGTTTCTGTTTTTTTTTTTTTTTTTTTTTTTTCTGTGTTATAATGTCCCCTGTCTGTGTGTAGGTCTGTGCATCCGTGTCATGCAATGTCTCAGAGGTCAGAAGAGGGCGTTGGATTCCCCTGGGACTGGAGTCAAAGACGGTTCTCAGCTGCCATGTGGGTGCTGGGGATTGAACCCAGGTCCTCTGCAAGAGCAGTCAGCGCTCTTAACCCCTACACCATCTCTCCAGCCCCTTGAACCCAGGTCTTAACTGCTGAGCCATCTCTCCAGTTCCTTCATTATTATTATTATTATTATTATTATTATTATTATTATTTGGTGTAGCTCTAGCTGGTCTGGAACTTACTATGTAGACCAGGCTGGCCTTGAACTCATAGAAATCCAGCCACATCTACCTCCCAAGTACTGGGATGTTTAAAGAGCTGTACCACCATGCCCGGCAGCCCCTTATTTCTTTATAAATTACATTCAATACTGGTTTGTACTGGCAAATTCTTTTTTTTTATTAGTTTGTGTATGTGCATGTGATGCAGTGTACATGTTGGCTTTATACGTTGGCCTCATACCTTGACCTACTGAGGAAGAGGGAACCTCAGTTGGCCTGTGGGCGTGTCTATGAGTCATTTTCTTGATTATTATATGATGAGGGTCCATCACAGTGTGGATGGTGCCATTGCTGGGCAAATGGTCCTAGGTTGTGTAAGAAAGCAGGCTGAAGTGAGGTGTGGTGACACACGCCTTTAATCCCAGCACTTGGGAGGCAGAAGCAAGAGGAGACTCTTGTGAGATCAAGGCCAGCCTGGCCTACATAGTGAGTTCCAGGCCAGGTTGTGGCTACAGGGAGATCCTATCTCAAAAAGACTCCCCCCCCAAAAAAAAGAAATGTTAGATGCAATAAATCCTTATTTTGAAAAGTCAGTTTTGGTCAGAATGTTATTATCACAGCATTAGAAAGCAAACTAAGACAAGGTTGGTCACAGGAGAACTTTGTGGAGTAGCATCCCCTTTCACCTTTATGTGGCTTCTGGGGATTAAACTCAGGTTACTAGTCCTACGTTGCAAGCACCTTTATCCACTAAGCCATCTTGCCAGCCCTCTTTATTTATTTAAATTTTTTTTTTTTAACACAGAGTCTTGGGGCTGGAGAGATGGTTTAGTGCTTAAGAGCACTTGCTGCTCTTGCAGAGGTCTGTGGTTCAGTTCCCAGCATCCACATGGCAGCTAACAGTTGTCTCTAATTCCAGTTCCAAGGGATCTGATGCCCTCTTCTGGCCTGTACCAGCATTGCATCCATAGGCGCACTTACATATACACAGGCAAAGCATTCGTACACCTAAACTAAAAATAAATCAAAAAGTTAAAAAACAAAAAGATGGCATCTCATGTCAGGAAAGATGGCTCAGTAATTAGGAGCACTTGGTGTTCTTCCAGGGGCCCTAGATTCAGTTCCCAGCATCCACATGGCATTTAACAACCCTCTATAATTCTAGTTCTTCTTGTCTCTGTCAGCATTGCATGCACATAGTGCACTTACATGTAAACAAAACATTCATATAGATATAATAATAATAACATGGGGCTGGAGAGATGGCTCAGCCATTAAGAGTGCTGACTGCTCTTGCAGAGGACCCAGGTTCTGTTCCCAGCACCCACATGGTGGCTAAGAACCATCTTTAAGGGGCTGGAGAGATAGCCTAGCGGTTAAGAGCACCGACTGCTCTTGCAGAGGACCCGGGTTCGATCCCCAGAACCCCCATGGCGGCTAAGAACCGTCTGTAACTCCAATTCCAGGAGAACTCCAGTTCCAGGGGAATCCGACACCCTCTTCTGACCTCTGCAGCATTGCACGACACGGGTGCACAGACCTACATGCAGACAATACATTCATACACATACAAAAATAAATAAAAATTAAAAAAAAAAAAGAACTGTCTTTAAGCCAGGCGTGGTGGCTCACGCCTTTAATCTTAGCACTCAGGAGGCAGAGGCAGGTGGATCTCTGTGAGTTCAAGGCCAGCCTGGTCTACAGAGTGAGTTCCAGGCCAGCTGGGGCTATAGGGGGGAGTCCCTGTCTCAAAAAAAAAAAAAATAATAATAATAATAATAATAATAATAAACTCTTGATCATACTACCTGTACATCTCCAAGTCCTGGGGTTACAGATATATACCACCACACCCCTGTACCAGTGGGTTTTAGTTAAAATTTGCTTTTTTAGGGGCTAGAGAGATGGCTCAGCGGTTAAGAGCGCTGACTGCTCTTGCAGAGGGACCTGGGTTCAATTCCTAGCACCCACATGATGGCTAAGAACCATCTTTAACTCCAGTTCCAGGGGAATCCGATGCCCTCTTCTGACTTCCATGGCATTGCACGACACGGGTGCACAGACCTACATGCAGACAGTACATTCATACAATAAAAAAATAATAAAATAATAGCCAGGCATGGTGGTGCACGCCTTTGATCCCAGCACTTGGGAGGCAGAGGCAGGTGTATCTCTGTGAGTTCAAGGCCAGCCTGGTCTACAGAGCAAACTCCAGGCCAGCTGGGACTAAAGGGAGACCCTGTCTCAAAAACACCAAAAATAATCGCTTCTCAACCTTTTGGCTAAGATCAAGTATAGTATCTGTTCTTATCAGTTTAATATCTGATAAGTCCTGTATCTGAGGACAATATATTACACTTGATCTTTAAAAAAAAAATACCAAAAATAAATAAATAAAAAAAAATATGTTAGTACTTTTAAAAAAGATTTACTTTTTTAGTTTTAGTTTTGTGTGTGTCTGTATGTGGGCATGTATACATGTGAGTTCAGGTGCTTTTGGAGTCCAGAAGAGGGTATTAGGTCCTTTGGAGCTTGAGTTAGAGGCAGTTGTGAGCTGCTAGACATGGATTCTGGAAACCAAACTCAGGCCCTGTGCAAGAATAGTCCACGTTCTTTACCATTAAGCCATCTCTCTGGCCCCTTAATTAGTATTTTGTCTTTTTTTTTTTTTTTTGTCTTTTTGCAACAGTTTTCCCTGTAGCTCTGGCTATCCTGGAACTCACTTTGTAAACCAAGGCTGGCCTCGAACTCACAAAGATCCTCCTGCCTCTGCCTCCCAAGTGCTAGGATTAAAGGCGTGAGCCACCACGCCCGGCTAATTAGTATTTTATCTTTTATTTTTTTATCTCTTGGTCTCATTGACCATCCCAGGCTGGCCTCGATCTCATAGCAATCCCCCTGTCTCTGCCTCCCAAGTGCTGGGATTAAGGAATTGTGACATCAGGCACAACCTTAATTAGTATTTTATTTGCTGGGGGTTTTTTGGGGGGTTTTTTGGGGTCTTTTTGAGAAGGGTCTCCCTGTAGCCCCAGCTGGCCTGGAACTCACTGTGTAGACCAGGCTGGCCTTGAACTCACAAAGATCCGCCTGCCTCTGCCTCCCGAGTGCTGGGATTAAAGCTGTGGGCAACCATGCCCAGCTTAATTAGTATTTTAAATTGCACAGAATGGAACATTAAACAGTTGGCATGAGTGGAGAGTAGGGAGCAGCCAGTGCAGGGAGCCGTAGGTTGGGGTGGTATGGCTAAGGGCACACGCTCACATTCTGTATCAGCCAGAAGCTTGTAGACCTTGTCTTCCCCTTTCTCTGGATGTTTCTAAGCACTGAATACTTGGGGCTTTTTTCTGACCCTTTCTGTTCCTCAGTTCTCCTGCCACCACAGAACTATAGGAGAAACCCACAAGAATGGAGTGGGGACTCTAACCTCACTCTGCCCTCTTTGTTCTTCTCTCAGTGGAATATGATCGCTAGCATTGCTGTCCCTTGGCTGAGGTAAACCCGTTGTATGTCTCTTCTGAGCTTTGGAAGCCCAGGTCCCATGCTGTGTGGGAAAGTAGGTGAGCTAAGCCACCAAGGATCCACAGAGCAGACAGAGCGGCCGAAGAGAGACCGAGAAGTAGTAGCTCTGACTTACCAGACCCTGGACTAGTTGTAAAATCTCTCTTCATATCTTTATTTACATGCAGGTTGTATGCATTGGAAGTGAGTCCTAACATGTCTATGTACTTTAGTATAGGAAGATTTTTCTGTGTGGTGGCTTTGCAGTTAAGATTAGCGAAGAAATATGGAGAAACACGTCTGTAATCCTAGCATTTGGGAGGCATAAGCAGTAGGATCTCTGCCCCCCCCTTTGTTTTTTTTTGAGACAGGGTCTCCCTTTAGCCCCAGCTGCTCCCCCCCCCCGTTTTTTTTTTGGTCATTTTGAGACAGGGTCTCCCTGTAGTCCTAGCTGTCCTGGAACTCACTCTGTAGACTAGGCTGGCCTCAAACTCACAAAGATCCACCTGCCTCTGCTTCCCAAGTGGTAGGATTAAAAGCGTGCATCACCACGCCCAGCTCCCCCTTTTTAAAAAAGATTTTTATTAGCCAGGCATAGTGGCGCATGCCTTTAATCCCAGCAATCGGGAGGTAGAGGTAGGCAGATCTCTGTGAGTTCAAGGCCAGCCTGGTCTACAGAATGAGCTCCAGGACAGCTACAGCTGGTAATAAAAGGGAGACCCTGCCTCAAAAAAAAATAGCAAAAAAAAAGATTTTTATTATATATA
>VZQC01008907.1:8136463-8172604 GCA_009823505.1 Rhizomys pruinosus
AAAAAAAAAAAAAAAAAAAAAAAAGACAAATAAATAAAATATAAGTAAATAAATAGATTAAAATTGAAAGGGAAGTGCCGGGCGTGGTGGCGCACACCTTTAATCCTAGCACTTGGGAGGCAGAGGCAGGCGGATCTTTGTGAGTTCAAGGCCAGCCTGGTCTACAGAATGAGTTCCAGGACAGCTGGGGCTACAGGGAGACCCTGTCTCGAAAAGACCAAAAAAAAAAAAATAATAATAATAATAAAATAAAATAAAATAAAATTGAAAGGGAACTGGGGGATCCATCTATGCAACAACACTTGTTTTTAAGATTTATTTTCGTTTTTCTTTTTTTTTTTTTAATTTATTTTATTTTTGTATGTGTATGAATGTACTGTCTGCTTGTAGGTTTGTGCATCCGTGTCGTGCAATGCCGCGGAGGTCAGAAGAGGGTCTCGGATTCCCCTGGAACTGGAGTTCTCCTGGAACTGGAGTTACAGATGGTTCTTAGCTGCCATGTGGGTGCTGGGGATCGAACCCGGGTCCTCTGCAAGAGCAGTCGGTGCTCTTAACTGCTAGGCTATCTCTCCAGCCCCCTATTTTCGTTTTTCTTATGTGTACATGTGCCTTTGTGAGTTTATGTGGCCCTCATGTATGCAGGAGCCCTCAGAGGCCTCAGATCCCTGGAATTGGGTTCTAGGAACTGAACAGGGTCCACTGTAAGAGCAGTAAGTGCTACCAACCAGTGAGCTATGTCTTTAGTCCCCTGATTGAGGAGTATATAGGAGCCTTCATTTAGAGTAGGATTTCTGTGGGTACTGTGCCTTGTGAGGATCCCACACCAATAAGAATACATTCAGAAGGCCTCAGGGTGTTGGAAGCTTCAAACTTCATCATATAGTGAGTAAATGATGGGACTGAAATTATAATTAACCTACAGCAAAGTATTATAATTATAATTATAATTAACCTACAGCAAAGTATTAGGGGTGGGGTCGCTGAAGTCCTTGATGAGTTTTCATCAGGAGAGTGTTTATGTTTTATGTGGCTTTGTGGGGCAGGAAAAGACGGAATGAATATTGTCATACTACCCTCCCAGAGATCCCTGCCCTCTGTCCAGCTTTGCAGTATTTGTAAAGCATTCTTCTGTGCAAGCCCCATTCTTCTCTGGAGCTGTGCTTCTCCCATTTCTAGTACCTAGTCTGTTCCCTCTTTCAGTCCATTTTGGTTCTACTGTTTGAACTGTTTCCCCCCGCCTCCTTTTTCCCTAGGTATTTGGTTGCCAAGCTCCAGTTTGAAGAACCAAACGAAGTTTCCACAAAAAGAACTTGGCAAAAAAGAGAGAATAGAGAGGGTTGTGATTCTCGGCACAGACTTTGGTTCCCCTGCAGCCTTGGGGCTTGGAAGAAGCACACAACCATACTCTGCGTGGGGCTCCACCATTCCGTCCACCCCTGTGGATGAGCTCCTTGGAAAACTGGAAGAAGTCTTAACACTGTTTCTTTTCAGAAGTTTTGTTTTGATATTTGCATTTCTCAGTGTGGAAAACTCACCTTGAGGGCAGCTGGGATTTGTACCCATTGAATTGGAAGTGGTATGAAAGATAAACAGGTCCAAAGAAAAGTGGAGAGGAGAGGGGGTCAGCTGGTGCCAAAGGCAGAGTTAGGGTCTTTGCTGTGGATCTGGAAGAAGGGAGGAGGGGCCAGAGAAGGACCAGGCAGGTCGGGAGCTTCTGGGGAAGGAGACTCAGCTTCTCATTGCCAGTTTCAGTAGAAGAGGAAAAGAGGTCGGCGAGGGGAGAGGGTGGAAGAAAAGATTATCTGGTGGAAACTGGCCAGTCCTGTTTGCTAGACAGACGTAACAGTGACTCCCCGTATCCCTTTTTCAAGGTTTACAAACCTGATTTCAAATCCACCTCTCATGGAAGCTGAATCCATTTGCTTTACTAAATTCTTTAAGCGTTGTGACCCGAGGCTAACCTCATTCTCCCTCCGCCTTCAGTCCCTTTCCCCCCTGTAACTGAACATTTCACTCTGGTCATGGTAATGTCACTCCTATTGCTTCTGCCAGCTGTCAAGGTAGTGGCATTTCTTATCACCTGAGCAGAGCTCCGATCCTGAGCTGCTGAGGTTAATGGAGCATGTCTCCAGCTTCTTCGTAGAGGGTACCCACAGCTGAGGAGTCAGTGTTACCTCCTCTGTCAGCTAGTGAGAGGAAATGTGGGGGAAGGTGAGAAACAGCTATTGTGTTATGCCTGGAGGAGCCCGGGAGTCTCAGCCTTAATGGGATTTCCATAGTGTAGAGAGAGCATCGAAAAAAAAAAAAAAAAGAGCATCGAATCTCATGGTTGTGGGTTTATCACTGTCATCTCGCCTCTGAGATGGGAGGTAGCAAGGGCTGCTTCATTTTTCCATGTTCATACCTGCAACCCAGACATTTCCTGAGTCAGACCCCATTACCCTTCATTTAGTGGGAAGTCTGTCAGAGGATGGTTTGAGAGTTGCCTGTTTTCCAGGTAGATGTGGAGGAAGGAAGAAAACATCTTGTTGCTTTTCAGTGCTCTTTGTGTATTGAGCTGGCCACAGCCAGTCATATGCCATGAAAATTTGCTTTTCTAGATTGTTACTCTGGGAAAGAGAACTGTCAAGATGGACAGTGGAGCTGTTGGGTCTTCATTATTCTTTTATAGTATTCTGTGTGATGCCTTTTGGGTTCCCTCTGCATATTATCTGCCTCATAAGTTAAGAAAACATCAGGCTTAGCCGGGCGTGGTGGCCTACGCCTTTAATCCTAGCACTTGGGAGGCAGAGGCAGGCGGATCTTTGTGAGTTCAAGGCCAGCCTGGTCTACAGAGTGAGTTCTGGGTCAGCTGGGGCTACAGGGAGACCCTGTCTCGAAAAGACCAAAAAAAAAAGAAAACATCAGGCTTGTGGTTTTCAGGTTTAGGGCCTTGTTTCTTGGTAACTTATAAGACTGGAGAGTGGTCTGTGTGTTCATTCCCTGCATGGAGTCACCTTCCTCCTCCTCTTCCTAGCCAAACAGGAAACATGCTTTGCCAGCTGGCTGTAAAGAAATGACCCACAGCTGAGCTGTGCAGCATCCGTCAGCCCACTTCTAGCATGTCTTGTGGTTCCTCTACTTTCCTTGCCTTTGAGGGCAGATTACTGACATCATAAGAACATGATCCGAGACTAGCAGCCTGTGAGTCCTGCCTTCTTTCAGAAAGGGCTGTCCTGCAAGAGTCCAAATCCATAGAGGTCTTCAAGTAGTCAATACACAACTACAGGGGATTCTTTAAGTACTTGGAGAAGAACTCATTGTGGCGGAAAATCAGACTGTCTTTATACATAGTTAGAGTGGGTGCAATCAGGGTAGACCAGATGGTCTGGGAAAGCGCTGTGGTAATGAGGATTCAGGTTGTAGGCGAGGAATACATGAAGAAGAGAAATACATTAACTAAGCGAAGAAGCAGCAGTCTGCGTGCATGTGCAGGCCAGTGCTCAGCCCCCTTAGAGACAGCATCACAGAGCCCTACTTTACTATGGCAGTCTAGACTGACACCAGTAATTGGTTAAGTCTGAAGGCTGAGGCCAAAGCCAGAAGTCAGTGGACACCCCCTGTTGTACTAGGGTTTCCACTGGAGAATTTATACACTCGGGCACAAAACCAGATCTGCTGCAGAGTGTGGCCACCCTCAGCACCCCCTTCTCTCTCCTTGGGAAGAGTTGCACTGTGCTCATGATCTGCATGTGCTTTGGTCACAGCCCAACTAGCCTGACCCTTCCTCAGCAAAACAGCAGTGTGGGAGATGTCTCCATCAGGCATGGTGTGGCACTGGTGGGGTGTAGAGGAATTGAAGTGAGGAGTCAGGGAGAGTAGGAGCAGCTGACTGCTGCAGGCTGGCTGGAAAGGGAGCAGGAGCCTGGGCTCGGCAGTGCTGGTGGAAACAGCCCGTGGAGGGGACTCGCTTGTTTCTGTTGGTGCGCCAGTCACAAGGTGGCGAAGGCTCTCTCTTCTAGAAACCTGCTGTGATTTCTAGCTTGTGGTTGGGCATGTCACTGTTCTCAGGTCTTGCCTATGTCACCTTCACTTGTTTATGACTGATCTACTGTAACCTTCAAGATGGGTTTGTGCCAGGATAAGCTAGTGACAACTACTGCTGCAGCCTTCTGTTACTTGAAACATGCGTCTGTGTTGGGAGCACAGGCACAGGAGGGCGGGGACTTTGATGTGGTGTTCCAGGTAAATGGGTGACAGCTGGCCAATGGAGTTTAGGCTGACCATAGTCTGGTCTGCCATCAGTGCCAAGGTGAATAAATGTGGATAGCAGTGCCAGCCTCTTGAGAAAAAGGCCTGCCAGTGTCCCTGTGCTTCCTGCTCCTCTTTTCCCCACTTTTGTCTTGGGCTGATTGTAGAAGCTGCTTGTTTTACCAGGGGCGATGTGGAGATAGCTGCACATGCCCTCTGATGTGCATCTCAGAAGGACTGGGGAACCATCAGAGTAGAGCCTGACGTGTACGTGGGAACTCCCTGTTCAGCCCTTACCCTGGCCTCCAGAAGAGCACGACCTGCTTGAAGGCACTACCCCAGCAGGAAGTGGGGACCTAAGGACTAACCGCCCGCCACTCAGAGGAGGTCTTTCTCATCCCCGCTAACTCTCCCCGACATTTGAGCCCAGAAGTTACAGGGCCAGGCACTGAGATGTAACTAGCTGCTGGAAGGAAGTCTGCAAGTCTGTGTGAGTGTGTGTGTGAGTACGTGTGTGTCTTTACTTGTGGAAGTCTTGCCTGCAGTTAGGATGTTGGGAGCATCCTCACTGGTGAAGACTAGGATTTGTTTTACACTTTGAGAGACTGGCCCCCTGTGCAGAGGGGAAGAGTTTTTGAGTTAGACATTTTCCCTATGGGAATCCTCTTGGTTTGGTTTGTGGGAAGGGGAAATGGATACATGGTTATTATTTCTAGTCGTCAACACAGCCGTCCTTATACTAAATTTGTGCTATTGCATACATGTAGCCATCTTTCTTTTCACTGCAGCAGTGTTTATCAGTAGTTCAAAATGATTTATTTGCTCCTGGGGAGTAAAACCTTTTTTATTAAAAAAGAAAAAAGAAAAAAAGAAAGGTGTGCCCCACTTTGATAGCTGTAGGATTATCGGGCCACAAAAGTCAAGTCTGCAAGTCCCCTGTGGTACATCCTGTTGGTGGTGGAGCCTTCATGCTCAGGAGGCCTTGAACAAGTAGAGAACAAGTTTTGGAGTGAGGTGGAGTTGAATCACTGAGATGATGGCACTGGGGACTCAGGTCTGCAGTTGAAAACAGAGGAATGACTTAGAGCACTGATTCTGTAAACTGCCAGAGAAAGGGATCTTTCTTTACATGCAGCTTTCATACATCTGTCTTTGTCCTTTTCATTGCTTGGCATCCTGGTAGGTGTCACCTGGTTTCCTCCCTCTCCCTCCTCCCTCTCCCTCCTCCCTCCTGCCCTTTCTGCCCTTGGTCCAGTCCCTCCTCTCATCTACCTCCCGGGAAGCCAATCCTGCATGCTGAGTTTATGACATGCCTTCACTCCCATTTCATCTTCAGAAGGTTTTAGAGGGTCCCTGGAACGGCTCCCTGTCCCACCTGTCCCTCCTCACAGTGCCAAGAGGCATCAAGGAGCAGGCAATGGCAGCCAGCTGTGGCGGGCATCACCAACACTGGATCGCAGCCGGACTGCGGTCACAGCTGCTCCTGAAGACAGAGTATAAGGAACACAGGACACTCTTCTTCAGAACGCACCTGGGCAACCCCTGCTGCATTGGCAGGTCCACCCAGCTGTGCCCCCAGCTTCCCAACCAGCTCAGGCGGAGTGGCAGGCTGGTCTGACCACTCCATCCCTGGTGCTCCCTAAAGGGAAGGCAGGACCCAGGCGCTGCTCTGGGCGGGCCAGGCATTGGGATGCCCAAACTGGTGCTGCCCATCGCATGGGCACTGCTGTGCATTCTGGTGGGTTTTTTTTTCAGAAATTCCGTGGTGAGGGGTGTCATCCTGGGCTTGGTGGTTGCCAGTTCTTCATCCTTGCAACCACTCCGCTCTGCTGGCCACCCCTGCCCTCCAAGCCAAAGCGTGGCCTGGCTCTCGTCTTCCCATTTAGCTTTCCTCCTTTATTCTCCTTTTTGTGCTTAATTTATTAAAATAGTTGCTGTATAATTTATTTTCATAAAGTATAAAAAATAACTAAATGGTTAAAATAGACTTGCAGGCCAATCTTAAATGAGGGAGGGTCTGGGGTGGGATGGGGAGAGGGAAAGATGTTTTGATATAAACAAAACAAATGCACTTTGGGTGTGTTTTGGTATTTTTCTGGGCATAGAGGGGTGGGTGATGGAATGTCCCTGTAGAATAGTTCCAGAATGGGGTGTCTGTAAATACTGTATTAATAGGCATGTTTGACTCTTGTAAAGGGACATTAGTAGCTGCTGCAGGTCCTGTTGGAAACCCCATGTACAATTCCCGTTTTTTTGTAAGTGTCAGTGCGGGAGACATTGGACTCTTGTGTTTGTATCTCCTTTTTATGATTGCTGTACCGACCCATGTCTTTTTGGGGAGGGGTGAAAAGAGATTTGAAATAAAAATGTTTAGAAATGATTTGTTACTGGGGTTTGTGTTTTTCTTTTTTTTTTTTTTTAATTTAATTTTATTTATTTTTGTATGTGTATGAGTGTACTGTCTGCATGTAGGTTTGTGCACCCGTGTCGTGCAATGCCGCGGAGGTCAGAAGAGGGTGTCGGATTCCCCTGGAACTGGAGTTCTCCTGGAGTTGGAGTTTCAGACGGTTCTCAGCCGCCATGTGGGTGCTGGGGATCGAACCCGGGTCCTCTGTAAGAGCGGTCAGCGCTCTCAACCGCTAGGCCACCTCTCCAGCCCAAGGGGTTTGTGTTTTTCAATCCATCTCCCATCACCTGACTCTTCACTCAACTCCCTGGGATGGCAGCCACGCAGAACACACCCCGTTCCAAGCTTGTCTAAAGTAGAGTTGTTGGAACGTTCCTGGGGCTGTTGGCCACTGCTCAAAGCTGCCCTAAGAGGCACAGAATTCCAGGGGGCTTTATGGGGCTAGGTGCCTGGCACCTTCCTGCCCTGGTGAGCAGTGGCACAGACACCGAGAGACTTGACATTTTGTGGCGGAAGTGATTTTGGTAGGTTGGCTGAGAAGCTTCTAAGATTAGCCACCATGGCCTTGCTGCTTTCCTAGCCCATGCCCTGCTGTTCCTGGTGAGGCGTGGGGAGCCATCCACACCTACCTACCTACCCTGCTTCTCCAGCTTCCTGCTTGAGGGGCCACTGCACTGCAGGTGTCTTTTTGTTTGTGTCAGCAGGTTTTCTGCTGCATTCTCAGCCCCTTCTCTTGGCTAGTCAGAGGGAGACCTATAGAAGTCCATGCTAGCAAATGCAAGCTGGTGATGAACTGTTCTTCTCCGTCCTAGTAATCCCATAATGGCATCAACTCTTGAGTATCCTTCTCTCTTGAAAGAAAAGATGCCTCAAACAATGACAAACAGTATTACAAGGAAAGCTTCACTTAACGTTTGGGAATTAGTCACAGGGGATCTTTGCTAGTAACTCCTAAGCTTGGCAGGCATCAGTCAGGTTTGTTAGCAAAACCTACTGTGGTGTTACACAGCTGAAATCCTAGTACTCCAGGCTGAGGGAGGAGGATCCCCTTGAATTTGAGGCCAGCCCAGGCCACTGGTAAGATCTTATATCAAAAAGGGGGAAGGCAGAGCTAGAGCAATGTCAACAGTGGTTAAGAGCACTTGGTGCACAATCACAAGGATCTGAGTTCAGATTACAGCACCTACATAAACCGGGTATCTCAACTCCAGTTCTGAGGGATCAGATGCCCTGTTCTGACCTCCATGCATGTACAAGTGTACAAATATACATGTACACATACATTCATGCACACGTTACTTTGGGGTTTTTTTGGTCTTTTTGAGACAGGGTCTCCCTGTAGCTCTGGCTGTTCTGGAACACACTGTGTAGACCAGGCTGGCTTTGAACTCACAGAGATCCACCTGCCTCTGTCTCCCAAGTGCCAGGATTAAAGGCGTGCGCCACCATGCCCGGTGCTAATACATTTTTTAAAGTGTGTTACGTGGCTGGAGAGATGGCTCAGAAGTTAAGAGCACCGACTGCTCTTGCAGAGGACTCAGGTTCGATTCCCAGCACCCACATGGCGGCTAAGAACTGTCTTTGACTCCAGTTCCAGGGAAATCCAATGCCCTTTTATGACCTCCAAGGCATTGCACGACACAGGTGCACCAATCTACATGCAGACACTACACTCATACACATAAAAAAATAATAAAAAAAAATAGTGTGTTACAGTGTACATTCTAACTGGAGACACTAGCTTCCCATCTTGAGATCATTCAAACTGTTGAGGATTCTCTGATTCCTGAGGAAATCTAGGTGCTAGTTCCCTCTGACCTGGGCCACAAAGCCATAGAAAACCCATTCTTAGCTGGGCGTGGTGGCGCACGCCTTTAATCCTAGCACTAGGGAGGCAGAGGCAGGTGGATCTCTGTGAGTTCAAGGCCAGCCTGGTCTACAGAGTGAGTTCCAGGACATCTGGGACTACAGGGAGACCCTATCAAAAAAAAAAAAAAAAAAAAAAAAAAAAGAAAAAGAAAAAAAAATCCATTTTTTTGGAAAGTTGAGCCCCAAATAGAACCTTTTATTAATTGCTATTTTTTATTTTATGTGTCTGAGTATTTTGCTTGTATGTCAGTGCACCATGTGCATGCAGTTCCTGTGGAGATTAGAACGGTATCGGATCCTTTAGAACTGGAGTTAGGGGTGATTGTTAGCTATTATGTGGGTCCTGGGAACCAAACGTGTCCTCTGGAAACTGCTTTCGACCACTGAGCCATCTCTCCAGCCCCACGAAACTCTTCACTGCAACCTAAAACCACCTCTTTACTTCTGTTCTTTCAATTTTTTTTTTTTTGTCCTAAAGGCTGTCTCCCTCTCCCCTCTATAACAAGCTCACCATTCACATGCCTAACTTATGAGCCCATGGTTACTAATGGTATACCTGACCCTTCTGCCAGCTGCATCACATGTTCCCTTATGGAAGATGAAGTCAGAGAAGTGTGTCCTGTCTTTCGTGGCTTCTCCCATCTCTCTTGTGCCTAGTAACTCTATTGCTTATGGTCTCTGAACACACTACTCTGTTGCTCAGCCAAAAACTTGGGAGTTCATTCCACCTCATGAGCTGGGTTATCATTGGGCCTCTTCCCCAGGGACTTATAAGAGGAGTTTTACAATGTTTGTTACCCAGTATTCAGGTTCTCATTGAAGCTAGGACTGTCATACACCCACTTTGCCATATGTGAGCTTAGGCAGCCCCTTTCCCAGGAGTATTGCTCATTTTCCTTGTACTCAGGTCAGCCAGTACTTGAACTTGAACTTCGCTTACACTGAGCACAAATTGGGTGTATAGAGCCAGGCATGGTGGCACATGCCTTTAATCCCAGCACTCGGGAGGCAGAGGCAGGCAGATCTCTGTGAGTTCAAGGCCAGCCTGGTCTACAGAGTGAGCTCCAGGATAGCTGGGACTAAAGGGAGACCCTGTGTCAAAAAAGACAAAAACAAACAAAAAACCAGAATTGGGTGTATAGAGAGATAGGATGATTTATTTTTTTATGGTTCTGGGAATGGAACCCCAAACTTTGCACATGTAGACAAATGCTCTACCTCTGACTCTACACCTCCAGCCAGAGAAGGTGCGTTTAGTCATGAAATGTCAGTCTTCTGCAGGCTTTATTCAGGGAGTTAACATCTGGAGGGTGGAGGGGAATCATATGATGTTGGCCTCGAGGCAAGATATTCTGGAGGTGGCAGGAGACCTCTTTGTCCTTGTGTCATAGAAGATGACAGAGCTTTTGCTGGCCTTTCGCTGGGAGATGTTGCTGGGCCAGGGCAATAAGCTCTGCTCCGTGCTCAAATGTTGCCCTGAACAACCCGCTGCTTCTCCTGAGGTCTCGCTCATCAAACCTGCCACATGTAAGGGACTAGTACCCCTCTGTTCCACATCCTGGGTCCTCCATCTTGTCCTCCAGGTATTGAGACCTGTCTTTACCATGCTCCTGCTGAGAAATTGGTTTCATCTCCAAGTTTTTGGAGGTTGGTCACACGAATGGAGAATGAGACCTGCAGGGGTTCTCCCGAAAGGGAAACCATTGGATGGTAATGGCTCCATGCATGGTAATGGCTCCATGGATGGTAATAATGGCTCCATGGATGGTAATGGCTCCATGGATGGTAATAATGGCTCCATGGATGGTAATGGCTCCAGGCATGGTGTATTAGTCACTTTTCTGTTGCTGTGATAAAACACCAAACCAAGAAACTTATAAAAGGAAGAGTTTATTTGAGCTTATGATTGGCGGTTCCAGGGAATTAGAGTCCATTGTGGCAGGAGGCATGGCGGCTGGATCTGGAGCAGCAAACCGAGGGTCACATCTCGCAAAGAGCTCGGGAAACAGAGAGGGCAACTGTAGACCACAGAGGCTTGTTAAAACTCACTAAGCCTGCCCCCAGTGACACACTTCCCCCAGCATGGCCACACCTTCTAAGACCTCCAAAAACAGCGCCACCAACTGGAGACAAATGTCTGAATACTTACAGCCTATGGGGGACACTCATGCAAACCACCACACATGGTAATGGCTCCATGCATGGTAATGGCTCCATGCATGGTAATGGCTCCATGGATGGTAATGGCTCCATGGATGGTAATGGCTCCATGGATGATAATAATGGCTCCATGCATGGTAATGGCTCCATGGATGGTAATGGCTCCATGCATGGTAATGGCTCCATGGATGATAATAATGGCTCCATGCATGGTAATGGCTCCATGCATGGTAATGGCTCCATTGATGGTAATAATGGCTCCATGGATGGTAATAATGGCTCCATGGATGGTAATGGCTCCGCATGGGGGTTCTGGGTCCAGAAGGAATCGGAAAATCTGGCAGCAGCTTTCCCTTGTAAAGCTGACAGTAGTTGACAGTGGGAAGTTCCACTCTGCATGGACCACACTTCTCTATAGTTGCCATGTCTTCTGAGTGCCCTGGCACTGCTGAAGACTTCAGGAGACTTGACTGGGATGTTGCATGTAGAAGCGACATTAGCCTGACTCATGGCACACTAAACTCTATTGTTTTACTTTTATTTTTATTTATTTATTTTTTTATGTGTATGAATGTACTGTCTGCATGTAGGTTTGTACACCCATGTCGTGCAACGCTGAGGAGGTCAGAAGAGGATGTCAGATTCCCCTGGACTGGGAGTCAAAGACGGTTCTCAGCTGCCATGTGGGTGCTGGGGATCGACCCCGGGTCCTCTGCAAGAGCAGTCAGCCCTCTTAACCACTAGGCCATCTCTCTGGCCCCTTATTTATTATTTTTATGTGTATGAGTATACTGTCTGCATGTAGGTTTGTGCACCCATGTTGTGCAATGCCACTGAGTCTAGAAGAGGGCATTGGATTCCCCTGGAACTGCAGTTAAAGATGGTTCTTAACTGCCATGTGGGTGCTGGGAATCGAACCTGGGTCCTCTGCAAGAGCAGTTGGTGCTCTTAACCACTGAGCCATCTCTCCAACCCCTGTTTTACATTTATTATGTGTGTGTATGTCACTTTTATATGTGTTCATGTGCTATGGTGTATGTGTGGATGTCAGAGAACAATTTTCAGGCTTTCTTGAGACTTGGTGGCAAGTGCCTTTATCCACTGAGCCACCTCACTGGCCCCCTTGCATATGGAGAGGGGGTTCTATGTCTTGCCCACATCTTCTTCCCAGATGCTTTTGCCCCATATCATCGCTGAGCCAAGCACACACACAAGGGTCCCCATGTGCAATGCTGAAAACCATGGTCCATGGCTCAGTCGGTAAGAGCACTTGCCCCAGTCGGTGGAGGGCAGAGACAGGAGGCTCTATGGGACTTGATGGCTGTCAGCCTTACTCCAGGTTCAGTAAAAGACCCTGTCTCAAGGAAATAAGGTGGAGAGTGGTGAGGCAGGGCAGCCTCTGAACTCTCATAAGCAAGCACACCATGAGCACACACACGCATGCTGCCCTTGCCACCCCCTAAATGGCACAGAGTCAGGTGTGAATGACAGCATGGACGGTCCTCAGAACTGATCTTGAGTATGGGTATGTCGGAAAGGAGCCACGCTGGACTAGAAGCAAACATTGGAAGGACTCTGAGCCGCACTGACCAGGGGAGAACCCAGCATGTGTGTGGAGGCTGGAGGAGAGGTAGCAATGGGTGGCGAGGTTGGGGAGCTCTAGGCTGGATTCAGAACAGCCAACCTCTGATCTTGCCTGATACTGGGTAAACTCTTGGGTGGAGAGAGGTGAGATCAAGACAGGACACACCCTTTTCAGGTGCACTTCATGGGTGCTTGGGGCCTACCTGTAATCCTCCAGGCCCTGGGTTGGCCAAGCTGAGCTGGGCATATTGAGTCTTCAACAAGATGGGGTATTGTGAGCCGGGTGTGTCCTCAAACTTGTGCTGCCACCTAGTGCCTGCTCTAAGCCAGGACACCCAGCCGTCCCTCTGGGTCTGTCAGTGGTGGGTGAGCTGGGATAAATATTCTCAAACAACATCTCAAGTCCTCTTCAACGGCCACGTTTCCTGTCCTGGCCCGTTGAGGACCCTCCTGCAACCTCCGCCTGGCCCTATGTTCAAAACAAGACCTTTTCAGAGGTGGAGGGAGAGCTTCAAGCCTGCGTTTTCTGGGGTCCCTTGTGGTGTGGGGAACTGAGACAGACACCCCCACAATCTTGTGGGTGCTCACTTCACACACACCCCGAACTCCCGTTGGCTTGACCATGGCTAGTGGCAGATGCTGGGGTTCCAACCTTGAGTTCTGTGTAAGTCTATAATCATGTGCTGTTTGGTGCAGGCCCTGGGGTTGAGTCTCCTCCTTCATCTCCTCTGGAGGATACAGGAGACCCAAAGGCATTCTAAGGCATGCTGGACAAGGCAGATGGGGCCGGAGACACACTCCTGCCTGGTCTCCCACATAGCCCTCATCCAGAGGAGGAAGCTGTTTGCACTGAGATCTTCATTGCGTCATGTCAGGCTCCTGCCTACAAAGCAGATGAAATGATTTGGGGAGAGGCCAGACCCTGGGTGAGGAGCTTCAGGAAACTCATGATGGGCTGTGGAATCCAGGGTCAGCAGTCCGAGAACGCCTGAGTCTGCCCTAGCGCCTGCCACCTCCCCCCCATCAGACACCCACTTTCCCTCCTTGGGCCTGGCAGCCTCAGCTGCACCCGGCCAGATTGCGTCATGCTTGGCTTTGTTTTCAGAGCAGCAGGTGCAGGAGAGGGGCCGCTGCCACCGCCCCTTTCCTCTCATCCCTTCTACTCCCTCCCAAGCCACCCGCCTCCTTCCTTTAGGGCTCTCAGTTCCCCTGGAGAGGGAGGAAGGCAGACTAGGCTGGAGACAACTCAATCACTGTGGTCCCCCTAAGGAACACCAGGTGGCATAAAAGGGTATGGCCCCTTGGAACTGGGTGACAAGGTCCGAAGCAGTCACCTGCAATCTAAAGCTAAAAATAATAACAGAATATTAAGTAATTCATTAATTCAGCCCTTGAAGGAAGTGCCAAGCTTGTGTGGATCCTTTATGTGAGCCCAGTGCTTTCTGCCCATATTCTCCTTTAATCTTTCAGCACCCTGTGAGGTGTGTTACTGTCACCTGTCACCTGTCACTTGTCGGAGCACAGCAAGGTGGCAGTACTTGGCCAAGACCACAGAGCCACTTGGGCAGACCATGGACTTGAATTTTGACCTGTTTCTACTAGCCAGACCTGAAGCCTCACCAAGAGAAAATGTGATGCTAATGAGGGCTGAACATTTTATTTCTTTAATTTTTATTTATTTTTTATTGTTTGGTCTTTTTGAGACAGGGTCTCCCTGTAGCCCCAGCTGTCCTAGTACTTACTATGTAGACCAGGCTGGCCTTGAACTCACAGAGATCCACCTACCTCTGCCTCCCAAGTGCTAGGATTAAAGACGTGTGCCACCACACCCGGCTTATTTTTTTATTTTTTTAATGTGTATGAATGCACTGTCTGCAAGCAGGTCTGTGCACCTGTGTCGTGCAATGCTGCGGAGGTCAGAAGAGGGAGGGTGTCAGATTCCCCTGGAACTGAAGTTAAAGACAGTTGTCAGCCGACATGTGGGTGCTGGGGATTGAACCTGGGTTCTATACAAGAGTGGTCAGCGATCTTAACCCCTAGGCCATCTCTCCAGCCCGAACATTTTCTTTAAAACCGGGATTTGAAGGGCTGGACATGGCAGTGCATACCTTTAATTCCAGCGCTTGGGAAGCAGAAACAAGCTATCGCTGTGAGTTTAAGACCAGCCTGTTCTACATAGAGAGTTCCAGGCCAGCCAGGGCAACATGGTAAGACCCTGGCTTTAAAAAATGAAGAGGAGGGGGGATTTTTTCAACAAGATGGCGGCCGGCGGCCTGCAGCAGTCTGCAGCCAGCATCTCTTGAAGCCCATTTTCAGCCGGGACATGAATGAAGCCAGGCAGAGGGTGCGCAAGCTCTACTGGGGGCCTGGTTTCGGGAGGTGCCTAACACTGTGCACATATTCCAGCTGGATATCACTGTGAAACAGGGAGGAGATAAAGTCCGAGAAATGTCTATGAAGAATGTCCATGTGACAGACCCAGGGTGGTTGATCTGGTCATTAAGGGAAAGATGGAGCTGGAGGAAACCATTAAAGTATGGAAGCAGCGGACACATGTTATGCAGTTCTTTCATGAAACAGAAACACCAAGGCCAAAGGATTTCCTATCCAAGTTCTGTGTTGGCCATGACCCATGAAGTCACTCAGTGGAAAGGTGCATGTTGCTATTTATTTAGAGTTCAAATAAAGGCATTGATGGTTGAAAAGAAAATGAGGGGGGGGATTGAAGCTGGGAATAGGGGCTTGTGCCTGCAAAACTCACATAGTGAGCTTTAGATCAGATTGGTTTACAGAGTGAGACCCTGTCTCAAAACATCAAAAAGAAGTTGGAGAAATGGCTCGCACTTGAAGCTCTTTCAGAGGCCCCAGGTTTGGTTCCCAGCACCCACACAGCAGGCTAACAACCTGTAACTCCAGTTCCAGGGATTTGATGCCCTCTTCTGGTCTCTGCAGGCACTGCACACACATGCATGCAGGCAAACACTCATGCACATAAAATTTTTAATAGCACACGCCTTTAATCCTAGCACTCAGGAGCCAGAGGCAGGCAGATCTCTGTGAGTTCAAGGCCAGCCTGGTCTACAGAGTGAGCTCCAGACCAGTTGGGACTAAAGGGAGACCCTGTCTCAAAAATACAAAAAAAAATATTTTTAAAGATAAAAAAGCCCCCCCCAAAAGAGGGAAGAGTATCCAACACATTATTATTATTATTATTATTATTATTATTTATTTTTGGTCTTTTTGAGACAGGGTCTCCCTTTAGTCCCAGCTGGCCTGGAGCTTGCTCTGTAGACCAGGCTGGCCTTGATCTCACAGAGATCTGCCTGCCTCTGCCTCCCCAGTGCTGGGACTAAAGGCGTGTGCCACCACACCGGGTATTTATTATTTTTCTTTATGTGTATGAGTGTACTGTCTACATGTAGGTTAGTGCAATGCCACAGAGGTCAGAAGAGGGTGTTGGATCCCCCCCCAACACACTTATTAAGAGACAAGAATTTCTGGGGCTGGAGAGATGGCTCAGTGGTTAAGAGCACCAACTGTTCTTGCAGAGGACCTGGGTTCTATTCCCAGCACCCACTTGGCAGCTAAGAATCATCTTTAACTCCAGTTCCAGAGGGAATCCGACACCCTCTTCTGACCTCCGAGGCATTGCACGACATGGGTGCACCAACCTACATGCAGATAGTACACTCATATGCATAAAAAAAAAAAAGAGAGAGAGAGAAGAATTTCTTCTTTTAATTTGACAAAGAACTCAATAGTCTGCATACCAAGTGATCTGGCTGTACCTGATTCCCAGTGCTGTAACTCTGAAGCGGGCAGAGGATGGATGAGCAAGCGCACATCCAGAGTCAAGCCTGTCAGGGAAGAGCACGAACTGATAGATAGGCTGCACGTAATGACCCCAAAGGCTGAGGCAGAGATGTGGATGGGGCCATTCTTTCTCTTCATAAAACTTCTACTTGGAAAGCTTGCTGTGATGCTTGGAGTGTGTTGAGAAAATAACATTAGGGTTTCACAATCTAGCTGTCATGAATTTGACTAGTAGGAATCTAGTTCTCAGAACCAACTCAGCATCTTTAGGGATAGAGAGTTCCTGACCTTGCAAAGCCCTGACCAAACAACAGCTATTTCAATGGCTTAGAAATGGGTGACCATTGGGGCTGGAGAGATGGCTGTCATTAAGAACACTGGTTGTTCTTGCAGAAGGCCCAGATTCAAATCCTAGCACCCACATAGCCACTAACAACTGTCTACAACTCCAGTTTCAGGGAATCCGATACCTTCTTCTGTCTTCCTCAGGCATTGCATGACATGGGTGCACTTACATACATGCAGGCAATACACACGTACACATAAAATAAAAATAAATAAAGAAATGTGTGACTACTGTCACCCTCTTTTCATTTCCTGTCATTGAGTGAGAACCAGAGGGAAGCGGATAGGAAAGACTAGACTCTGGTTTCTATAGCCAGGGTCCAGCTCCAACAGGGTCTGGGAGAGGCCAGTTGGGGGTGGGGCATGCTTGCTTTCTGGCACTCCTCTCTCCTGTCTTTTTAGTCCAGGACAGACTTCATCTAAATGGACAAAGAGCCCATTGACCTCATAGCCTTGTGTCACCACCCAAGTCTGCACCCTCCTCCCCAGGCAGTCAGCAAGGCCTTTGGGTAGCAGACAGCGGGCATGAGGCCACCTAGAGGGCATGGCAGGAAAGCTGAGAGAAGCTTCAGCCAACTGGGTGGGAGAACGGTAGAGTGGGCTGGGGGCAGACGGGAGGGGGCAGTGCCAAGGCCAGCCAGAGATGGGTGGCTTCCGGGACTCTACTGCTGTCCTAGGGGCAAAGCCCCCAACATCCTACAGGATAAAAGCATGGAAGGCCTGAGAGTCCATCCTCAGTTTCCAAATGAACTGGCTGGGAGCTTGGGCCTCCCTGCCCCCAGCAGGTCCCCCACACCCAGCCGATAAAGCCCCCTTTGTCTGGTAGGCTGAGGATCTTAACTCTCCATCTCAACTTCCCACTCCCTTCCCCCTCACTCTCTGGTGCCTGACAGAGAAACCAGGACTGGGTGAGAACTGTAAGACCAATTTCATGCCAGCCCAGATATTGGCATGGGTTTGGGCAGAAACCCCTACGTTTGGATACTTAGAACCTCACTTCCTGATTCAGGACAGGTGAATTCCTGCCCCTGTCCCCTGTGGATTCCACCCTTGCCCTGGGCAGCATGTCCATCTCTCCTGTGTCTATTTATTGCTGCCACTGTCCCCTGTGGAGTCCACCCTTGCCCTGGGCAGCATGCCCATCTCTCCTGTGTCTATTTATTCGTTGGGCCTCTCTGTTTGGCCCTGGCCTGTCTGGCACTGGGGCCACCTTTGTGATTGGTTGCTGTTGAGGGAAAGAGTCTCTTTGGCACTTCTGTGGCCTTCACCACAGTTGGTGAGCCCAGCACTCCTAAGTTATCTGGGGCTCAAATGCCTCTTCTTGGCAGTGAATAAACAAGTCATCATCCTGCTTGGCTAATGCCTGGAACATGCATGCTGGGTGGGCGACAGGAATCTCCATCCATTCCTCCTCCCACGCTCATCTCTACTCCCACCCAAAGCCCTCTGGGCACATTTGCAGAAAGGCTAGACCCTGGCACGAAGGAGAACCTTGCTAGCTGCCTGTTCTTACTGCTGTCACCCTATGGGGTAGCACAGTGCCTTCCTGTGTTCAACGCTCCGTTAGGTATGTCTGCCTGCTCTCAGACAATCTCCGAAGTGGCCTATTGCCATCTGGGTCATCAGGTCAGCTCTGCCACCAAGACTCTTGGCCAAGCGCCTTTCTGGCGTCTGTAAAGTGAGGATTGGGGTCCTTCTGGCTCGGCTAAACCTCAGGAAGGTGAAGAGGTTCTTCCCTTGGTAGAGGAGGGTCTTTACTCCGTGGACAGGACCCCAGGACAGGCAGCAACTGCGAGTGGAGGCAGGAGGAGCCTTTAGATGCGCGCGGTCCGGGTGCAGTGGGGGTCGGGGTGGGGGTGGGGGTGGGGGTGGGGATGGCTGTATGTGCAACTCCGTGCGGTTGGTGGCTCGTGCCTGCGTGAGCGAAGTGTGAAGTGTGAGCCCCTGGAGCGCGGCCCCCACCCGGGCTGGGGGAGACGGCGGAGCCCGCGGAGGGGCGGAGCCTGCGGCGGGGCGGAACCCGCGGCGGGGAGGGCTAGGGCCGCTGACTCCAGGCGCTCCTGGAGAGGCTCGCGGTCGCCGGGTGCAGCTGCCCGGCCAGGGCACATGGAGGGACCGCCGCCCCCTGCGCGCCCTGGGGCCGGCGCGCGGAGGACAGCATAGCGGTCGCAGCATGGAGCAGGTCAGAGGACTCAGGGCGCGGGCGCGGGCGCGTGTCGGAGAACCAGGGCTGCTGGTGCTATGACCCCGCGAGAGTGGGCGCGTGGGGGAGCGGAGGGAGCGAGGGACTGCCCAGGAGGGAGGGGTGCGGGCGCGGGAGCTCTGGGCGGGGCCGGGCTTCAGGAGAGGGATGGGGCGGTGTGACACCAAGCTGGTGCACACAGGCGCGCGCGCGCTCGGGGGCACTCCCCCATCGCTGACACCCAGGAGGCGCGCACAGAGGGCGCACCTCGCACCCCCATCTCCCGGTTTAGAAGCCCCTATCTCCCCTCCGGAAAGGAAGCCGCCAGCCCTTGCTCCCTAAACCTAGGCCTGAAGGGGCGCGAGTTCTACAGAAGGAAGGAGGGGTGGCCGTACAACTCCGTTGTCTCCAGGCCCCCACCCTCCAGTGGGACTTCAAGATACAGCGGCCCCTCCCCCTACACGTCAAGGGACTTCTCCCAGCCTGGCTGCTGCTTCTCCCAGTTACAGCAGCTGCAGCAACTGCTGCCACCATTTCATGGCAGTGAGAAGATGGGGTGGGCTGGGAGGCTCTCCACATGCGCCCCAAATGCAGCACTGCAGTCCTGGCCAGGTGGGCGGCTGCCTGCCTTTCACACAAGCTGTGGCAGGGCACCGAGGGTGTGGGCTAGGCGTAGTGGGCAGGGGAAGGCCCCCTGGCAGAGCTGTCACTCTGCAAACAACTGGGCAAATCCCAGAGAGCTTGGCCAGTCCAGTCAGTAAGCAGGGGGCCGGATCCTGGCTCACAGCCCAGGCTCTAAGAGGGGCAGCAGGGGTGGAGGGGGAGTGCTGTATCTGCTACCGGGGATGCCGCTTGTGTGAGGCCCTGGGGTGAGATTTGGACTGGTGGGGTGGGCTCTTCTATCACCAGGTGTGCCTGTAAGCAATGAGCCTGTCCACACCCCATCTCCCTGCTCTAGGCTTCTTGTGGCTGCTTAGCCTCTACCAGTAACCGACTCTTAAGATCCCTCCCCTCGGTTTGATCTGGGGCTCCCGTATATTGAGGGGTTCAGGTATGGGATGCTTGCGATGGTGAGGCGTCAGCAGATGGGGTTAGGAGACATGGAGTGCTCTGGGTATCTTTCCTGGGTTGTGATGTGCTGTTTGGGGCGGGGTCATTGGCTGCTTCAGTCTCCAGGCCTGTTTGGCCTCTTGGTTATTAATCTAAATGGCCAGTGGCAGATCCTCCAGCACTAGGTCTGGCGGGGGGAAGGGGATGCAGCTTTTAGGTCCTGATGGGAGCTGCTGCTGGGTACTGATGGATGCTGCTGCTGGGTACTGATGGATGCTGCTGCTGGGTACTGATGCTGCTGCTGCTGGGTACTGATGGGAGCACCAAAAAGAAAGGGAGTGATTGAATGGCACTGAATTGTTCATTATAAAATCAGCTTGATGTTAAGTGAATTTTACCTCCATATATATATATATATATATATATATAGGACCACTGCTACTTCTGCTTCCTGAAGCCCTGCCCAAGTGCTCCTCCAGGTGGCCTGTTTGCCCCATCATGAACATCCCCTGCCTATTCTGGCATCAGACTCATCCTCTTTTTTTTTTTTATTTTATTTATTTTTGTATGTGTATGAGTGTACTGTCTACATGTAGGTCTGTGCACCCGTGTCATGCAATGCTGCAGAGATCAGAAGAGGGTGTCGGATTCCCGTGGAACTGGAGTTCTCCTGGAATTGGAGTTACAGATGGTTCTCAGCCGCCATGTGGGTGCTGGGGATTGAACCCGGGTCCTCTGCAAGAGTGGTTCATGCTCTTAACTGCTAGGCCATCTCTCCTGCCCCATCATCCTCTTTTTTTTTTGAGACAGGGTCTCCCTATAACCCCAGTTGTCCTGGAACTCGCTCTGTAGACCAGGCTGGCCTTGAACTCACAAAGATCCGCCTGCCTCTGCCACCCGAGTGCTGGGATTAAAGGCGTGCGGTCACCACACCCGGCTAAACTCATCCTCTTTCCTGGAGGACAGACCTGACTAGTCCTGCTCCCTATCCCCTTTGTGAGAAGCAAGACATGGGCTTTCTTATCTTCTTGTTCTTCCTCTCTTCCTTCTTCTTCTTGGTGTTACCAAGTAGCCCAGCCTGGCACTAGTGCTAGTGTTACAAGTGAGGATGGCCTAGCCGGCTCTGGGGAGAGTTGCTGGGAGGCCTGGGATGTACGTCCCCTCGAATGCAGCTCAGTCCCAGGGACTTACAGACCTCATGATGCATGATGTGTGTGAATAGAGGTGCCAGGCCCCGTATATCTAAGACCTTGGGGCACCCACTGCCTGGTGCCCCACCAATATCCCTGCCAACCTCTGGTGTTCAAGGATTCAGGAAGCAGAGTTTGTAAGGGGTGCTGTGAAACCGGAGCTGCTTCCCACGTGGTGGGGAAGCTCCTATTTTTAAGCTTTCCATGTGCTGAACCCTCTTGTAAAGCAAAGAATCCTTTTATAGTTCAAGAGCCTCCCTGATATGACTGCTTGGTATGTGTGGATTCTGGCATGTAGGGTTTCCTAAAGGGAAGCCTGTCTGGAATCTCTGGGGGAGGGAGGGCTGGATTTTCAGGGTCCCCCAATCTTGTGACCAGCCCCACCCCTCTTTTCTCCCCATTGGACTCCCCTTTCTCCACCCAAGGCTGGCTCAGGGCCAAAGGAGAAAGGAACAGCTGCTGGGGATTTCCAGAACGTCTAAGGGAAGTGGGAGCCAGCCCTCCTGTCCCCCTTCCTCCTCTCCTTCCCTTCCTCTTTCCTTCCCTCCCCTCTATTCTCTTTGCTCCCTCTACTTTTGCAGGAGGGCAGGATGAGAGTGAGACAGGCCCCTCCTGTGTGCAGGGGCATGTAGGAGATAGGTAGCATCTAAGTTTTCATCTAGAACCCCAGAATCCAGCACCCTGGAACAGGAAGGGTTGCCTGGCCCTTCACCCCTCAACCCCTACAACAGGCTACAGCAGAAAGCGAGGGCTTACCATTAGACTTTGCTTGAGTCCTGAAGCCTAGCTGAGAAAGCCTAGGTAAATTAACCTCTCTGAGCCTATTTCCTCATTTACACAATGGGGCTAATTACCTGCATCCTACAGTGCTGTCATGGGGATTAAATGAAAGAAATTTGGGAAGACAGCTCTATGTGGGGTACACAGCACGTCTCAGCTCCTTTTCATTCCTGGTGTTCCAAGCTCCCGCTGTGGGGTGTGGTGATTTTTGTGAGTGACCCTTCAGGCCTTGCCCACATGCTCATCCAGCCAGCCCCACAGCCTGGGGGCTTCAGTAGCTGGTGGCACATAACTTACAGGGCAGAGAACCCACCCAAAGCCTTTGCATCTCCTCGTGTCATCAGCACATAGGTTTTCCAAACATGGCTCCTCTGAGGAACAGCCAGTCCTGATGGAGCAGGCTTGTGGCACCTTCACCCACCTCCTGCTTTGATATTTGTCCAGACTGAGTGTGGCTCTCGCCAGCCCAGCAGAGCTGCAGCTCTTGTTCCTGTTCCAGGCCACCTGCCTAAAGACCTCAGCTGCTTAGTTCCCAGTGTCCTTTGGCTCCAGCTTGGCCACACCTCCCTTCCCAAGGTGTGATCAGAGAGCATTTCTACTATGGGATCCCTCAGGGACCTGGCAGCAGGGAGAAGGTGTGGACTAGCATTGTCCTGAGTGAACCATTTCCCCATAGACACCATTAAAGATGCTCAGTGGATCTGCTGAGTGGGTACTTTGGTTTGCTGGAGCCTGAACCCTACCCTTTCCCTCCTTCTCTGCCTTTTGCCAGTCAAAGGCCTTCGACATCTAGGCCAGCCTCCCAAGATTCCTGCCTTCTCCCCTCAGTATCCAAGCTCTTTCTTGTTTTGCTCAAGACTGTGCTTGCACCATGATTACAGCACCATCCCAAGGAGTCCTTTGTGGGTTCATTACTCTGCTTAGAATGGGGATTCTTGCCGGGCGTGGTGGCGCACGCCTTTAATCCTAGCACTCGGGAGGCAGAGGCAGGTGGATCTTTGTGAGTTCAAGGCCAGCCTGGTCTACAGAGTGAGTTCCAGGACAGCTGGGGCTACAGGGAGACCCTGTCTCGAAAAGACCAAAATAAATAAATAAATAAATAAATAAATTAATTAATTACTTAAATTTAAAAAATTAAGGGGCTGGAGAGATGGCCTAGCGGTTAAGAGTGCCAACTGCTCTTGCAGAGGACCCGGGTTCGATCCCCAGCACCCACATGGCGGCTGAGAACCGTCTGTAACTCCAATTCCAGGAGAACTCCAGTTCCAGGGGAATCCGACACGGTCTTCTGACCTCCGCGGCATTGCACGGCACGGGTGCACAAACTTGCATGCAGACAGTACATTCATACACATAAATAAATAAACAAAAATTAAAAAAAATTTTTTTTAATTAAAAAAAAGAATGGGGAATCTTTGAGGGTAAGCACATCATCTGTTTCCACAAACTGTTCTACCACCCCACTGTATCCCATCTACTTTGGAGATGCAAATTGAAGAAAGGGTAGTGTTTCTTTGGGGGCACATCAAAGGATCTAGGAGCTGAAAGCCTGGTGCTCCCTTTTCCTTCTAGTCCTACACTCCTTCCTCTTTCCACCAGGGGGCGCTCTTCCCTCTTTCTTGGAAGAGCTGGTGCTGAGGCCAAATTCATGGCCCTTTGGCCCCTTAATCTACAATTTTATATATATATATATATAATATAATATATGAGATGTTTTTGAGCGGTGCCCCGGTAATCCAGGCTGTCCTGGAATCCTCACGTCATGTAGAACCCAGGCTGGGCTTGAACTCAGAGATCCCCCCTCTGCCTCCTGCGTCTCCAGATTGCTAGGATTAAAAGGCCGTGGTGGACCACCACACCCAGCGGCTGTTTTATTTAGTTTTATTTATTTATTTAGTATTTATTTATTTATTTAGTTATTTATTTTGGTCTCTTTTCGAGACAGGGTCTCCCTGTAGTCCCAGCGGTCCTGGAACTCACTCTGTAGACCAGGCTGGTCTTGAACTCACAAGATCCGCCTGCCTCGCCTCCCAAGTGCTAGGATTAAGGTGTGCGCCACCATGCCCGGCGTCTTTTTTTTTTTTTTTTTTAGATAGGGTCTTCTAATGTAGTACAGGCTGGCCTGGTACTTGTAGTACACTCAGACTAGTGTTGAACTCATGGGCAACCCTCCTACCTCAGCCTTCTGAGTGCTGGATTACTGGTAAGTGCCACCACATTCAGCTCAATTTTCATGGTTTTGACTTTCCCATGGTGTAAAAGCAATACAAAATCAATAGAAACTACACTTCAGTATTTTTTTTTTCTCAAGATAGGGTTTCAGGTAGCCTAGGCTGGCTTTTGGAACTCTTTATGCAACTGAGGATGACCTTGAACTTCTGCTCATCATCTACATTCTCGGTGCTGGGATTATAGGTATGCACCACTGACCACTGTTTTATACGATGGTTATCCTAGGCTTTGTGCATATGAGGAAGCACCTCTACCAACTGAGTCTATTCCCTCCTGCTAATCTGAGCTTCAAACTTTTTTTTTTTGTTTTTTTTTTGGTTTTTTAGAGACAAGTGCTCCCTGTAGCCCAAGCTGTCCCTGGAACTCCACTTTGTAGATCAGGCTGGCCTTGAACTTACAAAGATCTGCCTGCCTCTGCCTCCCAAGTGGCTAAGGATTAAAGGTGTGTGCCCACACGCCCTGCTTATTTATTTTATTTATTTATTTTTTTTGGTCCTTTTTGAGACAGGGTCTCCCTGTAGCCCTCATTTCCCTGGAACTCACTCTGTAGACCAGCTGGCCTTGAACTCACCAAAGATCCGCATGCCTCTGCCTCCCAAGTGCTAGGATTAAAGGCGTGCGCCACCACCCCGGCTTTTTTTTTTTTTATTTTTTATATGTATGAATGTACTATCTGCATGTAGGTTTGTGCACCCGTGTTGTGCAATGCCGAGGAGGTCAGAAGAGGGTGTTGGATTCTCCTGGAACTGGAGTTAAAGACAGTTCTCAGCTGCCATGTGGGTGCTCGGGATCAAACCCGGGTCCTCTGCAAGAGCAGTCAGTGCTCTTAACCACTAGGCCATCTCTCCAGCCCTGAACTTCAACTTTTTAAAGGGTCTTCTACCCAGCTGGCCTGGAGCTCGCTCTGTAGACCAGGCGGCCTTGAACTCAGCAGATCCACCTCCTTTGCCTCCCAAGGGCTAGGATTAAAGGCGGCGCCACCATGCCCAGCAACAGTCCGTTGCGCTTAACCACTAGGCTATCTCTCCAGCCCCTCAATTTATTTATTTATTTATTTATTTATTTATTTATTTATTTATTTATTTATTTATTTATTTATTTTATGTGTATGAATGTATTGTCTGCATGTAGGTTTGTGCACCCGTGTCGTGCAATGCCTCGGAGGTCAGAAGAGGGCATCAGATTCCCCTGGAACTGGAGTTCTCCTGGAATTGGAGTTACAGACGGTTCTCAGCCGCCACGTGGGTGCTGGGGATCGAACCTGGGTCCTCTGCAAGAGCAGTCGGCGCTCTTAACCCCTAGGCTATCCCTCCAGCCCCCTCAATTTATTTTATTTTTTTTATTTATTTCTGTATGTGTATGAATGTACTGTCTGCATGCAAGTCTGTGCACCCGTGTCGTGCAATGCCGCGGAAGTCAGAAGAGGGTCTCGGATTCCCCTGGAACTGGAGTTCTCCTGGAACTGGAGTTTCAGACGGTTCTCAGCCGCCATGTGGGTGCTGGGGATCGAACCCGGGTCCTCTGCAAGAGCGGTCGGCGCTCTTAACCGCTAGGCCATCTCTCCAGCCCCTCAATTTATTTTTTATGTGTATGAGTGTACTGTCTGCATGTAGGTTGGTGCACCTGTGTCATGCAATGCCTCAGAAGGTCAGAAGAGGGCGTCAGATTCCCCTGGAACTGGAGTTAAAGATGGTTCTTAGCCACCATGTGGGTGCTGGGAATCCAACCCAGGTCCTCTGCAAGAGCGGTTGGTGCTCTTAACCGCTAGGCCATCTCTCCAGCCCCTATGGACAGAATCTTAACTAATGACTTTTACTTAATCTTGTACCAAAAAGCTACTGTGTAGAATGCAAACAAGCTCACTGAGCCATGTGCTCTTGCCACCTGGGTACCTGACTTTAATCGCCCTGGACCCCACTTTGCCCTCCACACAAGATAGAGAATGAAAATGAGTGCTTGACTTAGAGCAATGTGTTAATATTCCTGTCCTTGCCCGGTGTGGTGGCACACGCCTTTAATCCCAGCACAAAGGAGGTAGAAGCAGGCAGATTTCTGTGAGTTCAAGGCCAGCCTGGTCTATGTAGTGAGTACCAGGCCAGCTGGGACTAAAGGGAGACTCTGTCTCAAAAAGACAAAAAAAAAAAAAATTCATGTCCTCATTGGAAGCAGTAAAAATAGTTGACAATGTATGACATTGTGTGTATGAGGTATCTTAGTCTAGGGTTCAAAGGGCAATACTCTCTGATAGATAAGGATGGATTCAAGCTTGTAGTTCCCCATTTCATATTGGAGAAACTAAATAAAAGTGTGAGTGAGGCCTGGCTCAAGAGCACGGCTGCAGGAGAGAACTGAAGGAGCAAACTCTCAGAGTTCTGTCCACACCCAGCCATTAACACTAGGAGCTGAGAGCCAGGCTGACTCTTTATTCAGGCACAACCATAATAGGGCTTAGAAATGCCACACATTACTGTTTTAATCTTAGAGGCTGAAATGAAGTTCAGACAATGTACTTGTCCTCTAAGTCAGACATGGCTCTGTACATGGGATTGAATGCTACTTTGATGACACCATCATCCCCTTGCCAGCTTGGTACCAGGCCTGCTACTGAGGATAGCTCTGGTCTGGCATTATCCTCCCGACCTCTGTCCAGCCCTGAAGCTGCTCTTCCGCCATCCACTGAGCCTCCTTCTCCGTGTTCTCATCTCAGCTTCTTTCTCAGGTACCTCTTTTTATGGCTTTTTTTTAAACATTTATTATTATTATTATTATTATTATTATTTGGTCTTTTCTTTTTTTTTTTTTTTTTTTTTTTTTTTTTTGGTCTTTTTTGGAGTCAGGGTCTCCCTGTAGTCCCGGCTGTCCTGGAACTCACTCTGTAGACCAGGCTGGCCTTGAACTCACAAAGATCTGCCTGCCTCTGCCTCCCAAGTGCTAGGATTAAAGGCGTGCGCCACCATGCCCGGCTATTATTTGGTCTTTTCAAGACAGGGTCTCCCTGTAGCCCCAGCTGTCCTAGAAGTCACTCTGTAGACCAGGTTGGACTTGAACTAACAAAGATATGCCTGCTTCTGGCTCCCAAGTGCTAGGATTAAAGGAGTGCGCCACCATGCCCAGCTATTTATTTTTTGAGACAGGGTTTCCCTGTAGCCCCAGCTGGCCTGGAACTCACTTTGTAGACCAGGCTGGCCTTGAACTCACAGAGATCTGCCTGCCTCTGCCTCCTGAGTGCTGGGATTGAAGGCGTGCGCTACCACACCAGGCTTAAAGACGGTTCTTAGCCACCATGTGGGTGCTGAAAATCAAACCCAGGTCCTCTGCAAGAGCAGTTGGTGCTCTTAACTGCTGAGCCATCTCTCTAGCCCCTTATTTCTTTATTTTGACAAGGTCTCACTATGTAGCTCTTGCTGGCCTGGAACTCACTATGTAGACCAGGTTGGCCTCGAACTCATAGACATCTGCCTGCCTCTGCCTCCTAAGTGCTAGGATTAAAAACATGTGCTGGGCTGGAGAGATAGCCTAGGGGTTAAGAGCACTGACTGCTGTTGCAGAGGACCTGGGTTCGATCACCAGCACCCACATGGTGGCTAAGAACCGTCTGTAACTCCAATTCCAGGAGAACTCCAGTTCCAGGGGAATCCGAGACCCTCTTCTGACCTCCACGGCATTGCACAACACAGATGCACAAACCTACATGCAGACAGTACATTCATACACATACAAAAATAAATTAAAAAAATTAAAAAAAAAGAACCCATGTTTAAATAAAACTAGTTATTTTGCCGGACGTGGTAGCCCATGCCTTTTATCCTAGCACTTGGGAAGCAGAGGCAGGCGGATCTTTGTGAGTTCAAGGCCAGCCTGGTCTACAGAGTGAGTTCCAGGATAGCTGGGGCTACAGGGAGACCCTGTCTCGAAAACACCAAAAAATAAATAAATAAATAAAAATAAAAACATGTGCCACCACACCTAGTCTGTTTTTTGTTTTGTTTTGTTTTGTTTTGGAGACAGGGTCTTATTATGTAGCTTAGGATGTCTTCAAACTCACTGTGTAGCCCATGATGGCCTCTGTCTTGTGATCTTCCTCCCAAGTACTAAAGTCACAGGCATGGGCCACCATGCCTTGCTCAGGATGCCTGCCGTCAGGCTCTCTCAGGCACCTATTCTCACCCAGTCATTTTCTTTTTTTTTTTTTATAATTTTTTTTAAGGACACACTTTTTTTTTTGTATGTGTATGAATGTACAGTCTGCATGCAGGTTTGTGCACCCGTGTCATGCAGCGCCGCGAAGGTCAGAAGAGGGTGTCGGATTCCCCTGGAACTGGAGTTAAAGACGGTTCTCAGACGCCATGTGGGTGCTGGGGATCGAACCCTGGTCCTCTGCAAGAGCAGTTGGAGCTCTTAACTGCTAGGCTAGCTCTCCAGCCCCCTCACCCAGTCATTTTCACATTCCCACCCAAACAGAAGTCCTCCTTGTCTGAGGGTCACCTGTGTTGCCAAGCAACCTGCCCTGCCCCTCTGCTCAGCTTCACCTCCCCTTGTGGCTCATCATCTCTGCAAAGTTTGTCTGGAGATCAAAGATAGTACCTGGAGGAACAGCAGCCTTTACCATCAGGCAGAGGAGGGGAATACAGGGAAGTGGAACTGTATGGCTTGCTGTCTCCAGAGACTCAGAGCCACACCCCTGGTCTCCAGTCTCAGAGACTTCCACAGCCAAGACCAGCTCAGATCTGTCTTCTGGGAGAAGGATCCAGGGTTTAAGCAGCCAGTTACTACCAGCACTTTAGTTGTGGGTTAAGTTTATAGACTCTGGAGCCTGACTACCTATGTTCAAATCCTATGTAGCTTTGCATAAGATGCTTGGGTTCTGTGCCAAGCCTGGTGGTGCCTGGTGGTGTGCCTATAATCCCAGGACTCAAAAAGCTGAAGAAGGAGGATCATGAATTCAAGGACAGCCTGAGCTATAGAGTGAGTTCCAGGGTAGTCTAGGCTTACAGGCTGAGGACCTATCTCAAAAAAAAAAAAAAATTAATTAAAAAAAGCAAAACCAAATCAAAACAATGCAGGGAGAGAGATCAGTCAATAAAATGCTGGCCACACAAGCATAAGGATCCGAGTTTGGATCTCAAGTGGGAATGGTGGCGCACGCCTGTAATCCCTAGCTCTGGCATTAAAAGCTGATTGCAGCAGCCCACATCTGTGATCCCAGCAGTGGGAGGCAGTGACGGATCCCCAGAGCTCACTGGTCAGCCAGCCTGGCTGGATTGGTAAGCTCTGGGTTCAGAGAGAGACCATGTCTCAGAAAATAACGTGGAAAATGATTGAGGGAAGCACTCAGCATCAAACTTGGGTCTCCACACACATGCACACACATCCACATACACACATACATATACACACATACACACGTACACACATACACACACATATATATGCACATACACACATACACACATCCACATCCACCCACACATCCACATCCACACATCCACATCCACCCACACATCCACATCCACACATCCACCCACACATCCACATCCACACATACATATACACACGTACACACACACACATACACATACACACATATACATATGCACATACACACATACACACATACACATACACACATACACATACACACATACACCACACATACACAATCCTCCCGCCCTAGTAAAAAGCCCACGAAGATGTTTAGTTGTCTGAGTTTCCTTATCCATTAAACAAAATACTAAATACTATGCATAGCAAGGCCTTCACAGGGGTTAACCAGAATCCTGCATTTAGTGCCTGGCCTGCTCACTCACCTGGGAACATTCTATATAAATAGCCTGATCTTTTAAGCCGTAGAGTTGTTCTAGTTTCTTCCGTCTCTTTCTTCCTTTACCACCAAGTCCCCAAAGCCTCTATTTGTTGTTCCCTGCCCCTTGTTCTGGTAAATCTCCTCCCCACCCCCAATGTCCTCTGTTCCTGTCCTCACTGTGCCAGAGGGAACATGCCATACCACTATTTCAAGTTTCTGCCCAGATCAGGCCAAAAACACAAGTGCCTGGCCTCAGGCTCTCCATTCGGCCTGTTTCCTTCCTCATCCTTCCACACTTCCTGCCCACACACCACTGGAGCCCTCCCCGCCTCTGTCCCTGGGGAAACTTCTCCCTCCCTGGCATACCTCTCTTCCTCTCATCCACTCTGCCCAGCCACAGGAAGCCCCACAGAGCTACAGGCATGCTGCAGACAGCCTCCTGTTTCTTCAGCCCTACACCCCTGCTCTGGGATCTCACCACAGACTCATGGTTTGGGAAGACCAAGCCACTTTCAGGAAGAAGTAGGCCTGGTCCGATATCTACAGGGCCACCTACCCCACCCCTGCAGGCCCAGTGCCTCTCAGGGTAGGACTCCTAGTAAACAGGTGTGACTGGGAAGGTGGGGGGGAGTTCTGAAAGATGAGTGTAAAAGGGGTGGGTCCCCCCTGAGGAATATGCTCCACCCCCCCCCAGGGACCCCTATTGCCCCACGCCCCAGCGGAAGAGCATTCAAGGAAGAAAGGGGACACCGGGGTGGATGGCAGGATGCAGAGGCAGAGAGAATGAGGAACAGGACAGACAAGCACCTGAGGATATGGATGGGAATGGCTGGGCAGGATGGGGGTGCAGGTCAAGGTGCAGGAAGAGGTAGGAAGGGCGGCAGGGTGGGGGAGAGTGCACTTTCTGGGAAGTGGGAGGGGGTGGAGGAGGTTCTGCCGTGCATTGTGGAGGAGGAATTGGCCTGCCGGTCAGTGTGAGCTCATTTCCTCCTACTGCCTCCTGTCGGGTCTGAGGGCATCAGGCTCTGGAAAAAGTGAGCCAGGGGCACCCCAGGGGCCACCACCCTCTCCCTGCCCCCACAGCCTCAGCTCCTATCTGTCCTCCTTACAGAGACAACCCTTTGTTCTGGGAGGAAAAGACCCCTGTGCCAGGGGGCAGCCTGCTTTGGAGCCCTGGAGCTACAGGCAGAGGGGCAGGAACAGGGACTGTTGAAAAGGAAGCAAGAGGGTCCAGGCACTGTGATTAGAGGTTAGGAAGGACTTTCTAGAGGTAGGGGATACTTCTGGCTGCCTATGACCTTGAAAGGAGTGGCGATGGTAGAGTGGTCATTTTTTTTTCTGACTTAAATAAAGCACACAGTGTAAGCTTAGCCTTCAGGTTCATGGGAGTAGGGCTGGCCTAATTGATGTCTGCCCCCCAACCCCCTGTGCTCCTGAGCCTGGACAAGGAGGAAGAAGGCGTGGGCTTGGGGTTGCCCAGTGTTCTGGTGGTGGTAGTAGTAAAACCAGCAGACTTATGAGGTCTCCCAACCTGGGTTAGGAGTCGGTGACTCCAGTGGACGGTCCTGCTTTCATTGCCTGGCTTCCTCCAGGTGACTCCTATTTCTTAGTGGTGTCTAGTCCCCCCCCCCCCAAAATCTGGGGAAAAGAATACAGGAGCCTTTAAAATTGCAGCAAGGCTGGGGCCGGAGAGATGGCCTAGCGGTTAAGAGCGCCAACTGCTTTTGCAGAGGACCCAGGTTCAATCCCCAGCACCTGCATGGTGGCTAAGAACTGTCTTTGACTCCAGTTCCAGGGAAACCCGACACTGTCTTCTGACCTCTGAGGCATTGCATGACATGGGTGCACAAACCTACATGCAAGCTGGGCGTGGTGGTGCACGCCTTTAATCCTAGCACTTGGGAGGCAGAGGCAGGTGGATCTTTGTGAGTTCAAGGCCAGCCTGGTCTACGCAGTGAGTTCCAGGCCAGCTGGGGTTACAGGGAGGCCCTGTCTTGAAAAGACCAAAAAAAAACCCTACATGCAGACAGTACATTCATACACATACAAAATAAATAAAATTTAAAAAATTGCAGCAAGGAACTAGGTGCTTTGGGATGTGATCCCCGGTACTCAGGAGGCTGTGGTAGGGGGGTCAGATTCAAGGCCACATTGCACTACTCTGTCTCAAAGAACCCAAACCAAATTATAGCAGTGAAAACCCAAAAGAGGACCAGGTAGAGCTGGAGAGATGGCTCAGTGGGTAAGAACACTGGCTGCTCTTGCAGAGGATCTGGGTTCGGTTCCTAGCACTCAATTGACAGCTAACAACCATCTTCAGTTCCAGGGGGTCCAACATCTCTTTTGGCCTTGTGAGCATTGTGTACTAACATGCATTCATGTTAAGTACTTATGAAGATAAAATTAAAATGAATAAGTGTTACCAAAAAAAAAAAAAAAAAAGCCAAGCCGGGCATGGTGGCGCACGCCTTTAATCCTAGCACTTGGGAGGCAGAGGCAGGTGGATCTTTGTGAGTTCAAGGCCAGCCTGGTCTACAGAGTGAGTTCCAGGACAGCTGGGGCTACAGGGAGACCCTGTCTCGAAAAGACCAAAAAAAAAAAAAAAGAATAAGTGTTTAAGAGTACTTGGTATTCTATCTTGAGGACCAGAGTTCAAATCCTAGCACCTAACTCATGATGCACTCACAAATTCCTCTAAGCCTTGCTTCAAGGGGACTGAGACCCTCTTCTGTCCTCTACAGGCACTGCACTAAGGTGTGTGTATACACACACATAAATCAAATTAAATCTTTGGGTCAGTGTGGTAGCTCATACCTTTAATCCCAGTATTTGGGAGGCAGAGGCAGGTGGATCTCTGTGAGTTCAAGGCCAGCCTGGGCTACAAAACAGCTCCAAGCCAGCTGTTTTGGTTTCAAAAGGATCAAAACCAAACCAAAACAAACAAACAAAAAACCCAAAAAAACAAAAATCCCTTAAAAAGGCATAGGAAGCTGTTGGTGTAGGCTATAGGAAATAAAGAGGAAGGTTAGATGGCAGAAAGAATTTCCCAGCACAGTGAAGGACAGAGGCACTCGCCCTTTCTGAATTGTGTGGAGATGAAAGGGAAGTGGGCTCTGTTAGGGGACTGGGAAATGAGTGGCCGATTCTGGGCAAGAGTGTCTCTTTAGGCCGAGTTCACAGTGAAGCATAAGAGGGGCTTGGGCGGGAGTGTCTTTTCTCAGGGCTGTCCCAGCAGAGCAGGTCTTTGGGAGCCCATAGGACTCAGGACACTCTAGTGTACCCAAAGGGCTGGGGCACCTGCCAGACCCTCTCTGCAGAGCTGACTCCCCTGCCATTGTCTGACCCTGTGTGAGACTCTGCCTGGGAGGAGGCTTCCCTAGATCGAGGGTCACACCCCCACATCACATCTGTTCCCTGCGTGTCTAGAGTGAAGACTCCTGCCCAGGCCTTGTCCCATTTTCCCCTTGTTTAGATGGGGTCACCTCACTTCATCTCGGCCTCTGTCTCTGTCAACTCGTGCAATCTTTCTGGGTCTCTGGGTCTGTTTCTGGCCATGACTGGCTGCCTCTCCCTGTGCTACGTCCGAGTTTGGTGCCCTCGTCCTCCCTCTTGGTTGGGATCTCCATCTATATGGGCCGGTCCCCTGGAGGCCAGCATGAGCTGCTTCCCTGAGACTTTGTTCTGACTCCTGGCTCTTCGCTCTGCGAAGCCCTGTCTCGAGCTTTTTGCTCTTCGGTGGAGTGGCCACCGCTGGGCCGGAGAAGAGAGCGTGGCACGGAAGGGGGCGGGGTCCAGATGGGCGTGGTTACCGGCGCCCCTCCCACTTTAACCACGCCCCCGGGTCCGGGCCCCAGCCCCTAACTGTGCCCGGGCCGCAGAGCCTCAGCTGCGGCCCGATGAATGGAGTCGCCTTCTGCCTGGTCGGGATCCCGCCGCGTCCGGAGCCCCGGCCCCCGCAGGTGAGGGTGCAGAGTCGGACGCTACCCGGGGCGGAGCCGGGTCCGGGGTCACAGCGAACCCCGTCCGGCGGGCACGACCGGGGCGCTCGGCGTGAGCACGGCGGGCACCGCTGCGGGGATCTGCGCTGGTGGCCGGCTGGGGAGCGGCGGGAGCCGCAGCCGCGCTGGGCAGGCGCCGAGGGAGGCCGCCGCGCAGGGGGCCGGACGGGCCGGGGGCTGTCGGTCCGGAGCCACCCAGCAGACGGCCGTGCCAGGCCCGGGCCGTCGGGCCGCGGGGGCGGGAGGCCCGCGCCTTTTGTCCGGCTTTTTCAGGCGGGACGCCCGCCGCCGTTTCCTCTGCCCGAGTTTTCGTTTTCCGTTGGCGAGGCCCCCGCACAGCTGGAGCGGGGGAGGAGTGGGCCCGGGGCGGGTCGTCCTCGTCCACCGCAGCCGGACACCCCTCCGCGCCACACTGGTGCCCTGCGGGGCGGAGCGGCGCCACGGGCTGCCGGGACCCCAGCCTTGCGGCCGGCCTTGCCCTCTGCCCGCTCCTGCTGGCTGTGGGTGGGTCCGGAGTGGGGTGCCAGGGGCATTACTCAGAGCTGGGCTGCTTTGCTTGGGTTCTTTCATCTGCCAGCTGCTGAGGCTGGGGAGGGGCACTCATCCCCCTAACCTGGCCGGTCCCCTGCCTCAGAGCCCGCTTCTGGTCTTGCTCTAATTTCCCCAGCTCACAGTGGCATGCAAGCTGAAGCCAAACACTATCCCGCCAGTAGTTTTCCTGAGTTTGGAAAAGAGGTTTCCTGGGCTCCAGCTTGGAGTCAAGGCCAGGACTGAGCCTCTTCCTCTTTTGACAGAGTCGCAGGGCTTTGGGACCCTCCTGCCAGCTCCTGCCTCAGGGGGTTGGCCCTGGAGGCATGTACTTTGCAAACTCTTTAGGGGACTGCTGTGTCTGGAAGTGGATGCCTACAGCTCTCCTTCAGTCTAGTCCTCCCTCTCCCTTCAGCCAAAGTGTGTTTCCTAATTATAAACTTGAAATTCAGGATGGACAGGGGGCGGGAGTGGAGGTCATTAAGCCCGAGTCCCTTGGATTCTCCGCCCCCCCCCCCAACACATACTTCATCCCTGTCCCCACACTGTCTCCACCCCTACCCTCTGGGCTGCTGGTGGGTGGCCTTTGATCCCACGTGGTTCTCTCTGCGAGGGCCACAGCCTGGTTCTCCAATGTGGCCAGCACTGAGATGTGCTCATTGGCATGCATTTGAATCTCCATTACAGAACCATTTGGCCTGCAAACTTGGCCTAAAGACCCCCAGCTCTGGCCCCTTCCTCCACCTGCCCACAATACGGTTGGACCCACCCTGAGGTGCCTGAGAACTCCCGGGTCCTGTCCTGTGTCCCAGGCCCTACCCTCTCCTTTCAAATGATGGGGAAAGAACAGTGGATCACCTACAGGCAGTGCTGGATTTGAGGGTCTCAAAGCCCCCTGATGGTGGTTTTTTTTTTGGTGTTTTCGAGACAGGGTCTCCCTGAAGTCCCAGCTGTCCTATAACTCACTCTGTAGACCAGGCTGGCCTTGAACTCACAAAGATCCGCCTGCCTCTGCCTTCCAAGTGCTAGGATTAAAGGCGTGCGCCACCATGCCCGGCAATGGTGGGTTTTACAAACAAGGTCTGACCTACAGAGACATTGTGCTAGACCCTGAGTTGGGATGCTGGCCAGGGAACCACATGAAATTTGAGGAGAAAAGTTATTAGGAAGGCAGCTTCGTGTACCCCTGGGGTGGGCCGGGTTGTGTGACACCCAGCTGAAGCTGAGGGGCTCTGGACTGGGAAGCAGGCCTTTGTGTTGGTAGTGGATGAGGCCTTGTGGAACCTTTCTCCCTGCAACTTGAACTCATGGCGAAAGGATGCAGTGATTTGGCGGAAGTGGGAGTGGGGGTGAGAGAAGGTGCTGGTTACAGAGCACAACAATGCAGGAGTGGGCAGCGGATTGCTCCATCCCCCATTGTAGGGATACTTTGAAACTTTTCTTCATGTGTAAAGACTACAAAGTAGGTGACTGAACTAAGTGTCACAGTGAGGGATGGCACTTGGCTATTCAGGAGAACTTTTAGGCACAGGTTTGTGATTGTAATACCCCAGAGCCTGGAAGTATTTCAAAGAAAGTCTCCTCTCATAGGTGGATTTTGGCAGGGCTGATTTCCTTCTTTTTCTTTCTTTAATTTTTTTTTTTTTTTTTGAGACAGGGTCTTCCTGTAGCTCCAGCTGTCCTGGAACTCACTATGTAGACCAGGCTGGCCTTGAACTCACAGAGATCCACCTGTCTCTGGTATTAAAGGCATGTGCCTGGGGCTGGAGAGATAGCCTAGCGGTTAAGAGCACCGACGCTCTTGCAGAGGACCCGGGTTCGATCCCCAGCACCCACATGGCGGCTAAGAACCGTCTGTAACTCCAATTCCAGGAGAACTCCAGTTCCAGGGGAATCCGAGACCCTCTTCTGACCTCCGCGGCATTGCACGACACGGGTGCACAGACCTGCATGCAGACAGTACATTCATA
>VZQC01008907.1:8172641-8246347 GCA_009823505.1 Rhizomys pruinosus
AAAAAAAAAAAAAAAAAAAAAAAAAAGAATAAAAATACAAATGGTGGCCCATAAAACATGATAAAAAAAAATAAATAAATAAAGGCATGTGCCTGGCAAGGCTGGTTTCTAATGTAAACATCTAGAGAAATTCAGAGAGCATGCAAATATATTCAGATAAGGAGAGACATTAATGCCTGGGGAGAAAAGACTGTTTTTGAGACAGAGTCTTGTTGTGTAGCCCAGGCTGGCCTTGTCTCGCCTCAGCCTCCTGAGGTTATAGGGGATGAAAATGTGTTTTAAGGGAAAAGAGCTGCTTTAATGGTGTAGCTGAGAGCTGAGACTTGGTAGCAGTTCCTCAGAGTCAGGATTTGTAGAGATCACCTCCTTGTTATTCTACTGTTGTCCCATCTTACAGTTAAGGACACTGAGGTACGGGGAGCTGATAATGTGGTCCACGCTGCATTGCTCATAAGGAACAGAGCAGGGGAGGAATGGGCCAGCAGTCTCCAGAGTCACCCTGGCCCACACTGTCCAGCGGTCATTCTCCCCTGAATCTGTGTCTGTTTGGACAGCCTGAGTTGTCGCCCTCCTGATGGTTTGGAGCTGGTCATTTGTCTCTGTAGTCCTTGGGCAGCACAACCGTAGGGGTCCCTCAGTGTTTGCAGGTGGGACACCCACTCGGGGCCCTGATGCCTCCCCTTCTTACCCTGGCTGGCCCACAGCACTCTTGGCCTCATATCCATTAGATCTCTCCTTCCAGTGGCACATCAGCCCACTCGCTGGCCACAGGGATTCAAAGGTGAGGTATTGGCTTGGTCAGGGATTTGGACAAAGCCCGGTCTTAATTATCCTGCTCTGTCACCCGGACTGCATCATGAATAGGGCCTCTGGGAGCTAGCACGGCCTCTCCCCACTCTCCCCCACCCCTTCAAACAACCCATCTTCAGATCTAGGCCTCTGTTTCTCATGAAATTGTGCCAGTGCATTAGCAGGACAGTGCTAGCCTGTACCAGGAGAGTGTCCTCTCCCCGCCACAGAGGGACATCAGGCCCAGATGGCCTTGGCTGGCCCCAGACATAGTGTAGGTTTATTCCCCCCCTTGGGAGGGGGAATATTCATCACCTGTAAAGTGGTCAAGACTGAAGGGGCCATCTTGCCCACCTCCCCTACTACAGGGGGAACAGATGTCATTGTCCTGTTCCTCAGCCTGTGAGTGCCAGATGAGAACTGGGGTCCTCTGACGTGTCCCCTCCATGGTTCTGTCCATAATGGAGTTCCCCCACACAACCAGTGCTGAAGAGCTCTGTGCCTGGGTCCTGGGGGCTGTGGCAGTGTTGAGTGGACAATGTGTCCTGTTCATCTGTGTCCCCAGTGTCCAGCACAGTGCCTGGCACAGGGCAGCCCTCCACAAATGTTTGTCCGGTATGAGCCAGAAGCCTTTCCCCTAGGGCCTCCCATGGTGTCCTGTGCCCAGCTCTTTCCCTGGTCTACCCACATGTCAGTCTCCCCATCAGATTAAAGTTGTTCAAAGGAAAGAAAATATGATATGGTGGGCAGGTGTATATCATCATCCCAGCTGACACGCAGAGGACCTGGCACAAAGGGATTCCATGGCTTCAGAAGGTCACACAAGTGACAGAGCTAAGGAACTGACTATCCACTTAAAACCTCATTCCAGTGGCCAGGAGGTGTCACATTTGTCTTGTTTTCCTCAGAGTCTGGCACCTAGCCAGTACTCAGAGAATGTTTGTTGACTGACTGACTGACTGACTGACTGACTAATTAGATTCGTGAACGATGAGACAGTGTGTGGCAAACCCACAGATTCCTGTAACCTAACCTTTGCAAGGAGGGAAGATAGCCTGGAAATGTTGCTGCACCAAATGCTGAGCCAAACCTAGGGAAGCAGGGAAAGCTCTGTCACATACTCCTGTCACCACTGCCCTCCAGGGCTACCAGGGCCACTGGGAGATTCTCTGAGCTCCTGGCTTCTCCTCATTTCTCAGCATTCTGAGGGCATGAGGCCAGACATGGGCCTGTGACAAAGTCTTATGTTGGGTCAAAGGCCTGTTTTCCATCACTGGTCCTGAGGTGCTTAGCTTGGTGCATCATCACCTTAAGATGGAAAGATCTGTTCCTGTCAATTCAGAGGATGGTCTGAGTCTGTTTGGGGCAAGGCCTGTCATAGCTATCAATTCTCTGTGTGTGTGTGTGTGTGTGTGTGTGTGTGTATGTACTGATTCCAGACCAAGCTGGCTAAGTGTTCCACCACTGATATACCCCCAACCCATTACTATAAATTCTTCTTTTTATTTTTGGAGAACTGAGATTTGAACCTGGGGCCTTATTCATGCTGGACAAGTGCTCTATCATTCATCTATGTGCCTAGCTTTCTTTTTACAATTTATTTATTTATTTATTTATTTATTTATTTATTTTTGGTCTTTTTGAGACAGGGTCTCCCTGTAGCCCCAGATGTCCTGGAACTCACTAAATAGACTAGGCTAGCCTTGAACTCACAGAGCTCCACTTGCCTCTGCCTCCTGAGTGCTGGGATTAAAGGCCTGCTTGTTTTTTATTTTAATTTAATTTATTAATTTATTTTGTGTGTGACCTGCAATTCCCATTAATTCTCGCAGTTAGCTGCGTCATTGACTCGACACATGAGCTGAGTGATCCACTGCTAAGAGTAGTATGAGTTTTTATTTTTATTTTTTATTTTTTTATTTTTTTGGTCTTTTCGAGACAGGGTCTCCCTGTAGCCCCAGCTGTCCTGGAACTCACTGTATAGACCAGGTTGGCCTTGAACTCACAAAGATCCGCCTGCCTCTGTCTCCCAAGTGTTAGGATTAAAGGTGTGTGCCACCATGCCCGGTGCTAATACATTTTTTAAAGTGTGTTACTCGGCTGGAGAGATGGCTCAGAGGTTAAGAGCACCGACTGCTCTTGCAGAGGACCCGGGTTCGATCCCCAGCACCCACATGGCGGCTGAGAACCGTCTATAACTCCAGTTCCAGGGGAATCCCACACCCTCTTCTGACCTCCGTGGCATTGCACAACACGGGCGCACAAACCTACATGCAGACAGTACATTCATACACATACAAGAATAAATAATAAAAAAAGTTTCTGTTTGAGTTGTTGACTTGAATTCATAAAAAATTAAACAAATTTAAAAAAAAGGGCGTGCACCACCACACCTGGCTGAGTTTTTATTTTATTTTTTTAAATTAATTTATTTATTTCTGTATGTGTATGAATGTACTGTCTGCATGCAGGTTTGTGCACCCGTGTCGTGCAATGCCGCGGAGGTCAGAAGCGGGTGTCGGGTTCCCCTGGAACTGGAGTTCTCCTGGAATTGGAGTTTCAGACGGTTCTCGGACGCCATGTGGGTGCTGGAGATTGAACCCGGGTCCTCTGCAAGAGCAATCGGTGCTATTAACCGCTAGGCCATCTCTCCAGCCCCTGAGTTTTTATTTTTAAAAGATATCTTATTTGTGGGGCATGGTGACACGCACCTTTTAATCCCAACAAGTCTGTCACTTGTGTGACCTTCGGAAGCCATGGAATCTCTTTGAGCCAGGTCCTTTGTGTGTCAGCTGGAATGAGGTAGGCAGATCTCTCTGAGATTGAGGCTAGCCTGTTCTACATAGTGAGTTCAAGACAGCTGTGGCTACAGGGAGACTCTGTCTCAAAAAGACCAAAAAATTTGTATGTATTTTTATTGCATGCGCATGAGTGTCTTACCTGCGTGTATGTAAGTGCACCATGGACATTCGATGCCCATAGAGGCTCAAAGAAAGCATTTGATCCCCTGGAACTGGAGTTACAGATAGTTGTTACCCATCATGTGGTTGCTGGGAACAGAACCCAGGTCTTATGGAAGGGCAGTTAGCAGTCTTAACTTCTGAGCCATCTCTCTAGCCCCTTTCTTTTTTTTTTTTTTATATGTGTATGAATGTACTGTCTGCCTGTGTCCTTATTTCTGTATGTGTCCTCTGCAAGAGCAATTGGTGCTCTTAACCTCTAGGCTATCTCTCCAGCCCGCCTCTTTCTTTTTATATTGAGACAGGGTTTTGTTAAGCTACCCAGGCTGGCCTTGAATTCGCTCTGTAGCCCAGCTGGCTGTAAAAGTTCATCCTCCTGACTCAGTATCCCAAGGAGCTGGAGTTATAGCTCTGCACCATTAGGCCTGGCTAGTGTCAACTTTTTCTCTCTCAAGAGAAAGGGTGTTGTGTTTCCATCCACCTTCTGTCCTAAACCTTGGTCGCAGGGACATGTCCATCTTCCTCTGACTCTGGGCTGTTACGTCACCCTTCCCTTCTGCTCCTCATTTCCTGGTCTGAGTTAGCATTAGTCAGTCAGGTCTCCAGGCTACACTTCACTGCTGATGAGAGGTTAAGTGGAGCTGTGAGATATGTATCTTCGACCTTCTGACCCAGCAGGCCAGCCCTGGGAGGTGAGGGGCTGGGGCCTGGTCCTGGTGTGTCCCCCGAAGACCCTTAGGTGGTAGAAACACCCTGAGGTTGGATGTGTGAGTTGGGCTTCATCCTTGTAACCCCAGCTGGCCTGAAACTCACAAAGATCCGCCTGCCTCTGCCTCCCAAGTGCTAGGATTAAAGGCATGCATCACCATGCCTGGCGGGCTTCATCCTTCTTATTTCAGTTCTACCCCTCACTTTGTGGCCTTGGACTTTGGGCCCCATTTTCTTTTTTCTCTTCCAGTACTGAGGCTTGAACTCCGGGCTTTACACTTACTAGGTAAGCACTCTGTGATGGAGCTGTATCCCTAGCCCTTGGTCTCCATTTTCTTATCTCAGATATGACCCCTTGGCATATCAAGAGGCATGATAGAGGGAACACAAGCAAAGTGACTGACGTTTGGTCATCTCAGCTATTACCAGCAACTGTTACTACACAAACGTAGGTAGTCAGTGGCTGGAAATGGACCAGAGATATTTTCAGTACTGGGGATGGAACCCAGGGCCTCATACATGCCAAGCAAGTGCTTTAACACTGAGCTGCAACTCCAGCCCTGAGAACACATTGGCCTCAATAAGAAGAACACTTTATCCAGGCATGGTCACTCATGGCTGTAATCCGAGTACTGGGGAGCAGAGGCAGGAGGATCGCTACCAGTTCAAAGTTAGCATGCTCTGTATTGTGAGTTCCAGACAGACAACTACAGAATGAGGCAACGTCTGAGACCCCTAACACAGAAACCACCACCAAGAAAACAAAAACCAAACCCCTCCTTTCTTCCTTTCCTTTCCTTTCCTTTCCTTTCCTTTCCTTTCCTTTCCTTTCCTTTCCTTTCCTTTCCTTTCCTTTCCTTTCCTTTCCTTTCCTTTCCTTTCCTTTCCTTTCCTTTCCTTTCCTTTCCTTTCCTTTCCTTTCCTTTCCTTTCCTTTCCTTTCCTTTCCTTTCCTTTCCTTTCCTTTCCTTTCCTTTCCTTTCCTTTCCTTTCCCTTCCCTCCCTCCTTCCCTCTCTTTCTTTCTCTTTCCTTCCTTCCTCCATTTATTTATTTATTTATTTATTTATTTATTTATTTATTTATCTTTTCAAGACAGGTCTCCCTGTAGCCCCAGCTGACCTGGAACTCACTGTGTAGACCAGGCTGGCCTTGAACTCACAAAGATCCGCTTGCCTCTGCCTCCCAAGTGCTAGGATTAAAGACGTGCACCACCATGCTTATTTGTTTTTTATGTGTATGAATGTACTATCTCCATGTAGGTTTGTGCACCCGTGTCGTGCAATTCAGCGGAGGTCAGAAGAGGGTGTCGGATTCCCCTGGAACTGGAGTTAAAGACAGTTCTCAGCCACCATGTGGTTGCTGGGGATCGAACCCAGGTCCTCTGCAAGAGCAGTCGGCACTCTTAACTGCTGAGCCATCTCTCCAGCCCCCTTCCTCCCTTTCTTGACAGCCCTGTAGCCCCAGCTGGCTTGTAACTATGTAGACCAGGCTGAACTATGTAGACCAGGCTGACTTTGATTCCACAGACATCCCACATGCCTCTGTGTTGCAAGTGCTGGGGTTAAAGCTGTGTGTCAGCACACCCCATCAAACAAACCAAGGAGTTGGAAAATGTAGCTCAGTTGGTAGAGTGCCTGCCTGACAAGCACAAAACCCTGGATTTGGTCCCCAGCACTGTTTAAATAATGCATGGTGGTATAGCCCTGTAATCCCAGCACTTGGGAGATAGAGGCAGGAGGCTCAGACATTCAAGGATATCTTTGACTACACATTTGAGGCTAGCTTAGGCTACACAAAGCCCCGTCTCAAACAAAAAAATAAAACAATAATCTTTTATGGTTAGAGTAATCTGAGGAGGAATTGCGGATCTGCTATGAAGGTAGTAAGGCCTCATCACTGGAGGTACCCAAGCCCAGTGGACAATTATGTGGCTTAGTGATAATTTTGACATTGAGTAATAGGTTATCACAGAACCCCTTGGGGTCCCTGCTTGGGGATCTGTGCAATGTGACAGGCAGTTAAGGGAGCTACCTCCCAGCTCCTGCCATTGGTGATGAGGTCTAGGGTCAGATGTTTGGTCTGGAGCGAATATCAAAGGCTGGCCACCTTGGTTGGGTCTGGGCAGCTCCTCAGAGGCTAGCTATTCCTGACAGGCTGCCTGGAGGAAGGCTGGAGGGCCTGGTATGGTCCAGTGGGGGCTGAAGAAGGTGGGAGCCAGAAGGACCAAGAGATCCAGGAGCAGGGAGTGCCTGGGCCACGGGCCTGGAGGCCCACGGCTGCCGGATCATCCTGGGTGGCTGAGGGGTTTGGATGTCTGTGGAGGCGCCTACCCAGCCTCTCATGTAGGAGGGGCTACTCCCTGTGGCAGAGTCTGGCCTGTAAGGAGTAGAACTGGGGAAAGAAAGCCTTAGCCCAGTGCATTTGGGGGCGTCTGGGGTTTGGGGGAAAACAGTGGAACCTTTGTCCCCAGCTGCTGGGAATCTGGCCCGGGAGCTGGCCTTGGGTCTGGCTGGGCCTTCCATGGGCAGGTCCTCTTTGAAGTGACCCTTTCAAAGCTCAGCCTGTATCCCTGGGAGGAGAGAGAGCCTGGGAAGGAGCGTAAGGAGGATTGGTGGCCCCTGTGGGCTGGACCCGGGGCAGGAGGCCTGTGGGATATGGTGTTCTGAGGCCACGTAGGAGCCAGTAGGAGGACAACTCCTAGGCCGTTTTCAGTATAAGTGTGTGTTGGGAGGTCCATGCAGAGAAGGGCAGAGTTCAAGGGCGGAGATTTTTCTGGTCTGGCACCAGGCAGGTTTTTCATCCTATATTTTAATGTCTATCTGACGCTGGGCTCCCAAACCTGTTCTTTTCTTTAATTTTTTTTTTTTTTTTTTGTCTTTTTGAGACAGGGTCTCCCTGTAGCCCCAGCTGTCCTGGAACTCACTCTGTAGACCAGGCTGGCCTTGAACTCACAAAGATCCACCTGCCTCTGCCTCCCAAGTGCTAGGATTAAAGGCGTGCGCCACCACGCCCGGCTATCTTTTCTTTAATTTTTAACTTATTTCTTATGTGTGAATGTACTGTCTGCATGCAGGTTTGTGCACCCATGTTGTGCAATGCTGTGGAGGTCAGAAGAGGGTGTCGGATTCCCCTGGAACTGGAGTCAAAGAAGGCCCTCAGCCGCCATGTGGGTGCTGGGGATTGAACCCGGGTCCTCTGCAAGATGAGTCGGCGCTCTTAACCGCTAGGCCATCTCTCCAGCCCCCAAACCTGTACTTTTTTACTTTTTGTTAATTCCCACCACTGGCCTGAGTGCTCCTTGGGAGAACCGGGTAGGAAGGCAGGACTTGGAACCTGTCAGGGAGTCCATCCTAGCCATGAAGGCTTTCCCTGCTCCTCAGAGGCCTAGAAGGCTGGAGACCCCTATCCTCTACCAAGTTCCCCTCAATGGGGAGACCATGGATAGTTTGCACAGGGTAGAGGAGAGAGGAACAGCCAATCAGACAGGGCACCCCTTCCTTGTTTCCCCTTTCCCCTTTGGGGAAACTGAGGCCTAGAGAAAAGATAAACTGAGTGGAGCAGAGGATGGGAAGATAGGATGAACAAGAAAGGAAGGAAAAGCCAGGCCTGACAGCACAGGAGCCTCAGGCAGGAGGACCACAAACTCAAGGCCTGCCTCCACCTTGTCCCTGTCTTAAAATTAAAAAGAAAATAAAGGGTCTAGAGAGATGGCTCAGCAATTAAGAGCACTGTCTGCCCTTGCAGAAGACTTGGGTTTGAATCTCAGCACCCACATCGCAGCTAACAACAATCTGTAACTCCAGTTCCAGGGGATTGAACACCCTTTTCTATCCTACTTGGGCATTGCATGACACCGGTGCACTTACACACATGTAGGTACAACACACTCATACTCATAAAATCAAAAGTTTTCTAAAAAGGCAAAGCTAGGGGCTGGAGAGATGGCTCGGTGGTTAGAGCAGCGACTGCTCTTGTAGAGGACTGGGGTTCAATTCCCAGCACCCACATGGCGACTAAGAACCATCTTTGACTCATACACTAATACACTCATACACTAAAATAAAATAAAATAAAAAGTAAAAATAAAAAAAAGGCCAGGGATGTAGCTCAGTGGTAGAGTGCTTGATGAGTGTGCAAAAGGCCCTGGGTTCAATCTCTAGCACCTCATAAACTGGGCATGGAAGTACATACCTGTAATCCTAGCACTCAGGAGGTAGAGATAGGAAGGTTAGAGTTCAAGGTCATCCTTGGCTTCATAGGGAGTTGGAGGCCAGCCTGGGCTACATTAGACACTATCTTTAAAGTTAATTAATTTTAAAAAGAATGGAAGGAAGAGAGAGGATGGCAGCCAGGTGGCAGAGGAGCGAGTTTCCCAGGTTTGCAGAGGAAGGAAGACTCAGAAGTTTGGATTGAGCAGTGGACAGGAGAACCTTGGGCATCCAAGTAAGCAGCCTGCCCCCCCCCATACCTCTCATTGCATCATGACCTCAAAATCATGTCCCAAACAGTGATGGTTCAGTCAACATGGGATCAAGCGAGTGTGAGTGGTCCAGCCGGATCACACTGCCTGATGAACTCACTGGTCAGAGTGTGTAAGTATGACAAGATCTTCATACTGTGCCGAAACTGTCCGGTGATGCAGTTCTCAGGTAGTGTCATCTGTGACATGAAACTGTCCTCGTACTTGGGAAGTCCTCCTGAGGTGCTGCCTCCCTTAGAAGGCATGGAGCCCATTCTGCGACACCCTGTATCTCGAGCTGGCATCTGCACAGCCGAGCTCTCATTAGCCCTAATGAGACCTTGGCCCTGGACCCCTCCACCCTGCTGCACCTGGGGGAGCTGTGAGGGCAGCTGAAGGTGGGCTGAGAGCCCACAGAGGTGGGCATGTGTGCAAGAAGAGAGCTGCAGGGGTAGGTCCCCCTGGTCAGCGAGCGAGGGAGAGAGCAAAGCTCACTTCATTCACCAGTGGACTTCACCGCCTGTGCTGGATCCATGGGAGAAGTTTATCTGGAAGCCCAGCACGGCTTGGAGCTGCTGAGAGCATTCCGGGGCAGGGCTGGGACAGTGTCCCTCTAGTCCTCCTCCCATGCCAGCCTGGGGCAGCATAGGAGGCTCAGTGCTTGGGAAAAATTGGGCAGTGCCTGGATCTTCAAGCAAACTAGCCTTCATTTTGTGGGTAATCATTACTTGCAAGTGCTCTGGGCTCCACTCAGTCCTTCCCTCGGGGGTTCTCTGTCTGTTTTTCCAATTGTCCAAAAACCAGACAAAAAGATTGCACTAAGATTCTATAAACATTGCTTATGAGATTTCATCTCTATTACCTGCTTGTTCAGAATGTTCCCACACCTCACCTCCCGTACGCCGGCCTAAAGTATTAGAGTAAAAAAGACTTCAGCTGGATGGGCATGGTGGTTCACACCTTTAATCCCAGCACTTAGGAGGCAGAGGCAGGTGAGTTCAAGGCCAGCCTGGTCTACATAGTGAGTTCCAGGACATCTGGGGCTACAGGGAGACCCTGTCTCAAAAAGACAAAAAAGAAAAAAAAAAAAGACTTCAGCTGACTGAGGGACTGTGGCACAATTATAGAAAGGGGAGCTAGTGCAGAGGACGGGGGTTCAGTTCCCAGCACCCATGTGGGAACTAACAATTGTCCATAACTGCAGTTCCTAGGGATCTGACACTTTCTTCTGGCCTCTGTGATATTGCATGCATACATACATGTAGTATATAAGTACACATAAATAAAATATTTTTTTTTAAAAAGGAGAGAAAAGGGAGCTAGAGGCCAGCCCTGGGATAGAAACACAGACTAAGGACTCAGGAAGGCCCAGTCTTGTATTTGCATCTTGGGGAACCTGGAGTGGTATTGTGTTTAGTTACTTATTTTAGTCTCTTCACTGGGTATTCCTTTGTAGCTCTGGAGGTCTGGAACTGGACGTGATCCTCTTGCCTCTGCCTCTGCCTCTTGAGTGCTGGGGTTATAGTTATGTGTCACCATGTCCCACTGACCTTGGATAAATGTTATTTACCATCTCAGGAGCTCGCTTCTGAATCTGTAAATAGACCATTGCCTCATGACTGCCCTTGAACATCCTTCTTTATTGTCTTTACTGCCTTTTCTGTGTTGTCACATGAGTATGAGTGGGTCACACGGGCGGGGGGGAGCTGGAGCTTACAGAGACAGAACAGCTGACAGACTGCTTTAGGGCTTAGTCAAAAGCAGTTAGTAATTCAACTTCCTTTCACTCATTTCATCCTTCCAAACCTATGCTTAAGTCAAGCACAGGCTTATTTATTTATTTATTTATTTATTTATTTATTTATTTATTTATTTTTATGTGCATGAATATTTTACCTACATGTATATAAGTGCAACCATGTGCATGAAAACCTATGGAGACCAGAACTGGAGTTATAGGATGGTTGTCAGCTGCTATGTGGGTGCTGGGAACTGAACCAAGGTCCCTCACAAAGCAACCAGTGCTTTTAACCACTAGTCATCTGTCTAGTTTCTGAGGACACTTTCTCACTAAGCTACCCTCTCCACCCCCAAGTTAAGAAATCTTTTCTCCTTTCCCTCCTCTTCTTCTTCCTCCTCTTCTTTTGTATGTTGTTTACGTGTACATGTAGATAGTCTAGTCCTCCTCCTCCTCCTCCCCTCCCTCCCTCCCTCCCTCCCTCCCTCCCTCCCTTCTTCATTCCTTCCGTCCTTCCTTCCTTCTTCCTTCTCCGTCCTTCCTTCCTTCCTTTGTGTGTTATGTGTGTGTGGTGATATGCCCCTAGTAGGGGAGTCTGGAAGCCAGAGGAGGATTGTTGTGTACCTGCTCTAGCATCTCCTGCGCCATACTTCCTTGAGACCAGAGCTCTTACTGATCTTGGACCAGACTGCTGGACAGTAAGCCCCGCCTCCTCTGTCCTCCCTGTCCCTCCCTGCCACTATGCTGGGGGTTACTGGCTCCAATCACTTGTTTTTTTTTTTGTCTTTTCGAAGACAGGGTCTCCCTGTAGCCCAGCTGTCCTGGAACTCACTTCTGTAGAGCCAGGCTGGCCTGAACTCACAAAGATCCCCTGAGTTTCTGCCTCCCAATGCTAGGATTAAAGGCGTGCTCCCAAGTGCTAGGATTAAAGGCGTGCGCCACCACGCTTTTTCTCTCTTTTTTTTTTTATTTTAATTTTTATCATATTGCTAGGGAGTTTGAATGTAGGCCCTCATGTCTGTATAGCAAGTATTAGCTACCAAGCCATCCCCGCCAAGAAATCTTTTAATTTTTTTTTAATTTTTTAAAAATTTATTTTAAGGGCTGGAGAGATAGCCTAGCGGTTAAGAGCACCGACCACGCGCTCTTCAGAGGACCCGGTTTCGATCCCCAGCACCCACAGGCGCTAAGAACAGTCTGTAACTCCAATTCCAGGAGAACTCCCATTTCCAGGGGAATCCGAGACTCTTCTGACCTCTGCGGCATTCAAAACACATGGGTGCACAGACCTGCATGCAGACAGTACATTCATACAAATACAAAAATAAATAAATAATAAAAAAAAATTAAAAGAAAATAAAATAAAAAAAAAATAAAATTTATTTTTAGTTTTTGGTCTCTCTTTAGCCCCAGCTGTACCAGAACTCATTATGTAGACCAGGCTGGCCTTGAACTCACAGACATCTGCCTGCCTCTGCCTCCTGAGTGCTGGGATTAAAGGCGTGCACCATTGGGCGGGGCATAAAATTTATTTTTCTTGTACGTGTATAAGTGTTATATCTGCATGTGTGTAAGTGCACCTGGGTTGTGCAGTACCCAAGGAGGGTGGAAGAGGGCATCAGAGCCACCAGAAGTGCAGTTATAGACATTTTATCACTGCTGGGATTCAAACCCAGGTCCTCTGTAAGAAGAGCCAGTAGTCTTCTCACCCCAGAGCCATCATCTCACCAGCCTCTTTTTTTTTTTTTTTTGGTCTTTTTGAGACAGGGTCTTCCTTCAGTTCCAGCTAGCCTAGAGCTCGATATGTAGACCAGACTGGCTTTGAACTCACAGAGATCTGGCTGCCTCTGCTGGGATTAAAGGCATGTGCCACCACGCCCAGCGATGAGAATTCTTTAATGAAATACCTTCTGTAGGCTGTTCAGGGGCCACTACCAGTGCTTGTATATTTACAGATACAAAAACAAGGTCACTTGGCCTTTCTGAATCTTGTACATATCCTGTGGTCACTGCTTGATTGCCTGACAAGAGCCTGAGCCAGAGGTGGTGGCACATGCCTTTAATTCTAGCACTTGGCAAGCAGAGGCAAGCTATCTCTGTGTGTTCTAGGCTAGCCTGGTCTAATAGTAAGTTCCAGGCCAGCTAGGGATATACAGTGAGACTCTGTCTCAAACAAACATAAACAAAAAGAAAGAAAGAGCTTGAGAGGTCATTTCCCATCAGCAAACGTAGACCCGCCTCCCCGGAGCCAGAGCCCTGGAATCTAAGGAGGGCTGCCATAATAAGGGTGGAAAGGGGTCTCCACTGGGCAGTCTGTTCTGTCTACATCTGTGGTTGCTATGACTCCCTTTGCAAGTGGAGCTTGCTCTGCAGTGGGGGACCCCAGAGTTCTATTAGAAAACTTGGGCTGGGGGGCTGGAGAGATGGCCTAGCAGTTAAGAGCACCAACCGCTCTTACAGAGGACCCGGGTTTGATCCCCAGCAACCACATGGTGGCCGAGAACCATCTGAAACTCTAATTCCAGGAGAACTCCAGTTCCAGGGGAATCCGACACTCTCTTCTGACCTCCGCAGCATTGCATGACACGGGTGCATAACACGGGTGCACAACTTGCATGCAGACAGTACATTCATACACATACAGAAATAAATAAAATAAAATTAAATTAAATTAGGTTAAAAAAAAGAAAACTTGGGCTGAGCTCTGGCTCTCCAAGAAGCTCTGAGAAGGTTCGCTGAGGAGGTGCGGTTTGTCAAGGCTAGGGAGATGAGTGCTGGAATAGCCCAGCAGAAGTTAGTACTTTTCCAAGGACTCAAGCTGGGATTCACATGCATGGAGACCAGAGAACGACTTGTAGGAGTCAGTTCTCTCCTTCTATCATGTGGTTCCAAGGATCAAACTCAGTTTGTCCGGCTTGGTGGCACAGGTGTCTTTATCCACTGAGTTATAGTTCTAGCTCTGATTATTTATATATTTTTATTGGGGTATTGTTTTTTGCTTTTTTTTTTTAAGACAGGATCTCCCTGTGACCCCAGCTCACCTGGAACTTACTATGTAGGCCAAACTGGCCTCAATTGCACAAAAGTCTGTCTGCTTCTGCCTACCAGAGTGCTGGGATTAAAGTTCTGCACCACCATGCCCTGCTGGTTTTGTTTTGTTTTGTTTTGAGACAGGGTCTCTCTGAAGTGCCAGCTGGCCTGGAACTCACTATGTAGACCAGAATGGCCTTGAATTCTCAGTGATTTTCCTGCCTCAGCATCCCCAGTGCTGGGATTCAGGTAGTCCTAGTTTAGGAACTTAAAAAAATTTTTTTATTTGTTATTTTTAAAATTTTTATTATTATTGTTTTATTTATTCTTGTATGTGTATGAATGCATTGTCTGCATGTAGGTTTGTGCACCCGTGTCCTGCAATGCTGCGGAGATCAGAATAGGGCGTCTGATTCCCCTGGAACTGGAGTTAAAGACAGTTCTTAGCCACCACGTGGGTATTGGGAATCGAACCCAGGTCCCCTGCAAGAGCAGTTGGTGCTCTTAACCGCTAAGCCATCTCTCCAGCCCCAGGAACTTTTAAACTCTATCCACAGCTACTTTGTTGTGTCTGTCTCTTTGATCTCTATAAAATCAGAGTGTTTTTAATTTCTGTAATCCCTTTGGGGCTTGCTGTACTAAAACTTGCAGAGCAGCTCCTAGGTGCCAGGCATTCAGCTGAGTCCTCTTACGGCTGGAGAGATGGAGGCTTGGAGAGGGAAAGGATGGGACCAGGGTGTCACAGTGGAGCCCGGAACCCCCTGCTCTTCAATCCTTCTCCCCCAGGGTGCTACCCCATCCCTGCCTCCATTCCCTTGCCCCACCCCCCACAGTCATCTTTTCAAAGGTCACAGAATAAAGGGAACCGGACCAGTCCCTGATAAACAAGGGGCAGGGCAGGGCCATGGATTGGGTCTTTTGTCCTTGAGCTTAATGGGTGTCCTTCAGGGTCTTCTATGAGAAAGGGGAATCTGTACTTCCTAAAGGCCTAGTAGTCTGTCAAAGGTGTGGGCTCAGAGGAAGTGAAGCTCTGTTGGGACTAAGGTAGTAAGGGATGATGTCTCAAAGAGACAGAGCCTTATTAGGGCAATGACAGGAATGGCGAGGTTCCCAGCAGCCCACGGCATCACTGGGATTTAGCTCTGCAGTGACTGATAACCTCCAGGGGCCTGCAGGCCTGGGAAATGCAGCCCCAGCAGCTTGTGGGCACTGCTTTCTGTTGAGTGCTCCTTCCACTCCTGCTACCAGATAGGCAGGGGTCCACCAATCGGAGGTGCCTACTGCTTTTATATTTTGCGTGGCCTCTCCTCCCATTTCCTTGACCTCAACCCTGTCTGCAGAACCTGCTTCTGCCCCTTGGGTGTTCACCCCATTTCAGGCCCCCTGAAGTTTGTTCCATGGGGCAGGGTTGTGGCTGTGACCCGGCTGGCGGCCTGACTGCACTATTCATAGCCACGGGGCTGGCTGGCGTACTTCACATATTTGTCGCTCCTCACGTCTGGGTGGCCCATCCTGCTCTGCCTTCCCCAGTCCTCTTCTCCCTCCACCTCCTCTCTCTCACCTTGTGCTCTCAGTCTCTCTTCTGCCCTCTGATGTCTCAGTTGTCTCCTGGTGGCTCAGTGCACCGAAGGAAACTGCTGCCCTTGGGCTGGGCCCAGAGGGAGAGACTGGAAGTGATGAAGCATGGAATGAGGTGGCCAAAAGTCTGGGCTTGGCTGATGACAGGAAGGTGTGCTTCTGGCTGGAACCAGAGCTGAAGAGCTGCGGGAGCCAGCTGGGGGGGGGGGGTATTTAGGAATTGCCAGGCTGACATCGGAGGATGGGGAGGCCAGTTAAGGGTAGGAGAAAGGGGGGGGGGACGACTGTAGAAGTGATGTGTGAGTGCCTAGTATTTTTGAGGTCAGGTGGGATGGGCTGGTGGCCAGAGCCTCTCATATGGGGCAAGACAAAGTTACAGTGGACAGAAGCAGCTTCCTGTCCCCCATCCCTTACTCCTGTGTTCCAGCCACCCCACATCCGGACTTGGTTCCCCTTGAGAAAGGGGTGGGGCCACAAATAGATGGACAAAGAGCTGAAGCAGTGGGTGTGGTAGCACATGCACAGGAGAGCTAGAAGCGAGAGGATCCCGAAGTTCAGGGTCATTGTCAGCTACATAGTGAGTTTGAGGCTATCCTGGGCTGCAGGAGACCTCGTCCCCAAAACAACAGACAGAGCTGAAGCAGCCTCTGTTCTAGGTAGGCCCCCTATGAGAAGTAGCCGCCCCACCCGAGTGATGATAGCACTCCCCCATTTCCCCCCATTCAGGAACAGCATGCTGATACCCTGCCTCTCCAAAGCAGACATGGTCCTAGCCTCCCAGGATTCACAGCACAGGGGGGGAATATTGGTCAAAATAGCCACATAAACATAATGGACAGAGAGGATGCCCAGGGACCTGGCATTATCTGAGCCTAGGGAGGTATGTGTGAGGAAACTACTTTTTTTTTTTGTCTTTTTGAGACAGTTTCCCTTTATCCCCAGCTGGCCTGGAACTTGGCTATGTAGACCAGGCTAGCCTCAATCTCACAGGAATCCACCTGTCTCTGCCTCCAGAGTGTTGGGATTAAAGTCGTGTACCACCACACCCAGCTTCAGGAAGCAACATTTTTTTAAAAAGCTAAGTATGAATAAAGATTTTTATTTATTATTTTTTTTATTTTTTTTATTAATTTTATTTATTTCTCTATGTGTATGAATGTACTGTCTGCATGCAAGTCTGTGCACCCGTGTCGTGCAATGCCGCGGAGGTCAGAAGAGGATGTCGGATTCCCCTGGAACTGGAGTTCTCCTGGAATTGGAGTTTCAGACGGCTCTCAGCCGCCATGTGGGTGCTGGGGATCGAACCAGGGTCCTCTGCGAGAACGGTCGGTGCTCCCAACCGCTAGGCCATCTCTCCAGCCCCTATTTATTATTTTTTTATATGAATGAGTGTACTGTCTGCATGTTGGTTGGTGCATCCGTGTCTTACAATGCCGTAGAGGTCAGAAGTGGGCGTTGGATTCCCTTGGAACTGGAGTTAAATACGGTTCTTAGCTGTCACGTGGGTGCTGGGAATCGGGAATCGAACCTGGGTCCTCTGCAAGAGCAGTCGGCTCCCTTAACTGCTGAGCCATCTCTCCAGCCCCAAGGAAGCAACTTTTTTTTTTTTTTGGAAGCAACTTTAAAAAAAAATTGCTTATTTATTTTATGTGGGGTCGAGGAGTGCATATAGGGGTCAGAGGGTAATTGTGGGAGTCAGTGCACTCCTTCTGCTATGTGGATTCTGGGGATTAAACTCAGGTCCTCGTGCTTGTCAGCAGGTGCCTTTACTAGCTGAGCCATCCCACCAGCCCCAGGAAGTGACATTTTTGCAGGGAGCTTCAAAGTGGATAGCAGTTAGTCAGGATGAGGGTTGGGGAAGCAGGGAAGGAGTTGAAGAAGATAGAACATTTCAAAAACAGCAAACAGCGTGTGCAAAGGACCGGAGGGTAGAAGGGTGCCTGGCGTTCTCAGGAATTGGCAGGAGGCCAGGATAGCTTGAGCACAGGGAAGGGGGTGTGGTGTATGTGGAGGCTAGAGGTTGTCCTCCAGGGCCTGGTGGCCAGCATATTAAAACTATCAATTTGGACTGTCCCTCTGAAGGAAGACCAGGCAGCCCAGGGCAGGTGTGGATGGGAAGTAGGTGGGTTCACTGGCCCCAGGGAAGCGGGGTCCACCCCGATAGTGACCCCTGCCACCTCCCACCCACCAGATACTTGAATGCCTTCCCAGAAACTTGGTTGGGTTTCTTTCTAGACTTCCATTTTATAGCTGAACACAAGAAAACCTATGTGACCTTGGGTGGTGACCTTGAGTTTACACACTTAGGAAAGGGCCAGAGTGAGTACCAGTGGCAAATGCATCCCTTTCTGAATGCTGGTGTGAACAAGCCCCTTCTCCCAGCCTCCTGTCCCCCACCCCTACCTATCCCATGGCAGAGCAGAGAATTTGCTACTTAGCTTCGGCCTGTGAGGGAACAAGAGACCCTGTGGCTGTGGGGGTGAGTGCACCTCTCTTTCAGGTTCATGAGGTGCTGCATGTGCAGAGGGCCTGTCATCCGCTTCTGTTGGGCCTGTGGTCATGTCCCAGTGGACAAGGCCAGGCTGACTGAGGAGAAGGGTCTGGATGGAAGAGATGTCCTCTGTCATCCTCTGACCACAGAGCCCGACCCAGGAGCCATTTCAGGTTCCTCATGGCTAAGAACACAGTGGAGAATGTTTGACCCTGTAAAACCGTCCCTTCAACCCCTCTGGCTGCCTCTAGCACAGGCTGGATTAAGGAGAGGTTCGCTCATAGGCAGGGCCAGTGTGCAGGTGAATATAGGGGCAACCTGGGCAGGTTGGGCAGGGCGAGGGTGAGGGGGTGGGTGGTTTCAGGGGTGGGGCTGGGAGCCTCTCCCTGCATGGAGTCCCATGTGCCCTGGGGAAGACTTTCGGAATCTGCTGAAACCTGTCTTGGAAGGGAATGTGGTCTTAGCTGGACTGGAACTGAGCTCTCCCCTCAAAGAATCCAGTGAGTCCACCTGTTGTCTGCCCAGGTGGTCAGACAACAGGAAGAACTTCAGGAGATAGGGAGGCATAGTAGGGTGACTCACACTGAGTTCCCAGCCAGTCTGAAATGATCTGTATAGTGGGGAATGGACGTGATGATTTTGGAGAAGTGTTGTAGGCATCTCCAGGAATGCCTGAAGTCTCCCAGTTTCTCCGAAGAGGGACTTAGTTCTCTTTAGTACTGCTGCCAAAGGGAGGTTTCAAGGCTTAACACTGATCTGTCCTGCGGAGACTATTCTCCGGTGGGGGACGAGGGGACAGGGTCTGGGCCAAGTTGAGGTTGAGGGAGGGATCTGGAGAATGCAACAGATTGGCGGGCAGCGCTGCTGGAAGGACACCCTGCCTTCTCACATCTCAGATAGCCTGAAGTGGCAGGCAGGAGCCAGCAGGGGGCTCTGCTGCCTGCAGACCTGACAAGATGCACCCTGCTCTGTGTAGACGGGCTCCTTAGAACATAGGAGCCGGGTGTGGTGGCGCACGCCTTTAATCCTAGCACTTGGGAGGCAGAGGCAGGCAGATCTTTGTGAGTTCAAGGCCAGCCTGGTCTACAGAGTGAGTTCCAGGATAGCCGGGGCTACAAGGAGACCCTGTCTCGAAAAGAAGAAAAAAAAAAAAGAACATAGGAAGACAGGGATGAACCGATGTGGGCCTGTCCTGTGCATGATACAGGTGGTTGTAGGCTTATAGGGACTTGGCACAGAGCTCGAGCTCCGTGGGATTGGATGTCAGACAGGAGCCCCACACTGAGCCCAAGAACTTTCACAGCCTGCCACCTCTGCCTGGGGCAGGCCTGGAAGCGTGTCAGTGGCTATCAATAGCCAGGACCGTCTGTGTGTACTAGAGTCTGTGTGTACTAGAGTCTGTGTGTACTAGAGTCTGCATGTACTAGAGTCCTGAAAGCGTGGGAGCTACCCATGTATGGGAATCTCTAGGCCCTCAAAAAGAATAGTAGCAGCCCTGAGAAAATATATACTGGAGCCATGCGTGGTGGCGCACGCCTTTAATTCTAGCACTTGGGAGGCAGAGGCAGGCGGATCTTTGTGAGTTCCAGGACAGCCGGGGCTACAGGGAGACCCTGTCTTGAAAAGACCAAAAAAAAAAAGTATATACTAGAGCCTTGAGTTCTCCAGGCCAGGGGTATGCAGTGTCCTGGGCAACCTGCTCTCAAATGTAAGGGCAGATTGATTCATTACACTTGCAGTTAACTCTGCCACTATTTTCCATTTGTGATAAAAAGATATAATATAGGCTGGGAGTGGTGGCGCACGCCTTTAATCCTAGCACTCGGGAGGCAGAGGCATGCAGATCTCTGTGAGTTCAAGGCTAGCCTGGTCTACATAGAGAGTTCCAGACCAGTGGGGCTACAGGGAGACCCTGTCTCAAAAAGACAAAAAAAAAGTGTGTGTGTACATGTGTGTCTAAAATGTATGAGCACCAGGCGTGGTGGCGCACGCCTTTAATCCTAGCACTTGGGAGGCAGAGGCAGGCGGATCTTTGTGAGTTCAAGGCCAGCCTGGTCTACGGAGTGAGTTCCAGGACAGCTGGGGCTACAGGGAGACCCTGTCTCGAAAAGACCAAAAAATAAAAAAATAAAAAATAAATAAATAAATAAAAATAAAATGTATGAGCCAGACGTATCCCAACCATGGGAGGCTGAGGCCAGAGGAGCACCACAAACCCAGTGCCAGCCTGGGGTGTAGTTCAGGCCAACCAGGACTACACACACACACACACACACACACACACACACACGCACACACGCACACACACACAAAGATTATTTAAACCATTTTTAAGGGCTGGAGAGAGGACTCAGCAATTAAGAATATGTACTATTCTTCCAGGGGACCTGAGTTTAGTTCCCAGCACCCATGTCAGGGACCTCACAACCACTGGTAACTCATACACACAACTCAAACAATATTTTTAAAAATTTTGTGTGTGTATCTGTGTGTCTGTCTATGTGCTTGTGTATGTAAGTATAGGTGTCCTTGGAGGTCAGAGGCATCAAATCCCTCTTTTTTTTTTTTCTTGGTCTTTTCGAGACAGGGTCTCCCTTTAGTCCCAGCTGGCCTGGAGCTTACTATGTAGACTAGGCTGGCCTTGAACTCACAAAGATCCAGCTGGGCGTGGTGGCCCACGCCTTTAATCCTAGCACTTGGGAGGCAGAGGCAGGCGGATCTTTGTGAGTTCAAGGCCAGCCTGGTCTACAGAGCGAATTCCAGGACAGCTGGGACTACAGGGAGACCCTGTCTCGAAAAGACCAAAAAAAAAAAAAAACCCAAACAAACAAAGATCCTCCTGCCTCTGCCTCCTAAGTGCTAGGATTAAAGGCATGCACCACCATGCAGGCATCAAATCCCTCTTGAGCTAGAATTTACAGGCAGTTGTGAGCTGCCTGACTTGGTTGCTGGGAACCCAACTCAGATCTCTGAAAGAGCAGGATATGCTCTTAACTGCTGAGCCATCCTTCCAGCCACCCAAAATAAATGCATTAAAATTTTTTTTATTTAGCCAGGCAAGGTGATGAACGCCTTTAATCCTAGCATTTGGGAGGCAGAGGCAGAGGCAGGTGGATCTCTGTGAGTTCAAGGCCAGTGTAGTCTACAGAATGAGTTCCAGGCCAGCTGGGACTAAAGGGAGACCCTGTCTCAAAAAGGCAAAAAGAAAAAAAGTGACCCCCCAAAATTTTTATTATTGTTATGAATGTTTTGCCTACATGTATGTAAGTGCACCATATGTATGCAGTGTCGGTGGAGGCCAGAAGACAGCATTGGACCCCTGGAACTGGAGTTATAGATGCTTGTTAGCTAACATTTGAGTGCTAGGAATTAAACCTGGGTCTTCTGAAAGAGCAGTCGGTGCTCTTAACCACTGAACAATCTCTCTAGCTCTCCAGAATGAATTTTTAAACCATTAAGTGTGTAGTTCTGTGACATAGTGTTTTTGCATTGTTGTGGATCTCTAGAATCTTTTGAAACTGAAATTTTGCCCCAGCTGGCCTGGAACTTGAACTTGCTATGTAGACCAGGCTGGCCTTGAACTCAGAGAGATCTGCCTGCCTCTGTCTCCCAAGTGCTGGAACTAAAGGTGTGCATAGCCACACTCGATTCAAATTGGAAATTCTTTAGTCATTAAAATAAATCCTGGAAAAAAAAAATCCTGGGGCTGGAGAGACAGGCCAATAGTTATAAGCCCTGGCTACTCTTGCAGAGGACCTGGGATTGATTCCCAGCACCATTTGGCAGTACACAACCATCTGTAACTCCAGTTCCAGGGGATTCAATGCCCTCTTCTGACAGCTGTGGCCACTGCATGACATGGGTGCATTACATACATATGGGCAATACACTCATATACATAAAATAAAAATAATAAACATAGAACTAAAAAATAAAGGCCTGCGGGGCATGGTGGTGCACGCCTTTAATCCTAGCACTTGGGAGACAGAGGCAGGTGGATCTCTGTGAGTTCAAGGCCAGCCTGGTCTACAGAGTGAGCTCCAGGCTAGCTGGGACTAAAGGACCACAAAAAAAAAGAAAAAAAAAAATCAAGTCCTCCAGGCCTGGTGGTGCATGCCTTTAATCCTAGCAGAGGGCAGGCAGATTTCTGTGAGTTCAAGGCCAGCCTGGTCTACATAGTGAGTTCCAGGACAGCTGGAGCTACAGGGAGACCTGTCTCGAAAAGACCAAAAAGTAAAAATAAAAAATAAAATCAAGTCCTAAGCCAGATATGGTGGCACATGCCTTTAATCCCAGCTCTTGGGAGGCAGAGGCAGGTTGTTCTCTATGAGTTGTAGGCCAGCCTGGTCTACATAGCAAGTTCAAGTTCCAGGCCAGCTGGGGCAAAATTTCAGTTTCAAAAGATTCTAGAGATCCACAACAATGCAAAAACACTATGTCACAGAACTACACAGTTAATGGTTTGTAAACATATGTATACAATTTCTGCTCTTCATTCTTGGGGGGGTATATGTACTCAGTAGTTGAATCCCTGGATCATATAGTAAGTATAGATTTAAGCTTTGGCAAAAGTTCCATACTGTTCCCCACAGCAAGTCCACTATTATACATTCCCACAAGCAGTGTAATTCCAAGTTCCTTGTATATTTCCTCACCATCTAAATAATTTTTTTAATTAATTTATTTTTTTTATGTGTATGAATGTACTGTCTGCATGCAGGTTTGTGCACCCGTGTCATGCAGTGTTGCAGAGGTCAGAAGAGGGTGTCAGATTCCCCTGGAACTGGAGTTCTCCTGGAATTGGAGTTACAGACAGTTCTCAGCCGCCATGTGGGTGCTGGGGATCGAACCCGGGTCCTCTGCAAGAGCAGTCGGTGCTCTTAACCACTAGGCCATCTCTCCAGCCCCATCTAAATAATTTATATATTCTCTCTCTCTCTCCCTTTTTCTCTCTGAGACAGGGTCTCATGTAGCTGATTTTGGCCTCAAACTCACTATGTAGTTGAGGATGACCTTGAACCTCAGCTCCCCCTACTTCCACCTCCTGAGTGCTGGGATAACATGCCGGCAAAGATTGTGTGGCTTCTGGGAGATGGAACTCAGGTCCTGGTGCTTGCAAGGGAAGCATTCTACTCATGAGCCATTGCCCCAGCCCAATAATTGAATAATTGAGAGCCTACTCTGGACAAAGCACTCTAAGGGAAATCCATTTTGAAAAAACAGCCCTCCTTCTTAGACAGCTGTCAGTCCAAAGGGAAAGACTGCAGCCACGCCCTGGGGTCCTATCAGTCTCCTATAGGGACAGATAGGCGCAGAGGTCCTTGAAGACCCCAGTGCGCTGTGAAGCACCAAATCCTTACTCTCAGGGATCAACTAGTTTGGTGGGGGAGGCACAGCCTCTTCGTGCTGAGGGAGGCCCAGTCCATGGGTAGTCCTAGAGGGAAGAGAGGATACCCAGAGGATCTCAGCCAGCTCAGCAACTGCTGGGTGGAGAATGGCCCTGGTGTTTACTTTGTGGCTAAGTCCAGGCTCAGTCTCTTCAGCAAGTGCTCATTTCCCACCATGAGCAAAGACACTGTCTTTGGCCCCCTCGCCCTTGGCGTCCCGGAGCCGGGCAGCAGCCTTCCTGCTGGGCGGAGGTCCTGCCAGCTTGGCACCTTTTCCATGCTCCTTGTCTGCTGGGAGCAGCCTCCACTTGAGGTCTGTACTGATCATCCCCAAAGGTCCCCAAAGCTAGGCCTCTGGGAAGGGGGTGCCTCTGAGCCCAGGGGAGCCTAGGATGAGCTGTGGGAGGGGCTGCGATGCTCCTGAGGGCAGATGAGAGTCTGTCTATCTCTGTGAGTGCTGTGTCACTGTGTTTTGTTCAAACCCAGTGTCTGCCTGTCTGGATGTCAAACAGCTTGCATTTATCAAACCTCTACTGTGTGCTCTTGGCTTGTGTTGGGACTTTTATTTTTTTGCTTTTTGAGACATGATCTTACTGTGTAGACCAGGCTGGCCTCAAACTATTCTGCCGCAGCCACCACAGTGTTGAGGTTACAGCATGTGCTACCACACTCAGCTACAACTTTATTTAATTGACTTAATTCTCCCAACATCCTTTGAGTGCAGGTTCCTATCGCCCCCTTTTTATTGGTGTGGATTTTAGGCTCAGGTGCTAACCCTGTCTGGGATTGTCCCTGTCCTTCCTGGCAGTTGGATGTTAAGCTTAGATTGCTTCCTCTCCTGACCTAGCCTTCTTCCTTGGCTGTGACCTACTTTGTGGGGGGTGTGGCATGTCACAGACCATCCCAACCCTGGGCACAGAGGCCTGGACGGGAAAAGCATGGGATCCTGGGAGACCCTTTGAACCACCCAATGCCTGCTGGCCAGATCAGCACAGGGTCCCCAAGCTCCCAGCTGCTGGTGAGTTGTGTTTGTAGAGGGGCTGGGAGCTGCAGCTTGCCTGGCCTGCTCGTCAACTTGGCCTGTCGGGGCATGTCAGGAGGGCCCTCTTCCCCAGCAGAGCTGGAACCAGGATCTGAATGGGGCTAAAGGGTGGAGGAGGCCCAGGAGGCGCTGCCCTGGAGGGAGGAGACTGGGCCAGGGGGCAGAGGCGAGGCGTGGGCTCAAGGGCAGGCATTATGTGTGCATTGCCCACATGCCTAGGATGGCCCTGACTAGAGATTTGTCCTATGAGTGAGGTTGTGGGTGGCTGTGGGTCTGTGCTGGGTGGTGTGTGAGAGCAGATGGATGAGTCTCTGGGGTAGGGCCCTTGTTGATCACCTGTGGTTTGGGACTTAGGGTCTGAGAGGAGGTGCTGAGCAAGCCAGAGGAAGGAAAAGAGGCTGGACTGACCTTGAGCCCCTCTGGCTTCCTGAGCCACAGGCTCCACAGTGCTATCAGCTTCCCTCCTTCTGTCCCTGACCCTTCAGCTCCAGGACAGGTCTCCTCCCCTTCCCTAGTTCCTGGTGGTCAGACTCAGGCCTTGCAGGCTTCCGCTCTTCTAGCCCTGACCCTCCTCTCCAGTGAGGGCTAGCCTGGGAGCCTCTGCCCCCACCACTGCCCTTCTCAGACACCCAGGCCTCTGATACTAGAAGTTCCCTTTGTGTGTGGGGACCACCCAACGGTGGCAGTGACGGCAGGTAGCTGGGTCTGAGTGTAGAGCTGAGGGACCCCTGAGGCTTCAGGACCTGGGAGGTTGGGAGAAGCTCCTGAAGGAAAGCACTGCTGGTAGGGACTGAAGTTTTCCAGGGTCCCACGCAGCCCACAGCACCATTCCAGATGTGGTAGTTGAATGGCTAATCCAGAGGATTCTGTAGAGGGGTCCTCCGGTGGTAGGGTCAGAGCCCTGGGATACAGCCAGTGTCACAAAAGCAAGGCTTCTCCTTTTTCTGTCCTTTGTCCTTTGTGAGCTTTCTTTTCTGTAATTAAAAAATGGGAGCCGTCAAACATTTTGAGGAAACTCAAGTAGAAAATAGTGACAGATTGGGTCAGTATGGACCCTGTGACTGTTTTCTAATCAGAAAGTATCCTGGTACTTTATTCCTTGCTTTTTTAACCTTGTAAAAACAATGGCACTTGACATAGGACTTGCCTTGGGGGAGACAGGCAGGACTGGGCTATTTGAAGGTAACACCTTCCCCTTTTAGACCTCATTGACTTGGGCTTTTTTTTGTTTTTTTTTTTTGGTCTTTTTGAGACAGGGTCTTCCTGTAGCCCCAGCTGTCCTGGAACTTGCTCTGTAGACCAGGCTGACCTTGAACTCACAAAGATCCGCCTGCCTCTGCCTCCCAAGTGCTAGGATTAAAGGCGTGCACCACCACGCCCGGCTGCTGCAATGGTTTTTAAATTGATATATATATAAAAAAAAGGCCCGTGTGGTGTCACACGCCTTTAATCCTAGCATTCGGGAGGCAGAGACAGGCGGATCTCTGTGGGTTCAAGGCCAGCCTGGTCTACAGGGAGACCTGTAATACCAGGACTTGAGAGGTGGAGGCAGGAGGCTCAGAAGTTCAACGTCATCCTCAGCATCCTCAATAGTTCAGGGCCAGGCTGAGTGACATGAGACTCTGCAAAAAAGCAAAAAGGCAAAACACCAGCAGTAACAGCAAAACAAACTGAGCCGAGGGGAGTGGTGGCATGTGCTTGTAATCCGCACACTCAGAAGGCTGAGACAGGGGGATTACCACGAACAGCCAGGGCTACAAACAGAGCTTCATGTCACCAGGGCCACATGTGAGATCCTGTCTTTAAAAAAAAAAAAAGAAAGCTAGCTATTGTGTGTCTAGCACTTAGGGAAGGGTCACGAGCAAAAGAGCAAAAACACTTTACAGTGGGTGTCCTCCTCCTTTTAGGGGTGTAGCCCTCGTCCCTCTCCAGGGACCCTCAGAAAGATAGGTGGAGTAATTTTGCCAGCTGGTCCACCTAGGAGGTTGGGAGGGGTTCGGCCAGCGGGTGATTCCTGCAGTGGGGGAGGAAGCAGGCAGGGTGTGGGGGGAGGACACACTGGGCAGGAAGGCTTGGAATAGAATCTCAGCAACGCCTGGTATTTCCCAGGCTTGCCCCCTCCCCCTTGGGCTCTGGGGCCCACCCCACATTCCTTTCCCAGAGGAAACAGGCGTGAGGAGGCTCCCCAGGCCTAGATCATTTGTTCAAGTGTCCCACCTTTGAGGCCCCACTGTGTGCAGTGCCAATGCCCCCTCCCACTCTCTCCTGTGCCTCCCTGCTGAGGCAGCCTTCTCTGCCTCTGCCAGATTAAAAGGGAGGAAGTGGACATTGGAGATTTCTGGTCTCTTTCAAGGTCTCTCTAGGCCTGGACACAGATGCCCCAGGCAGTCTCTACTTCTGCTCTCTCTCCCTATAGCACTGGGAATTGTTGAAGTATCAATCAGACACACGACAGCACCGGCCAGCCATGAGAGACCTGAAAGTGAAGAGTCCCTTTCCTTAGACATAGGATTGGGCCTTGCAGCAAGATAAAAGGCAGAGGCTCAGTGGTAAAGGCACTAGCTGCACAAGCCTGAGACCTGGGTGGAAGGCGAGGACTGACCTCCACACGCAGGAGGTGACCTGTGTGTTCTGATGATCACATACTCATAAATAAATGCTTAAAAAGAAAGCAAGGAGGGCTGGAGAGATGGCCTAGCGGTTAAGAGTGCCAACTGCTCTTGCAGAGGACCTGGGTTCGATCCCCAGTACCCACATGGTGGCTGAGAACTGTCTTTAACTCCAGTTCCAGGGGAATCCGACACCCTCTTCCGACCTCTGCGGCATTGCACAACACAGGTGCACAGACCTACATGCAGACAGTACATTCATACACATAAAAAATAAAAATTAGCTGGGCGTGGTGGCGCACGCCTTTAATCCTAGCACTTGGGAGGCAGAGGCAGGCGGATCTTTGTGAGTTCAAGGCCAGCCTGGTCTACAGAGCGAGTTCCAGGCCAGCTGGGGCTACAGGGAGACCCTGTCTCGAAAATACAAAAAAAAAAAAAAAAAAAAAAAAAAGCAAGGAAAGGCATTTAGGCCACTGGAAGGACTTGCTGGTTGCTTGCTGGAAGAGCAGACCAGACTGGAGAGCCAAGAATGCAGTTGTGTCTTTGCCTTCCACTCAGGGTTCCAGAGTCAACATGGCTGAGGACATTTTGGTGGGGATGGCACCTGGTCTATGAGGGTCTGGTCTTTGGGAGGAAGTGACTAGGAGGGACAGGTCTGTCCCTTGGAAACCAAGAGCCTTTGGTTTCCTGGCTATCCAGAGGCTGGGAGAGATGCAGACTCAGTCTTGCTGTCCCTGGCTGCCCTGCTGTCTCTGATTGGTCCTTTCCTGCTCTCCTCAGTCCTGACTCAGCTCATGGCAGTCCCGCTCTTCCCGTCTGGCTTCCGCAGGGTGGAGGTGGGGGTCCAGCTCCTGCCTGGGCCCCATAAGCAGCAAACAGGAAACAGGAGAACAAAACCGCTCTCTGGCTGACATGGCCACCCCCCCCCACACACCCCGGGCCTCACCCTCACTCTTCCTCCTCTCTTCTTTCCTCCCTCCATCCTGCCCATCCCTACCTCTTCCCCATTCCTCTCACACAGGCCGCCTTCCTGGCAAGTCTGCTGTGGATAGTGGCTGGCAGGATGGGTCTTCCCAAGAGCCTTTTCCATGGGCCTCCTTCCTGGATGGGCTCTTGGCTTATGTCCCCTGCGGCCACAACAGGCTGGGTGCCACTGGGCCTCCCTTACTTCCCTGTGTGTAAACTAGATCGCAGTGAATAGTTATAATGACAAGTGCTTTTACACACCCCGGGTAGGAATGGTAGTGAATACTCACTACTAGCCGGGCTCCTGCCAGCCCTGCCTCTGCTGGGGAAATCTGAAGAACCAGGAGAGCGGAGAGGACAGAGTTTGGCATCAGCCAGGTGGCGGAGCAATAGAGGCCATCCTGGAGCCCGCCCTCAGCTCAAGAACAAGGGCTGTGGGGAAGAGGAATGAACATGCTTCCTTCTGGGGGGATCGGGGTCCCTGTAGCCTGAGGGTGCACGTGTCAGTCTGCAGCACTTTGCTCTGGGCTGGCAGTGTGTGCTCTGTGACTGTGCCTCTCACCAGCCTGCTTGTGGATGCTTAAGTGAGCCTCTGGGTGGAGTTTGAGGGTCTGGTGTACTTTCAGGGGCAGTGCTTGAAAATGTGTCCCCATGAGTTGGGGGTGTTTGCATGGAAGGCTGTCCAAAATGGATGCCTGCGTGATAGGAAAGGGTGTCCACCCTGTGGGTCTGTGAGGAGGCTGTTTCTGTGGAGGACAAGTGAGGGTCTGGATGTGGAGGATGGCTGTTCGGTGTGTGTGGGGCCCACAGCTCGCTCCTGTTTCTGAGGGTGTTTGAAGCTGATGTGCGTTCTCACGCTTGTGCAGGAAGGGCCCACTGTGTGGTCTGGACCGCGAGTCCGTGTGCTTTCAGGGTGTCGTCGATGTGTGCTGTGCCTGCACGGGGACCGCTCGGAGCCTCTGGCGTGGGGCCAAGGCTGGGCTGGCGCGGCGCGGGGCCGCCCCGGAGGGGGAGGTGTCTGTCCCAGCGACTTGCCCGCCCGGCCCCGCTCTGCTCGGGCGCCTTCACCCCGGCGGCACGGGAGGCGCGGCCCCCGCTCCAGCCGTCCTGCCGCCGTCCGCGCGGGCCGGCCGCCCCCTCGGGGTTCCCGGGCCCCGGGCCCGCGGCTCCGGGGGGCGGACGGGGACCCCTGGGCTGCGCCTGCCGCGCGGAGCCCCGAGGACGACCCCCGCCGGGCGCCGAGCCGCAGAGCCACGCGTGACGCGCCCCGCTCCGGAAGCCAGGCCGGCGGCGCTTGGGGGCCGCGAGGCTGGCCGCACCCGGGGGTCCCCGCCGGCCGCGCTCGTGGGCAGCGCCGCGTGGCGCGTGGAGCGCGCGGGCGCCGGGGGCTGGCGCTGGGAGCGCGCCGTCGGCGTGGACTGCAGCGCCCCGGAGCCGCGCTGCGTCTGGCTGCCCTGCCTCGGCCACCGGGACTGCCGTGCGCCCGCGCAGCGCCGGGCCAGGGTGAGCCGGGCGGTCGGGCTGGAGCTGCACTGTCGGGGTCGCCGCTCCCGAGCTGGGAGCGCTCCGCATTCCCGGACGATGTCCGTGGAGTGTGCAGTGGAGTGTGTGAGGCGGTTGAGAGAGGGTAGACTGGCAGCGGTTGTGTGGCAGCTCTCCCAGGCGTGCTGGATGGAACCCCGAGTCTGGGTGATGGCTCCCAGGGGCTCAGCCCGCCTGGAAGGATGGAGGGGAGCTGTCATTGTAAGAATCCTGGAGTGAGTGGGCTGGCAGGGACCCAGTGAGAGTTAGGTGTAGGGTTACTAACCCAAGCCCTGCGGGTCACTCCACTCTCCCCACCACCAAGACGTGGACACAGGCACATAAGGATTTCCTAGTGGGCAGAAGAAGCTGCGGTGATGGACCGAGCCCAGCAGGGAGAGTGGTCCCAGGGCAAGCAGCGTTTCTGATGTCCGGGATCTGCGGGGCTGGTAGCAGTAGGTGCCTTGCACGGCCTCAGTGCTGTGCTCTTGGCAATGACCTCTTTATGCAGGGGTGAGGATGGGTGGAGGAACTGTGTTCCGGGGTCGCACAGCGTGTCCACTTCTGCCTGATGTGCGGTGAGGGGTGGTCTGCCCTTCTCCATCAGCAGTTGGTTTTTCTTGGATGTCTTTGTTTTCTGAAATAGGTGGCAGCCAGGGGACTTTCATTAGCGAGGCCTCTGGGACCCTCTCTGTCCCTACTAATGTGCCTATGTCAGATAGTCAGAGTTGGGGGAGCTGAGCAACACTTCTGTCTTCCGGGTTCTCACTGCTGGATCTTCCTGTTTCTGTACCTTGGGCCTCCCTCCCACTCAAGATGAGAGCAAGACCCAGTGTTGTCCCAGGTCAGAGGGGAGAAGAAGAAACTTACATATTAAGGTAGCGTGAAGGATTGAGGAAGAACTTCCCACAGGGGAGCAGCCTGACCTGAATGGGTCTGTGGAATCTCCTCTTTTGACAGGGGTGTGGTGGCTGTGGCAGGGGGACTACTGACATTCTCAGGAGACTAATTGGAAAGGGTGGGAGACAGGACCTAAGAGGAAAGAACAGAGGAAATGGAGAGGCAGAGATAAGAGAGGGGGTGCCTGCAGGGCTTGGGTGAGAAGGGACCACAGGAGGGAAGCATGCCCACTGCCCTGCATTACAAGCAGGTCCCCTCAGGGAGTGGCACCCCAAGGCAGCTGGCAGCTCTAGGCAGGATGTGTGTGTGGGGGGGGGGGCATGTGGGGACCTGTCCCAGCCACTTCTCATCACTGGGGCAGCTGGTGGCTTAAACCTTAATCCAGGACACCAGCAAAACAATGAGCCCTGCAAACAGCCTCAGTTCTGAGCCACAGTGGGAGCAGGGAGGGGGGTGACCCATACTAATGGGGTGCAGGGGTTTCTGTGAGAGAGGCACTGGTCCCCCCACCCCAGGTCCTCTTCTTTTCTGTCAGCAGAAATAGGAAATCCCAGGGGGTTTAGAACTCAAGGAATTTCCAGTGAGTGTTCTTGGGGCTCCCTGGATCCAGTAACTGTGGGGCTCATGGAAGAAGTGGGAGGAGCTATGAGAGAACATCCCAGGGTCCTGCTAAGCCCTGGAGTTAGGAGTGCTCCAGGTCTTCCTTGGACCCTCTGGGGATGGAGAGCTCACAGTCCCCCCTCCAACCCTCCCTGTCTTTCAGACTGTATATGATTGGAATGTGTTCTTTGCTGGAGCCTCACTAACCTCTCTGTGTCCTCCACCTGGTTCTGTCCTCTGGGATGATTTGCAGCAAGCCTTTTGTGTCTGTTTCATTCTTCTTTTATCTATTTAAAGACATTTCTTTTTATTTTATATGTATGAGTGTTTTGCCTACATGTGTGTATGTGTACCACATAATGTGCAGTGCCCATGGAAGCCAGAAGAGGGCATTGGATCCTCTGATACTGGAGTTAGAGATGGTCATTAACTTCCATGTGGAGGCTGGGAACTGAACCTAGGTCTTTTGCAAGAGCAGCCAGTGCTCTTAACTGATGAGCCATCTCTCTGACCCGCTTTTATCTATCGAGATTCCAGGATCTGCCCCTAAGCTTGCTGGGTGGTAGCTTGGCCTCCTGGTTGGGCACCCTTGTGGGGTCTCCCTCCACTGACTGAGTGAGCAGGGGTGGACAGCTGCTTGGACGTGCCTCTCAGCAGCCTTGACTTGTCCAGAGTTTCTAAGCTTTCTCCAGTGTGCAAAAGGGGAGCTTTCCCATGTAGTTGGAGCCTCTTACCCCAGATCTCATGAGCTTCCACTCTCTGTACCAGCCCTGGGCCTCTCAGTCTTCTTTGGGTTCCTTCCAGGGCCAAGGAAGAGCCAGAAGTGGACGCCTATTGAAGGAGCTGGTATGAAGCTTTTGGCTCTCTGAGGGAGCTGGGTTAGAGGCAAGTGCTAGCTCAGGCTGCCCAATGGATGTGGAACTTTTGAGGCCCTGTGGGAGGTCTCTTTGGCTCTCTGTCAGCGTCTGCATACAGTCCATCTCACACCTTTTACTGGCTGCTTTTTTCTGTGAACAAGATGATTCTGGCAGTCTTTTCTGTCTTGGCTCCTGCCCCAGAAATAGCCTCATGGGGCCCCTCAGTCCTTGTCTTCATGCACTCTGCCATGTTATCTAGGGGAATCCCAAGCATCCTGGCAAGTTGGACAGAGGGCTCTATCCCCCACTCACTCGCCTTTCCGGTGAACAGACCAGGCCTCTAGGCTGGGCTCTGCAACCTCAGCAAGTCCCTTCAGTGGCCTGATATTTAGTCTGCTCACTCGTAGCTCTTGATCCTGTGCTGTGTGCATGTGTGTAGACATGACTGGTTATGTGCACCTGTGTCTGTGCCAGTGTGATGCATAGTATGTACGTGTAGATCTGTGGGTCTTGCCTGTGCATATTTGGGTTTTTTTTTTTTGAATAATTTTTATTTATTTATTTATTTATTTATTTATTTATTTTTTTTTTTGTGTATCAATGTACTGTCTGCATGCAGGTCTGTGCACCCGTGTCGTGCAATGCCGCGGAGGTCAGAAGAGGGTCTCGGATTCCCCTGGAGCTGGAGTTCTCCTGGAATTGGAGTTTCAGACGGCTCTCGGCCGCCATGTGGGTGCTGGGGATCGAACCCGGGTCCTCTGTAAGAGCGGTCGGCGCTCTTAACCGCTAGGCCATCTCTCCAGCCCCTTATTTATTTATTTATATGAATGTATTGTCTGCATGTAGCTTTGTGCACCCGTGTTGTGCAATGCTGCGGAGGTCAGAAGAGGGTGTCAGATTCCCCTGGAACTGGAGTTCTCCTGGAATTGGAGTTTCAGACGGTTCTCGGCCGCCATGTGGGTGCTGGGGATCAAACCCTGGTCCTCTGTAAGAGCAGTCGGCGCTCTTAACCGCTAGGCCATGTCTCCAGCCCTGCCTGTGTATATTTGTATATGTGCCTGTTTGTGGTGTGTTCTGTTTGCATATGAGTGTGTGTGTGTGTGCGCGCACACACACATGTTGGTGTGAGTGTGCAAGAGTTCCCTGTACAACTTCACAGGCAGAAAGGCTGCCTGTGCAGGGTCTGGCACATAGTAGGTATTCAGTAAGTATTTGCTAACTGAATGGATGCCAGGCTTGTGGCAAGTAATTTGCAGGGAGACAAAGGTGCCGAGGGGACCCAGAGGAAAACCAAGAGGGAAGAAGGTACTGTGCTGCTGAGGGTGGGAGAGGAAGGAAGTGGAGAAGGGATTGAGGGAGAGACGGCCTCGGCCCTTGGGACCATGGATACTGGATGTCTCTTTTAGCTCCTAGACTCCCAGGTGGTAGGAAGCAGATGCAAAGCCTTCAGCATAGACCACACAGTGCTTAACCATCTCCCTCTGTTCCCACAGCTGCCCCTGGGCCCAAGAGATGGATGCTCTTCAGGGCGCCCCCTCCCTCGGCAGGGCCCAAGGACACTGCTGCTGCACAAAAGTCTGCAGGATGGCTTTGGCTTCACCTTGCGCCACTTCATCGTGTACCCACCCGAGTCAGCTGTGCACAGTAGCCTGAAGGTACGCCCACCTTGCCAGGGCCTGGCTGCCCTGTGAAGGACACTTGATGGAAGGGGAAGGCTCCTTGGCTTATTCTAGCCCCTGTCAGAGGATTTCCTCCTGATCCAGACTGTCTCTCTTCTGCTGTAGTCTAAGAGGAGAGCTATGGGGAGGTAGTGCCAGCCGAGGCTGGGACCCTTGCTGTGTGACTGTGGACAAACTCCTTAACTTTTCTGGATTGTGTCCTGTCAATAGACACAGAGGTGAGAAGTCGGAGGGGGGTCTCCCCCACCCTCATGCATGGTCTCTAGAAAGGTCATCTTGGGAAGCTGGGGTTCCCGGGACTCTGGGACTCACTTGTCCACTTGTCCACTGGCTCTTGACCTGGGTCTGTTGTCTCTGTCCCCAGGCTGAGGGATCTGGGAGCTTATCTAACATACCTCTCTCGACCCCAGATAAAGTGCCCCAGGCTTATGTTGGCCACAGTTTGTTAGGAAGGACCCTCAGGCGGGATCCAGGGACCTCCAGGCCTTATTACTAACCCGGTCCTGTCTCACTGTGGATTCAGAGCCTTATAACCCCTCTCTGACTCAGTTTCTCCTGCTGTAACCTGAGGGCTTTCATTGCCTCGAGCCTTGAGAGCTCCTCCAGGCCCAATGTAGATGCCTCAGGCTCTGAGTCAGGGAACCAGAGCTTCTCAGGCCAACTTAAGGCTCTGGGCTGGGAAGAGGGTTCCAGAAAGTGAGGAGGAATGTGGAAGACAGGAGTGTGGCCAGGAACAATCAGGGCTCCCGGTCTTTCTTCCTGAAGAGAAGATAGATTAATGTTGGAGTTGATAAGCCCACCTAGTCTCTACTCCCTCCGGGGCTGGGATCACTGCACAATTATTGGGGAATTCTTGTGGGGACCTTGGTCCAGATGCCACACAACCAAAGCATTGAGCTTCTCTGTATCTGTGTACTTTTGTATCTCTGGATATGTGCATGTCTGTGTGTATCATTGTGCGTGTGTGTGTCCATGTTGTATGTTTATGTCACATGCTGTTCAGCTTTCAAATGTGTCCAAATCTTCAGTTGCCTGAGTCACCACTCTCGCCAGCTGTGGTTATGCCTAAGAATGGATGTGGCGGCTAACAGTATGTGTCATCCAATACTCAAGGACAGAGCCCTTTCTCTCTCTAGAACCCTCAGTCCTTCCTCTTCTCTTTTTCTGGCCCCTGCCGCCTTCTCTTGGGACCCTGTTAGAAGGTTGACTGACAGAAGTCATGATCTAGGGTGGTGAGCTCCCCTTCTAATGGGGCATTGGCTAACTCTGGGGTAAGGTAAGCCAAGGACGCCTCCATCCCTTTCCAGAACCTGCCCAGGACCAGCAGGGACCCTTGGTCTTCAGGCAGGAAGGGACCAGAGTTCTCTGCCTGGGAGCCTGCAGGGAGCTCAGCTGTCCAAGTGCATCTGTCTGCCTCTGCCACCCGCTGGCCATGCTGTCAGCGCTCATCAACAGGCACGCACCCCTCATGGGAAGCTGGGCAGAAGACCATGCTCCAGGAGCGCTGCGTCCTTCCTAGCTGCGCTGCCTGGGCTGCCAGAGAGTCCCGAGTTTCAGTTCTGGTTCTGCTGCTGGAGTTGCTGAGTGGCCTTTGACAAGTTATGCCCAGTTGTCTGTAAAATGGAGATGACTCCGAAGGCCCAGCCAGCTCTGAAATGCTACATCCTGTTGGCTCAGCCTGTCTCTCCTGGCTTCTCTCCAAGGCCAGTGCCTTCTTGCTTCCCCAGGATGGTCCCTAGGGCTGCCCAGCAAGCACCTAGCCACCAGAACCCTGTCCTCCGCATGGCGCCTACTCCTGCTTCTCCACCTTCCCTGGCTCCCTAGTCTGTCCTTTTATTTTTTTTTATTTTTTTTTTAAAGGTTAGCTCTTCTTTTTTTTTTTTTTAAATATTTTTATTAATTTTATTTATTTCTGTATGTGTATGAATGTACTGTCTGCATGCAAGTCTGTGCACCCGTGTCGTGCAACGCCGCGGAGGTCAGAAGAGGGCGTCAGATTCCCTGGAGCTGGAGTTCTCCTGGAATTGGAGTTTCAGACGGTTCTCAGCCGCCATGTGGGTGCTGGGGATCGAACCCGGGTCCTCTGTAAGAGCAGTCAGTGCTCTTAACCGCTAGGCCATCTCTCCAGCCCCCTAGTCTGTCCTTTTAAATGGAAATGCTTTGGTGTGACTTCTGTCACTTACTGGTGTTGGCCTCTGCAGATCCAGTCCTACGTGTCCGCACCCCACTCCATGCTAATCTGGCCTCCCAGTCCATTCCCCCAGAGATAGATAGCCCTGTTTACACTTGTCAGACTGCTTATCTATGTTTGCCTGGGTCCTGTGTGTGTGTGCGCGCGCGCGCGCGCGCGCGCGTGTGTGTCCCCTCCACCCTTGCCTCCAGGCTCCTTATGGGACTGGAGGACTTGGGTCTCTGTAGATTGGGAGTTCTCAGAAGCCTGAGATGCTGGGGTGCTGGGATTGGCAGTTGTGAGTAGAGTGGAGCATGTGACCTGGGACCTGGGACCCCTCTGACAGCCCTCCAGTTGATTTGCCATTGGCTAGTCGGAAGGATATAAGGGTGAGAAAGCTTATACCCCACCCCCACCCCCAGTACAGCTGGGCCTCTGACATGCTGCTAATGCTGCTGAGGGCTGGACAGGGGCAGGTGCACACCCATCTCTCAATTCCCTGTAGGAGGAAGAGAATGGAGGACGAGGACGAGGAGGAGGTAAGGGGGTGAGGTGGGGGTGAGGTGGGGGTGGGTCGGGGGTGGGGCTTTGGCTTCAGTCTCTGTCCCTCTCTCTGCAGTCTACACACCTTCCTCCTGTCCCCGTCTAGCCTTTTTCTGTGTTTCTGGCCAGCCTGCTCCAGTCATCTCTTCATTCTCTCTGTCCTCCCCAATTTCCCCCTCATGTTTGTCTTCCAGTGGGCCTGTCCCTTCCACTGCCATCTGACACTCCAAACACTCTGGATGGCAGATATCCATGTGCCATCCCACCCTCCCTCTACTTTCTTCCAGAGCAAGGCCCGGGCTAAGGTTGTAGGACTTGGGGGCCAGAATTCATTTGTGGATAGAGACAGTGGGGTCCCCAGAGGAGTAGCGGGGCCCTGAGAGGAGTAGCAGGGCCCTGAGGTCTGTTTTAAAACGTGAGCCCGGGGGCTGGAGAGATGGCCTAGCGGTTAAGAGCGCCGACCGCTCTTGCAGAGGACCCGGGTTCGATCGCCAGCACCCACATGGCGGCCGAGAGCCGTCTGAAACTCCAATTCCAGGAGAGCTCCAGTTCCAGGGGAATCCGACACCCTCTTCTGATCTCCGTGGCGTTGCACGACACGGGTGCACAGACTTGCATGCAGACAGTACATTCATACACATACAGAAATAAATAAAATTAATTAAAAACAATTAAAAAATAAATAAAACGTGAGCCCAACTTTCCTTGCTGTCACCTTTGCTCCCCAAAAGGTTTCCTGCACCACATGTGGGGTCACAGGCATGTAATCCCAGCGTTGAGGCAGAGACAGGCGGATCTCTGTGGGTTCCAGGCCAGTTTGGTCTACATCATGAGTTCTAGACCAGCCAGTGACACAGTGAGACCCTGTTTCAAACAAAACAAAACACTTACACAAAAACAAAAAAAATCGAGGTGGTGGAGAGATGGCTCAGCAGTTGGGAGCACTGGCTGTTCTTGCAGAAGACCTAAGTTCAAATCCCAGCACCCATATGGTGGCTAACAGCCATCCTTATCCCCAGTTCCAGGGGATCCTATGCCCTCTTCTGTCCGCTGTGGGCACTTGCACAACACGTGTGCACTTTAATCCCAGCACTTGGGAGGCAGGGTGGATTTCTGTGAGTTCGAGGCCAGCCTGGTCTACCTATCTACCTATCAAGTTCCAGGCCAGCTGGGGCTACAGGGAGACCCTTTCTCAAACAAACAAACAAACAAACAAATAAACAAACAAACAAAACCAAATAAATAAATAAAAAGTTGAAGTCCCAACGAAACAGCTACCCTTCCTGCTCTGTCCCTGACTTTGGTGGGTAGCCATGGAGACGTAATCCTCCTGAGTCCCTGTGCCATGGGGTGTAGAAGGAGGAAGGGTAGCTGTCCTAGCCCCTGTCCTCGTTGGGAGGTGATGGAATTTGTGTGCATCCCAGGTTCTCAGGCCTCTACATAGAGCGTCTGACCCCAGGGAAGGGATTAGGGTAGAAGACACACGGATGTTAGGCATCTCTCTGAATATGTGGGAGGTCTCTCCTATTTTGCATCCTGATAAGGACTTTTAAAAATTTTATTAATCTTTATTGTTTGTGTGTGAAGTATGTATGTGGGTGCATGTGCCAGGGTGCACATGTCCATGGCCAGCATGTGGAGATTAGAGGACAACTTGGTGGAGTTGGCTGACTCCTTCTACTTTAGTATGGGTTCAGGGGATCAAACCCAGGTGGTTAGACTTGCCAGCAAGTGCCTTTAGCCCCTGAGCCATCTTGCCAACCCGACAGAAACCCTTCCCTTTGTCTGTGACTTGCATGTATAACTATTTCCCCCACTTGACTGTGAGCTCTGGAAGGGCAAGGGCCTTGTGTGTCCACATGTGCTGTGTAGCCTGGCTTCTAGCACAGGACAGATTCAGCAAACGTTTGTGGGCGGCTCTTTGTGTGTGCATGGAGGTGGTCCCTGCCCTGCTCTGAGCATCCGTCCCACAGAGGAGCAGCTTGTGTCTGTGTGTGTTCATCCCCTGCGTGTGTAGCTGTGCATGGCTGTGACCTTCAGCAGCCACCCCCAGCTAACCTGGCCGATGCCCACCAGGACCCTCTCCCCGGCACCGCCTGGAGCCCATGGATACCATCTTTGTCAAGAATGTGAAGGATGGTGGCCCTGCCCACAGGGCGGGGCTTCGCACAGGTGAGCCTGCCCAGTGGCCTGGTTCACTGCACCCCTTTGGGGCTCTCTTCCCTTCCTTCTGGTTGGGTTCCCGGACCCAGATGTTGGGGAGGCTCCTGTTTCTGTGCTGTCATTCATGCCTGGCACAGGGGGCCTTTGACCTCCGGCTTTGGCCTCTCACATGTGGTTGCCCTCTTGTCCCTAGGAGACAGGCTTGTGAAGGTGAACGGGGAGAGCGCCGTGGGGAAGACCTACTCCCAGATCATAGCTCTGATCCAGAACAGGTGCGCTCTCCTGCCCTCTTCCCCCTGAAGGAGCACTGAGCCTCCGTCCAGCTCCTGCCAGGGCCCAGCGACCTGGCTCCCTCTCCCCCCAAAGCCCTGTTGCCTTGGGCGGCCTGACCCCCTTCCTGTCTCTGCAGTGATGATACCCTGGAGCTCTCCATCATGCCCAAGGATGAAGACATCCTCCAGCTGGTGAGTCCTGCTTGCCAGCACAGTCTTCTCCTCCAGCTCCTGTGGGAGAAAAGAGAAGGAAACAGCCTGGCATTGCCCAATTCATGCTGCCAGGCCCATCCCTGGGCTGAGGCTGCTTGTTGCTTCACTCAAGGCTGCTCTGTGCTATGGAGTAGGGAGGTATTGGCCTTGGCAGGCAGGATCCCTGTCAGAGTATCTGAAAGGAGGGTGGCCCAGCGGGCCCTGCCAGCCTGGCTTGTTCTTGTCATTCCTGTGACTGACTCCTGCACCCCCCTCCCCACTTGGCCTGAGGCAGCATGGCTCTGCAGGTGTGTCCATACAGGGACACACCAGCCACTACCTCTCAGCATTTCCCAATCACACCACTGTCATGAGTACCACGTAGTACAAATCACAGCACCCCATAGTACCCTCCTTTGCACAGCACTGTACAACACAGCTCACCATAAGACACGAATCCCAGGCCCTGGCTATGACACAGCCCCCAGTACCAAGCACAGTTCACCCTCTAGGTCACAGTGTAGTGTAATACGTGTGCAGCACAGAGCAGGACCTCACAGCAGTCTCTGTGGAACTTCTGTGCCTGGCAGCACACACGCCGCACAGCACAGCATCGCAGTCATGTATCTAGATTCTGGGTTGGTGTGACATAAGTACACATTGGCATGTTAGCACGGTGCTGTGCACAAATGTCAATAGCATGGTGCAGCCGCTCTCACATACCTGTGCCTAGCAATATCCCAGAATCCCAAATCCATACACATGGGATTTGCATTCTGAACCTGCTGCCCCAGTGCCTCTCACAGCTAGACTATAACACAGGGTGCCACCCAAAGGCAAGTCCCACAGACGTTGCATGAAGCAACCCGAAAGCCCTGTGCCTCGAGCCCGGGACAGTCCCCATTGCCCAGTGCCCTGTTTCTTGGTCTCATGGATCTCAGCCAGATGCCAGCTTGCTTGCCCCTGAGGTCACTGCCCCTTAAGGGACAGCCAAGGGCCAAGCCCCAGAGGGCAGGAGGCGCTGTGCTGGCTTTGGCCCTGGCTCTCGTAATCACTGTAATCACAGAGCCACACTTGGCGTGATGCCTCCCTGGGAACCTCGACTCCTGACCTCAATGGTCCCTTTGCTCTGCCTGGGGATGAGGAGCAAAGAGCGAGGCTCAGCGAAGTGCAAGTCTCAAAGACCCTGCCTAGACACTTCCCCCAGGCTGAGGCGAGGCCAGCTATGAGGGCGACAGGGCAGCCACCAGGGGCAAGAGGTGGCAAGGGCAGTGGACTTAAACTCTGCTGCCCAGACCCAAGTGGGCTGGCAGTCCCAGATGTCAACATCTGGGAGCTTCCACTACCCCGCCATCTCCAGCCAGCCAGAGGGTGGGGCCCAGGCATTCCTGTGGTTGGGAGCCAAGGCTGGAAGCCAATCGGGTGGCGGCAGCTGCTGACGCCACCACCGACGCGTTGAGGGCCCTCCACACCCATTCTCCCTCCTCCTGCCGCCAGGCAGCCGGGAGAGCCGGGTGGGGGCGAGGGTGAGCTGCCTGCCGGGAGGGACGTTTGAGGAGACCGAGGGACCTAAACCGGGAGGGTGGGGGCTGTGGTGGTTGGTTAGCAAGGCAGGGGGAACGGGGCCGGCAGGATGCTGCCACTGCCACCGTGATGCTGGGAGCCCTGGGAGCTGGCAGAATGGCTGGAGGGAGAGGTATGTGTCGCTGGCCCTAGGTGCCGGGCTGGAGGGGCTGAGTGTGGGGGGGTGTGGTTAGTCGGTCCTGGTCACATGATGTTTGTGCCTGGGACTGGAGGGGGTAGTTATTTGTGTATGTGTGTGTGTGTGTGTGTGTGTGTATCTCATTGTGTCTGCTGTGTGTGTGTGTCTCAGGGTGTGTATCTTCCCTTGTTTCTCTAAGATGTGGTGTGGTGTGTGTGTGTTTGACTTTACCCACCTACCCTTTGGCATTTCATCCTTAAACTGGCCCCCTCAGCTTAGCCGGTACTGGGCTGGGCCAGGGCCACAAGGCTGCTGGCCCTGGGGGGGGCCGTCTCCTTTTTTGGCTGGGCCCGGGCGCCAGCCCTGTCACTCCTCAGCAGTGCAGCGTCAGCTTCAGCAGCCAGTGCCAAATTCCAGGCCTAGGGGTGGCGAAGGTGGCCCAAGGCCCCTCAGCCAGTCTAGCCGGCCCCTCCTCCAAGCCGGCCTCTGGGGAGCAAGAAGCTGGTGAGTCCCTCCTAACCCCAAGCTTAGCAGCCAGGCTCCAGCCTGCCGTCTGCACTGGATGGTTGGTGGGCCCTCCCATCCTGTCTACCCCCAGACCACCCTACCTTAGACACACCCCTTAGCCAGCTTTCCTCTGTCTTCTGCCATCTTGACAGGTTTCTTTCCAAATATCTCCACTTTACCCTAGGGGCTATGGGCATTGTCGGACATAAAGGACCAGTAGGTGTCAGAGGCCAGGATCCGGGAGGACCCCAGCAAGCAATTATTGGAATGTTTATGGCTTAAAAGGATGTCCTTGTCTTAAGACTTAGAAAAATCCAGCTCTTTCGTGTGTGTGTGTGTGTGTGTGTGTATGAGTGTATGAAGGCCCCTCACTTCTTTGTCCCCCCAGACTCTTCTTGGAATACACCCTCACCCACTCACATTGCCCTGACTTAAGCCTTTCCCTTCGGTTCCCTTCTGAGGACCTTAAAATCCTGGGGCAGTCTCCCCCTGGCCTCTGGCTTCTGTCTGGATCTGTTCACATGCCTCCGTGTCTCTGACCAGGCCTACTCCCAGGACGCCTACCTGAAGGGCAACGAGCCATATTCTGGAGAGGCCTGCAGCATCCCAGAACCTCCCCCACTCTGCTACCCCCGGAAGACTTATGCTCCACCAGCCCGGGTCTCTGCCTGGGCCACTATGGTGCCTGAGCCCATCTCAGCACTGCCCACGGACCCCCGGAGTCCTGCTGCCTGGAGTGACCCAGGGCCCCGAGTCCCATCTGCCACCCGTGCCCATCTGGACAACTCTTCTTTGGGGATGAGCCAGCCCCGCTCAAGCCCTGGTGCCTTCCCCCACCTCCCTTCTGAGACCCGGACGCCCCGTGCCTTCCCGGAGCCCAGCAGCCGGGTGCTTCCCAGCAGACTGGAGTGCCAGCAGGCTCTGTCACACTGGCTGTCAAACCAGGTACCCCGCAGGGCGGGGGAGAGACGGTGCCCAGCCATGCCACCCCGGGCCCGCAGCGCCTCCCAGGATCGGTTGGAGGATGTGACTACCCACCGCCCATGGCCCTGCTCCACCTCCCAGGATGCCTTGAGCCAGCTGGGCCAGGAGGGCTGGCACCGAGCTCGCTCAGATGATTACCTGAGCCGGGCCACCCGCTCTGCTGAAGCCCTGGGCCCAGGAGCACTGGTGTCCCCTCGTCTTGAGCGCTGTGGCTGGGCCTCCCAGCGTCCATCTGCCCGAACCTCTACCTGCCCTTCTCGGGACCTGCCAGGGCCTCAGGCCCCTCCCCAACCTGGCTTGCAGGGCCTGGATGACATTGGATACATTGGGTACCGAAGCTACAGCCCATCATTCCAGCGCCGGACTGGCCTTCTGCACGCACTCTCCTTCCGGGACTCACCATTCGGGGGGCTTCCCACCTTCAGCTTGGCCCAGTCCTCCACACCATTCCCACCAGAGGCCTCGGAACCGCCTAGGGTCATCAGGCCAGAACCCAGCACCCGAGTCCTGGAGCCTCCAGCCGAGGATCACCGTGATGAGGTGGTCCTGAGGCAGAAGCCTCCGACAGGTCGCAAGGTCCAGCTGACTCCCGCAAGGCAGATGAACCTTGGATTTGGTGATGAGTCCCCAGAGCCAGAGGCCAGTGGGCGAGGGGAACGCCCAGGCAGGAAGGTGGCCCCTTTGGCTTCTACAGAAGACTCTCTGGCTTCTATTCCCTTCATTGGTGAGTGGTGGTGCAAGCAGGTGGCTAAGGAGCCCAGTCTCTGTGTCCTATTGTGCACCACCCACCTACTGTGCCTAAGACTCTGGGTGTGTGCCAGTAGTATCATCTGGGGTCCTTGTCTGTCTTTCCATCTTTCCATTCTTCAGTCATCCTTTCTTCCATCCCGCCTCCCATTCATTCATCTTCCCATCCAGTTTTTCTTTACTCCCTCCATTCCTTTCATTCATTTTCTCTCCTTGCCTTCCTTTTCATTCATCCATTCATTCCATCTATCCATTCACTATTCTTTTTTTTTGTCTTTTCGAAACAGGGTCTCCCCATAGCCCCAGCTGTCCTGGAACTCACTCTGTAGACCAGGTTGGCCTTGAACTCACAAAGATCCGCCTGCCTCTGCCTCCCAAGTGCTAGGATTAAAGGCGTGCGCCACCACGCCCGGCTTCATTCACCATTCTTTTTTTTTTTTGTTGGTGTTTTCGAGACAGGGTCTCCCTGTGGCCCCAGCTGTCCTGGAACTTGCTCTGTAGACCAGGCTGGCCTCGAACTCACAAAGATCTGCCTGCCTCTGCCTCCCAAGTGCTAGGATTAAAGGCGTGCACCACCACACCCGGCTTCATTCACCATTCTTAACCCATCTTTCCTTCCATCCTTCCTTTGTGTCTTGCATTCTTTGTTCTTTCCATCTATCTTTCATGCCTCCAACAAATGTTTATGTCAGGCACCTTGCTAGGCTTTAGGGTCATCTGAGGGATGGATGGTCAGGCAGAGCAAGGTCGTGACATTGGAGTGGTACCTGACACTCCAGGATGGAGAAGGCCCCTATGGCCTACATGGGCGTGGTCAGTACTGAGCAAATCTTGAAAAAAACAACATTGTGGGCCGTGCGTGGTGGGGCACGCCTTTAATCCTAGCACTTGGGAGGCAGAGGTAGGCGGATCTTTGTGAGTTCAAGGCCAGCCTGGTCTACAGAGTGAGTTCCAGGACAGCTGGGGCTACAGGGAGACCCTGTCTCGAAAAGACCAAAAAAAAAAAAAAAAAAAAAGCCATGTGGGTAAGACTAGATGCCAGGTAGTCTGGGGAAGAATGTTCAAGGAGAAAGACTAGAGTATGCAAAGAGCCTACAGTGGAAGAAGAATGCTCTTCCAGGTCATGTGGATCCTTCCTGTCTAAGGACCAGCTTGGACTTGACCCTGAGAACAGAGAGGGCTATGATGGCTGTCTGTAGAGTGGAAAGAGGGCAGAGGGGCATGGGTGAGTCCTACCTTTCTGGCCTACCTGGAAGGTGATACCTCACCTGTGCTGGGTGCAGGGGTGCAGGAAGAACAAGAAAAGGCTTAGGGGTGTGAGGGAGCATGCTAAGCTGGGCCAGATCTAGGGGTTTTGGATAAGACTGGGACATATAAATGATGGCATTGGGCCCAAAACCTAGAGATGAGAGTCACAGCTGAGCAGCCTAGGAATTGAGTAAGAACCTTGGGCAGGGTGGAGAGATGTTTGTGGTGTGGGTTCAGCCCCGTTTCAGTAAATCCTGTCTAAGGAAAAAATATAACCTTTGTTCTTAGGAAGCCACAAGTCTGATAGAATATTGTCTATGTCTTAGGAACCTACCCTAGGAAGGGTGTCTCAGTTCCACTCCTGGGTGCCTGGATGCCCTTGGGGGAAGAGACTCAGCTCCTGCTTAGAGGAGAAGTCCCTTGGTGGTCACATCTGCTGGGTGGTACCCTGGGCAGTGGGCATGTTGGCTGCACTGTCCTAGTGGGGAAGGATTGAGGGGACTGCAGCTTGTGTGAGCCCAAAGATTGATGAGGCTGGGGCAGTCAGGCAGGTTGCCCTGTGTCCTTCATGTCTGCCTTCCTCTTCTGGCAGATGAGCCCACCAGCCCCAGCATTGACCTCCAAGCAAAACATGTCCCTGCCTCTGCAGTGGTCTCCAGCGCCATGAACTCAGCCCCTGTCCTGGGCACCAGCCCATCCTCACCGACCTTCACCTTTGCCCTCAGCCGCCATTATTCACAGGATTGCAGTGAGTGCCTATGCCCTGCGTTACTTCCCCCCCGCCTGGTCTCTGCAGGTCTCTGACTAATATCTGTTTGCTTCCACTTGGTTTTTACTTCTGGGGCCCCATGGGAGAGTCTTCTCCTGACTGACCTGCAGGGAGGGCTCCTAGGGCAGCCCCCAACCTGCTTGCTGACCCTGAGGTCTCATGTGGGCACCTTTTCAGGTAGCATCAAGGCAGGCCGCCGTTCCTCCTACTTGCTGGCCATCACCACAGAGCGTTCCAAGTCCTGTGACGATGGACTCAACACCTTCCGGGATGAGGGCAGAGTACTGCGGTGAGGCCCTGTCTGGATGTGTTCAGAAGCTGGGGGGTGCTTTGGCCCTCCTAGGCGGAGCGATGGGGTTAGGTGGGTGACAAGAGTCAGATTCTCCCCACAGCCCTCACATTTGGCTCTTCTTTCCCAGGCGCCTGCCCAACCGTGTGCCCAGCCTAAGGATGCTCCGGAGCTTCTTCACTGATGGGGTAAGCAACAAGTGTACTCTCGAGCGCAGTGTGTGTGTGTAAAGGTTTTGGAACAGTATAGTGTGGGTTCTGGGCTTGTGACTCCTGTAACCCCCAAATAAACTACTCTGGCTCCTGGCTCATTCCTCGCTGTACCCCACCTACACGTCACCTATGTGACCTACCTTCCCACCTGAGGACTTTGTTACTTATCTCCCACCTGGAAAGTCCCAAACCACAAGACTTTATTTTTTTTTCTTTTCTTTTTTTTTTTTTCTTTTCCTCCTTCTTCTTCTTCTTCTTCTTCTTCTTCTTCTTCTTCTTCTTCTTCCTCCTCCTCCTCCTCCTCCTCCTCCTCTTCCTCCTCCTCCTCCTCCTCCTCCTCCTCCTCTTCTTCTTCTTCTTCTTCTTCTTCTTCTTCTTCTTCTTCTTCTTCTAGTGCTGGGATGGAACCTATGGTTTCTTTCTTTTAAGAATGTTTACTCAGGCATGGTCGTGGATGCCTTTAATCTCGGTACTCAGGAATCAGAGGCAGGCAGATCTCTGGAAGTTCAAGGCCAGCCTGGTCTACATAGTGAGTTCCAGGACAGCTGGGGCTACAGGGAGACCCTGTCTCAAATAAATAAATAAACAAATAAATAGTTTATTTCAATTTTATTATTTATTTATTTACTTGGAACTTGCTATGTAGACCAGGCTGGCCTTGGACTTAGAGATTCTTCTGCCTCTGCCTCCTAAGGACTGAGATTAAAGGCATGCACCACCATATCCTTTCATCTTAGTGCAGGTTCCCACAGAGCCCACAAGTATGGATGCTCCTATAGTCCCAGCTGGCCTGGAACTCCCCACCTATGTAGATCAGGCTAGCCTTGAAGTCATAGAGATCCACCTACCTCTGCCTCCAGAGTGCTGGGATTAAAGGCTTGTACTACCATGCCTAGCAGTTTCTTTTCTTCTTTTAATTTTTTTGGGGTCTTTTCGAGACAGGGTCTCCCTGTAATCCCAGCTGTCCTGGAACTCACTCTGTAGACCAGGCTGGCCTTGAACTCCCAAAGATCCACCTGCCTCTGCCTCCCGAGTGCTAGGATTAAAGGCGTGCACCACCACGCTCGGCTGCAGTTTCTTAATACAAGGCCTTGGTGTGTATTCCAGTCTGGCTTCAAACTCGTGGTCCTACCACACTTATTAACTCACAGTGCTGGGATCACTGTCTACTTCTTGACTTTCATAGGGACCTCTTAGGTGTGCTCTGAGATTCTATCCTCCCTGCCCATGTTCCCTGTCTCCCTTGGATGGTTTGTATGAGAGGTTGAAGTTTCCAGCCTAGGACCCATGAAGGCAAAGGATAGATGTGGCAGTGGCCACAAGCCTTTTGCTTTGTTTTGAGATAGGCCCTACGCAACCTGGGTAGCCCAGGTTGGCTTCAAACTCATTATCCTCCTGCCTCAGCCTCCTGAATGTAGGAATTACAGGCACTGAATTGCACCCCCCATACCACTTGTTGATTACTTACTCACTCACTTTTGGGGACAGGGGCCTCATGTAGCCAGTGCTGGCCTCACACTTGCTATGTTGCTGAGGATAACCTCGAACTTCTGATCCTCTTCCTGAGTTGCTAGGATTACAGTCATGTACCACCATGCACAGTTTATCAGTGCTGGGGACTGAACCTAGGGCTTTCTGCATGCTAGCCAAGCGCTCTACCAACTGAACTACATCTCCAGTCCCTCTTTGATTATTTATGAACTGTAAAAGCCGAGTTGATTTCAAACCTTCCGCATCTTTGGTTAGCTGAGCACCTTCAAGATATGGCCACCTGGCTCCTCCTTTATCACTTCCTCAGTTTACTTAACTCTCCCTGGACATGTCAGCTCTGAAGCCGGAGTCCTGTTGACACTATCACTTCCTCTGTTTGACTCCTTGTGGACGTGACTACCAGCTCCACTCACCTGGTCTTTGTTGATGTTCCCACTTCCCCTGTTTATGTAACTCCTCACTGACACAGTCGCTTCCCCTGCTTCCTCGATTCCTTAATGGCTATAAAGTTGAAGGAGACTGTAGATTGGCTGTCCCAGCAGGGGAGGCGTGTTCTACTGGCAGGTTAGAGCCTTTCCTCCTTTCTGGCTTCTCTAGTAGGTCTCATGACCCCAACACAAATGGTCCAGAGAAGACAAGCAAGGCCTATGAAGTCACAAACACGTCAGAGTGCAGCACAGACATACGCCAGGCCGTGTGGCCCATGGGGTTCCTGAGATGGTGGTACTGTGGGAGCTACCCTAAATTGGCCTCTGTTTTCTCCCTGCAGTCTTTAGATAGCTGGGGCACCTCTGAAGATGCTGACGCCCCCTCTAAGCGACATTCAACCTCTGACCTCTCAGATGCAACCTTCAGTGATATCCGGAGAGAAGGCTGGTTGTATTATAAGCAGATTCTCACCAAGAAGGGGAAGGTAAGGTGGGCTGAGGACGGAGGTTGGGGTGGATGGAAGCTGGCTCTGGCAGAACTCTCCAGCTCCTCTTACACCTACCCTGTACCCTCTGTAGCCAGGAAGAACCAACGTAGGCTGTAGCATGAGGAATGGAGGTTAGATACCAGGAAGAGTTTCTTGGGGAGGTGGAATTACAGAACTCACGAAAAAGATGATAACACGAGAGATGCTCCTTGCTGTGGAGAGCATGTATTAAGTTGTCTTTGGAATCCTGACCAGACATCCCCCAGTAACCCTGAAGATGGCCACTGGGGATATGGGGAAAGAACAAGACCAGGGCGGTGCTGAGGACCAAGAAGGAAGCAAAACCAATTTTCTGAGGACCTTGTGGGGCCCCCAGGGCACAGATGTAAATGTGAGGGCAACTGAAACCCCTGAGGCTCTCCAGGCAGGGTGGAACTTTCAATGCCCAAAAGGCTTCCTGGGGTAACTTAAAAGAGGGGCCCACTGGGAATGAGAAGACCAGTTAAGAAGCTAGTGAGGGGCTGGAGAGATGGCCTAGCGGTTAAGAGCGCCGACCGCTCTTACAGAGGACCCGGGTTCAATCCCCAACACCCACATGGCTGCCAAGAATCGTCTGAAACTCCAGTCCCAGGAGAACTCCAGTTCCAGGGGAATCCGACACCCTCTTCTGACCTCCGCGGCATTGCACGACACGGGTGCACAAACCTGCATGCAGACAGTACATTCATACACATACAAAAATAAATAAAATTTAAAAAAAAAGAAGCTAGTGAACTACAGGGGGACCCCGTCTCGAAAAGACCCCCCCCAAAAAAAGAAGCTAGTGAAGCTGGCTGTGGTGGCGCACGCCTTTAAACCTAGCACTTGGGAGGCAGAAGCAGGTGGATCTCTGTGAGTTCAAGGCCAGCCTACATAGTGAGTTCCAGGACAGCTGGGGGCTACAGAGATACCCTGTCTCAAAAAGAAAAAAAAAAAAAAAAAAGAGGCTGAGCCAGGCGTGGTGGTGCATGCCTTTAATCCCAGAACTTGGGAGGCAGAGGCAGGCGGATCTTTGTGAGTTCAAGGCCAGCCTGGTCTACAGAGTGAGTTCCAGGACAGCTGGGGCTACAGGGAGACTCTGTCTCGAAAAGACCAAAAAAAAAAAAAGAGGCTGAAACATCCAGGTGAGAGACGACAGTTAGCAGGAGTGGGCAAGGAAGGCTACAGGGGAGATAGGAGGACCCTGAAGAGAGGGTGGGACGCTGATTCTCAAACTTGAACTCTGGGCAGGGGAGAGGGAGAGAAAAGGAGGCAGGGCAGTTCTGACAAAGCTGGCTTTGACCCTTGATGACATGGTTGTGTTGCTTTGACGGCTCGGCCTCTCGTGCCTGTGACTCAGTGTGGACAGGAGCTGACCAACGCCTTTTCTAAACCCACTGCTGAGGATTAAAAGAAATGGTCCAAGTGAGGGTTTTGTACTGCGCCAGCTGTGTGCACAGGCCTGTGATCCACCTACTTGGGAGGATGACAAAGGAGGATGGAGTTCCATTCAAGACCAGCCTGGGCAGCTGAGTGAGACCTTGTCTCAAAATAGAGTGAAAAAGGGGCTGGAGAGATGGCCTAGCGGTTAAGAGCACCGACTGCTCTTGCAGAGGACCCGGGTTTGATCCCCAGCACCCACATGGCGGCCGAGAACCGTCTGAAACTCCAGTCCCAGGAGAACTCCAGTTCCAGGGGAATCCGACACCCTCTTCTGACCTCCGCGGCATTGCACGACACGGGTGCACAAACTTGCATGCAGACAGTACATTTATACACATACAGAAATAAATAAAAATTAAAAATTAAAAAAAAAAAAAAGAAGCTAGTGAACTGGGCTGGAGAGATGGCCTAGCGGTTAAGAGCACCGACTACTCTTGCAGAGGACCCGGGTTTGATCCCCAGCACCCACATGGCGGCTGAGAACCGACTTTGGCTCCAGTTCCAGGGGAATCCGACGCCCTCTTCTGACCTCCACGGCATTGCACGACACGGGTGCACAGACCTGCAAGCAGACAGTACACTCATACACATAAAAAAATAAATAAAATTAAAAAAAAAAATAGAGTGAAAAGAGGGCTGGAAATACAGCTCAGTGGTAGAGTGCTTGCCTACCAGGCTTGAAGGCCTGGCTTCAGTCCTCAGTCTCACACACACACACACACACACACACACACACACACACAAGATAATGTTCCTTGTGATCTGTGCCTATAGCTCTGTGGCAGAACACTTGCCTAGCATGTCCCATCCCCAGCACTGCAGAAAAGGCAGGGAAAGGGGAGATGGGGGAGCAGGGCTTGGCCCACGGGGACTGGTGCTGTCCCGCCGTATTGCCACTATAGTGACCCTTAGTATCTCGGGATGACGGTTCCAGGAAGCCCTGAGGACACCAAACTCCACGGATGCCCAAGTCCCTTATACAATATAAAGCAGATTAGCATCTGCATGCAGCTTATGCAGTCCTCCCATGCACTTCAATCATTTCTAGGTGACTTATGCTGCCTCATGCTATGGAAATGCTGTGTAAATAGTTGTTATATTGGGCTGTTTATGGAATGCCAAGAAAAAAGTCTATACAATTCAGTACAGATGCAGGGGTTTTGTTTTGTTTTGGTCTTTTTGACGCGGTGCCCCTGTATCCACAGCATCCTGAAACTCACTCTGTAGACCAGGCTGGTCTTGAACTCACAGAGATTCACCTGCCTCTGCCTCCTGAGTGCTGGGATTAAAGGGTTGTACCACCAAACCCAACTTGGGTTCCCCCCCGCCCCCGAGTATTTTTGTTTTTTCCTTTTTTTTTTTTTTTGGTATTATTGAGACACGGTCTCCATTTTAGTACGAGCTGTCCTGGAGCTCACTCTGTAGACCAGGCTGGCCTTGAACTCACAGAGATCCGCCTATCTCTGCCTCCCAAGTGCTGGGATTAAGGGCGAGAGCCACCACACCCAGCTTCCCCTGAGTATTTTTGACCCATGGTTGACTGACTCTGTGGCTATGGAACCTATAGATACAGAAGATCTTGTACCTGGAAAGAACGAGCTTCCAAACAGTGCCCAGGGAGCTTCGCCCCGTCTAGGGGCCCAAAGCAGGTGGGATGGAGAGCTCTGTGACCCAGGAGACAAGTATGTCTGAGACAAGTTGGTGTCATTGCTGTTGCCTAGGTGATCAAGGTCCTGGCATGGGACCAAGTACTGTTTGGAGAGATTCTAGGGAAAGGATGGCCAGGCTGGCTGATGGCCACTGGAGGCTGAGGAAGATGGATGAGGGGCTCAGGTTCCTGGCTTCCTGTCGTAGACTGGCAGGGGAACTTTCCCTTGAGTTGCTGGCACTTGAGGAGCAGGTTTGGCGAGTGGAAACTCGATTGGAGCTGTTTGATCCCAGAGATACCCTGGCTGAGGACTTGTAGATGGAGACTCACGGGTGTGGCACTCAGGGAGGCTCACCTTAGTCCATCAGGTGTGGGCAAGTATCTGTGGCCTCAAGTACAGGGAGGAGAAGACAAGGATCCAGAAGGCCTTGACAGGGAGTGGGGACTGGGGAGGTAAGGCTGGCCAGGAAACTAAAAAGCCAGGAAGATAGCAGTTACTGCAAGAGGGGTGGCCCAAGAGGGGCGCGTGCTGCATGAGCTTAGCAAAACACCGGGAGCCTAGTGTGGAAGACACCCTCCAGGCCCATGATTGAGCCACATGAACTGTTTCACTGAGAGTTGCTGGCTCCTCCCCTGTCCTCAGCTTTGGGTGACCCTGGCAGCTCAGCTTCGCTGTTTCCTGGGCAGGGACAGGTGCTGGACCCTTTGTCACTGACCAGTTCTGAAGTATAATCTAGGGGTTTTACTCTTGTTGTTGTTGTTGGCAAAAGTTAATGTCACTTGTCCCCTTGGTGCTATGGCCTGGGAGCTAGAGGGAGGGCTCTGGAGTTAGCCGCATCTGTCCAGGGACCTGTTTGATAGCTTGGTGTCATCAACCCCAGTAGTCTTAGCCTTCCTGTCTTCCATCCTCAGTCTGCTTCAGAAAAGGCAGGTGTGGTGGTGCACGCCTTTAATCCCAGTACTCAAGAGGCAGAGGCAGGTGGATCTCTATGAGTTCAAGGCCAGCCTGGTCTACAAAGTGAGTTCCAGGACAGTTGGCACTAGAGGGAGACCCTGGCTAAAAAAAAAAAAGACCAAAAAAAGAAAGAAACCCGTGGCTGGCAGGCAGAGGACAGGCACATGCAGCACTCTGCAGCCAGAGTGACGTTGGAGGGTCACACCCTGGGCGCCTCCTGTCTAGCTTTCATTTTACAAACAAGTTCCAGAGGGACTTGACTAGTTCAGGGTCATCCAGCTGGTTTAGTCTCCCAGGGGTCCTTCCATCCATCACAGCGACACAGCATGCAGCAGGGTCTAGTTGTTAGGACTGCTCTGCTGCCACTGTCTTGGCCCAGCAGCTCTATGATGGTAGATTTGGCTCATACCTTGGGATCTACCCTGAGGGAGGCCAGGCGGGCTACTTCAGCCCTGCCCTCTGGAAGGCCCAGAGTCCCCTCCCTCAGGACACAATACACTTAGTCGTAGCTGGTGAGCACTGCACTCAGCTCTGGGCTGGGAGCCCCTGCCTCAGCAGTTTACCATGTGCTGGAGAAACCCACAGCCAGGATGACTGGGGAGTAGGAGACTCTCCTGAAGAAAAAGTAGTGGGTCACTTAACCAAGGAGTGATGCTGATCACTTTGGAGCTTCGATCTAAAGGGCCAGAAGGAGGCGCCACATAAAAGGAGAGAACCATTCAGGAGGCCAAGGCACGAAGATCAAGAATCAGGGGCAAGCCGGGTGTGGTGGCGCACGCCTTTAATCCTAGCACTTGGGAGGCAGAGGCAGGCGGATCTTTGTGAGTTCAAGGCCAGCCTGGTCTACAGAGTGAGTTCCAGGCCAGCTGAAGCTACAGGGAGACCCTGTCTCAAAAAAAGACCAAAAAAAAAAAAAAGAATCAGGGGCAGCATGAGCGACATAGCAAAGCTCTGCCTCAAAAAAAGAAGGCGGCGGCAGCTCTGGGGCTGAAGAGATGGCTTAGTGGTTAAGGGTACTGGCTACTCTTGTAGAGGATCTGGGGGGTTTGATTCCCAGCACCCATGTCTAACAATAGTCTGTGACTCCAGTTCTAGAGGAATCCGATGCTCTCTTTTGACCTCCATGGGGATTGCGTGATATGGGTGCACTTACATATATGCAGGCACTACACTCATACATAAAATAAAAATAAAATACAAAAAAAAAAGGGCTGGAGAATCTAGCCCAGTGGTAGAGTGCTCTCATGGCATACATAAGCCCTGGGTTTTATTCCTATTAGCTCCACCAAAGAAGAAAACAAGTGAGAGGGCTGGCTAGAGGGCTCAGCAAGTGAGGGTGCTTGCTGCCAAGTCTGATGACCTGAGTTCAGTCTCTAGGGCCCACGTGGTAGAAAGAGAGAACTAGCTTCCACTGGTTGTCCTCTGGCTTCTACACAGGTTCTGTGGAACACACACACCCCACACCTTGAAACGGGAGGAGGGAGATGGAGATGAGAGGGGTGACGGCAGTGCACAGGTCCAGAGAAAGGAAAGGTGTGGCCGAATCACTAGTAGGCAGTGACTTGACAGAGTGAGGAAGGAGGGAGGTGAGTTTGGAGAGGGTCAGGACAGGACTTCCTTTTGGTTCCAGGGCCCTGGGCTCCATGAGAAGGGGATGTGTGGGCAAGGGAGAGCAGAGCTCTCCTTCACCTTGAGAACTGGCTGTGCTGCTGTTGGCTGGAGGGGCTGAGGCGAGGGGGGCGGTCAAGGAAGGTCAAAGCTGTTGTCCTGGTGAGGTGCTCATGAGGTGAACAGGAAGCCAGCTCAGGTGGAGACAGTTGTGACTTCTGATGAGCTGGATGTCTAGGCAACTCCCAGGTTTCAGAGCAAGTTGGCGGATTGACCCAGAAAGTGGCCCCAGAGTGGAAAACAGGTTTGAGGGCTGAGTCCCTGAGCTGCTGTGAGCGGAGAGTGTGGGACCTGCCTGTGGGACGTTCAGGAGAAGGGCTGAGCTGGCCATGAGTTGTTCCAGACTGCGCTGGGGCCTCCAGCAGCTTGGAACTGTGCATCTAGGATCCCAGCAGCAGGTGTGGATGGTGTCCTGCCTGCAGAAGGTGCCGGATGAGGAGAGCCCAGGACAAGGCTCCTGAAGCCTCCCGCTGATGGCCAGAGCTCCTTTACTCTGTTGCCTCTTGTGGAGCACTGTCCAGGGTAGCTAAGTGGTTAGTGTCATCCTAGGTCTCCACTCCTCTCCCCTCCCACCATGTCTCCAAACAAAAGTCTCCAAGCCAGCAGTCTACCCTGAGCGAGAAAGAACTGTAGGTGTAGAGGGTGTGCAGAGGGCGATAAAGGGGGCCAAGAGTCAGAGAGACTGGGAGGAACCCCAGAGCTCGGGCCTAGATGTCCAGATTTGGGAGGGAAAGCTGGGGTGTCGGATACAGAGAAGGGCAAGGAGCAGAGGTTGGCTTTGGACATATCACGCTGCTCGATGACCTGAGATTGGCCTCCAGGCAGGGCATACCAAGTGGAGTCTTGAGTGTGAGGCAAAGCACTGGGGATTGCTGCTCCCCCAGAGTGTTGGCAGCCCTTGGCTACACAGCTTTGTCAAGGAGGGCAGCACACGAGGGCCGGCTGCACTGTGAATAGTTGGGTGAGAGTTTTATGTAGGGGGCACTGTGCCGGCTGGGGCTCGTCTGCCTGCCTGGCATTTGGAGTGGAAGGAGGTTAATGACCTTTAGGGGGCTGAGCGATAGGTAGAGAAGTCTGGGTAAGTGGGCTGGTGTGGGCCGGAGGTTGGCCAGGTGTATGCCGGAGGGTGGGGTGGGCGGGGATCTGTCTCCGCTGCAGCCCACAGCCTGGTGCTTCTCGACCTCAGGTCCGGCCGTGGCAAGCCTGACTCACCGCTGCCCTGTCTCTCCCACCCCGTGTCTCCCTGCAGAAAGCGGGCGGCGGCCTGCGCCAGTGGAAGCGGGTGTACGCCGCGCTGCGGGCGCGCTCGCTCTCGCTGAGCAAGGAGCGGCGGGAGCCCGGGCCGGCGGCGGCGGGGGCTGCGGCGGCCGGCGCAGGTGAGGACGAGGCGGCGCCCGTCTGCATCGGCTCCTGCCTGGTGGACATCTCCTACAGCGAGACCAAGAGGAGGCACGTGTTCCGGCTGACCACCGCTGACTTCTGTGAATATCTCTTTCAGGCTGAGGACCGGGATGACATGCTGGGCTGGATCAGAGCGATCCGGGAGAACAGCAGGGCCGAGGGCGAGGTGAGGCCCCAGGCCTGTGCCCATCGGGCCACCAGGGCAGGGCAGGGCAGGGCAGGGCTGCCTCTCAGCTGCTGTGACCCAGGGTGCCCACTCTGAGCCTCACCCCCTCTTCTAGAAAACAGCTATGGAGTCCACCTTGCCACTGCCCACCAGGGTTTGGGTGTGAGGACAGTGGCCCCAGGGCAGCTGGCATCCTCTGGGCTGAGTGGCCAGTAGGACCAAACAGCTGCAGTAATGATAGTAATTACTGTTATTGTTGGGACCTGCCGCAGGCAGGCCCTGGCCCAGAGAGGTCAGCTCTGGGCCAGCCCCAGCCTCTGGCAGGAGCAGGTGGCCAGTCTCCCTTGGAGCAGGTTGCAGAAAGAGCTGTCCCTGCCCAGAGCTGTGCCAACACTGTCCTGAGTCAGGGGAAGACACGCTGGCTTTGACCAGATGTTGGAGGCTTTGCCTTTGGCAGCCGGTGGACAGAGACTGAGCTGAGCCATTTGGCAAGGGTCTGGGGAGAACTAAGTGATGGATGGCATCCCTCCTGGGAGTGTCTCCAGGGGTGGCTGGGTCCCTGCACAAAGGTCATTTGACATACCTGTGCAGGAGGTGGGGTCCTGGGCTTGGAGGCTGCTGTCCTCCATGAGGGCAGTGTGGCTGGGCTCTGTGCAGGTGCTACCTGGAGAGAGACACTGTATCATTTGTTCATAGCCCCTGGGTCTCAGGCCTTTCAGTAATGAGGCCCCACCCTCCTGAGGACAGCATCTTCTCACTGCAGGGAAGGATGTACCTAGATCCTGGCTGCCAACTTACTGCAGTAGCCACCTGTCATGTGTGTGCCCTCCGTGCCCCTAGGACCTGGATGAGTGCTACATGCATGCTTCTGACTCAGGGTTCTGAGGTTGCTTTCTCTAGCCACCATGCATATTTCTGAGGTGACTGAGGCTCAGAGGTGTTAGGTGACTTACCCAAGGTCACACAGCTCCCCACAGAGTGCAGCCCTGGCCTTTGTCCATCCAGGGTCTGTACTGTCCACCTGGTGGATGGAGGCAAGGCTGAGGTCAGGGCCAGGGAAGAGCCCTGGTGAAGTGGGCTGTGGGCACTGATGTGGCTCTTCCTTCCTCCCCTCTGCAGGACCCCGGCTGTGCCAACCAAGCTCTGATCAGCAAGAAACTTAATGATTACCGCAAAGTGAGGTAAGTCCCTGCTGTCCTGGAACAGCCTGTGATAGGGAGGGAATCGTAAAGGGTTGGAGTACCCACACAGAGGTCATCCTAGGTGAGGGTCTCCACCCCCAGACAGGCTGGGGGATTGCCTCCAGAGGGAGGGTGTGGAAGCCAGGGAGGCTGGTATGCTGGACCACCCCAGATGAAGACCCCGCCTCTTCCCCTTTTCTCTGCAGCCATAGCTCTGGGCCTAAAGCTGACTCCTCCCCGAAAAGCTCTCGGGGCCTGGGGGGCCTCAAATCTGAGTTCCTCAAGCAGAGCGGGGCCCGTGGCCTCAGGACTCAGGACCAGTCTTCGGGAAACAAGGGTAGGAGGATTGTGTCCACAGTATGTGCTTGTGCTGGGCTGTGTGCTGGCCTGTCTGTGCCGAGGGTTACTCTGTGGGTCCACCCCAAATGTGAGCCTACAAGCATCTGTAGCCTCGGGGTTTCCTTCATGACTTGCTGGGTGATGCTCTGGTCTCCTGTGGTCCTTTGTGATGAGAGGCTCAGTCTAGAGGCAGCCTCCATCTTCACATACTTTTGGCTATTAGAAAGTGCTTCCGCTGGGTGTGGTGGCGCACGCCTTTAATCCTAGCACTCTAGAGGCAGAGGCAGGCGGATCTTTGTGAGTTCAAGGCCAGCCTGGTCTACAGAGCGAGTTCCAGGACAGCTGGGGCCACAGGGAGACCCTGTCTTGAAAAAGACCAAAAATAAAAAAATAAAAGAAAGTGCTTCCTCAGCCTGGCGTGTGGCGCACGCCTTTAATCCTAGCACTCGGGAGGCAGAGGCAGGCAGATCTTTGTGAGTTCAAGGCCAGCCTGGTCTACAGAGCGAGTTCCAAGACAGTTGGGGCTATAGGGAAACCCTATCTCGAAAAGACAAAAAAAAAAGTGCTTCCTCAGCTGGGTTGATGGCTCAGTGGTTAAGAACACTTGCTGCTCTTGTGTTGGTTCCCAGCACCCATGTCAGGTCCCTCACAATGATGTGTAACTCCAGCTCCAGGGACACTTCTGGCCCCTGCAGGCATTTGTACTCACATGTTCACACACACATTTGTACTCACATGCTCACCCACACAATTTGTACTCACATGCTCACCCACACATTTGTACTCACATGCTCACCCACACACACATTTGTACTCACATGCTCACCCACACACACATTTGTACTCACATGCTCACACACACATTTGTACTCACATGCTCACACACACATTTGTACTCACATGCTCACACACACACATTTGTACTCACATGCTAACCACACACACATTTGTACTTAAATGCTAACCACACACACATTTGTACTCACATGCTCACACACACACATTTGTACTCACATGCTCACCACACACACATTTGTACTCACATGCTCACACACACACACATTTGTACTCACATGCTCACCTACACACACATTTGTACTCACATGCTCACACACACACATTTGTACTCACATGCTCACCCCCACACACATTTGTATTCACATGCTCACACACACACATGTGTACTCACATGCTCACCCCCACACACATTTGTACTCACATGCTAACCCATACACATGCATACACATGTTTTGTTTTTCAGTTTTTTTGAGACAGGGTCTCCCTTTAGTCCCAGCTGGCCTGGAGCTCACTCTGTAGACCAGGCTGGCCTTGAACTTAGAGATCCGCCTCCTCTGCCTCCCAAGTGCTGGGATTAAAGGCATGCACCACCACACCAGGCACATACACATATTTTTAAAGAAACTTTTTTGAAAAAAGCTCCGGCTGGGCATGGTGGCACATGCCTTTAATCCCAGCACTTGGGAGGCAGAGATAGGCAGATTTCTGTGAGTTCTAGGCCAGCTTGGTCTACATAGTAAGGTCCAGGCCAGCTGGGACTACAGGGAAACCCTGTTTCAAAAAGACCAAGATCAAAAAAAGAAGCTCTTTCTGTCAGGCATGGTGGTGCATACCTTTAATCCTAGCACTTGGGAGGCAGAGGCAGGCAGATCTCTTGAGTTCAAGGTCAGCCTGGTCTACAGAGTGAATTCCAGGCCAGCTGGGACTAAAGAGAGACTGTCTCAAAAGGACCAAAAAAAAAAAAAAAAGCTCTTCCTTCGGTCTTGCCAAAATGTGGCACTTGCTTCTCCAAACAAGTTGGTCCTTGAGGCCGTCACCATCCTGCACATAGCCGCAAGCTCCTTCCTGGGGGCCAAGCACTCCATCCTTTCACTCTTCTCCTCTGGTGTCATTTTCAACCTCTCTGCTTCTTTGATGAAGTCCCTGCGTGCTCCACTATGTGAATGTGTGGGACTCTTCCGGGCTCCCCTAGCTAACTCTGGTTGTCTCTGTCGGTCTTTACCCCAGATGATAGTGTTGCAACCCCCAAAACCCCCTGGGGCATCAACATCATCAAGAAGAACAAGAAAGCTGCCCCTAGGGCATTCGGGATCCGATTGGAGGAGTGCCAGCCTGCCACTGAGAACCAGGTGGGTCCCTGCCCTGCTCCGAGCAGGCAGCACCTGGAAGGCCATGGCAGGGAGCCCGAGCCGCAGAAAGGAGCACCACCTCTTCAGCCTATACACACAGCTGGGTGGCCACCCCAAAAGAGAGAAGCTCCTAGTCCCGCAAAAGACTCTGCTGAACTGACGCTCTGTCCCACCTGCACCTTCTGGGTCAGTGGTGAGCGGAGTTCTGGCCCCTAGAAGGGAGATAGTAAGGGTGTCATCGTCTTGGGGTTCCAGGCAGCAGCTCTGAATTTTATGCAATCCTCACACTAGCCCCCAGCTGCCTGCAGCTAGATCCCTAACACTTGTACCCGCCTGTGCCCTCAGCGTGTCCCCCTGATCGTGGCTGCCTGCTGTCGCATTGTGGAGGCTCGGGGGCTGGAGTCCACCGGCATTTACAGGGTGCCTGGCAACAATGCAGTGGTGTCCAGCCTGCAGGAGCAGCTCAACCGTGGGCCCAGTGACATCAACCTACAGGATGAGGTGGGTGTGGCAGGGCTGCTGGGAGGGGGGTTCCTGGTCCGTTAGGTTCTGTGCACTGTGCCCTGCTATATGCCTGTCAGTGGACCAGTGGCCACATGGCAGGAAGGAGCCTGCCCCAAGCAGAATACTCAGCCCCAGTGGCCATCCCTCCAAGGACGGTCTGAAAAGAAATACAGTGGCTTATGGCCCAGAAACAGGGGCAGGTGTTTTTTGTTTTGTTTTAATAGGTATGTGCCACCTCCTAGCTGGATGGCAGCTTTGTGTGAGCCCTTACGATGGCAGAGTTCACGCAGTCACAGCCAGATTGCTGGGAATTAAACTTTTTTTTTTTTTTTTTGGTCTTTATGAGACAGGGTCCCCCTGTAGCTCCGGCTGTCCTGGAATGCACTCTGTAGACCAGGCTGGCCTTGAACTCACGAGATTATCGGCCTCTGCCTCCTGCTCCCAAGTGCTAGGATTAAAGGTGTGTAGCGCGCCGCGGCCCTGGAATTAACCTTTCTAGAGGCCATGTCAGTAAATCAAATTTTAAGGGACCTCCTGTGACTGCTGGCTGCTGCTGCTGCTGCTGCCGCGCGTGCTTGGCCTTGCTGCTTCCACGTCCTTCTCTTCCTGTTATTCTTTTTCCTCCTGTGTATGATTGAGGCTGTTGCCTGGCTGGATTCCATGGCTCTAGGGTTTTTTTATTTTTTTATTAATGTGTATGGAGGTACTGGTTAGCATGTAGGTTTGTGCACCCGGTGTTGTGCAATGCTGGTTGAGGTCAGAAAGAGGGTGTCAGATGTCCTGGAACTGGAGTTAAAGATGGTTATCCTAGAGCCGGCCATTGTGGGTGCTGGAATTCAAAACCGGGTCCTCTGCAAGGGCAGTCGTCACTCTTTTAACCACGCTGCAGCCATCTCTCCAGCCCCAATTATTTTATATTTTTTTGTTGTTTTTGAGACATGGTTCCTTGTACTCAGCTGGCTGGAACCACTCTATAATACCAGGCCTAGCCTTGAACTCCAGAGGGTCTGCCCTGCCTCTGCTTATGAAAGTGGATAGAGTGGGTCCCCCATGCTGAAAAGGCTGCTGAGCAGTTTTGTGGAGCGCTTGAGGCTGAGGTGGGGGATGTTCTCAGAGGGGCCATTCACCAAGGCTGGGAAGAGAAGTAAAGAAGCTGAGAGCAGCCCACAGGTGTGGCGACACCTATATCAAAGGGTTTGTAGCAGTCCTGGTAGTTCTCAAATGGCTCCCAGAGTCTGTGGGTTCCCAGAGGGGCTTTGAGGGGCTTCGTACAGGTCAGGACTTCCTACCTTGATAAAGATGGAGCCACCTTGCTTTGATTACAAGTGGAAACTTGGTTTTTATCTGTTTTTCTGTTGGGGAGTGTCACACGTGTGCCATGGTGTACGTGTGGAGAGGAGGTCAGAGGACAACTCCGGTGGGGACAGTTCTCTTTTTCCACCATGTGGGTCCTGGGGATCAAACTTTAGGGCATCAGGTTTGGCAGCAGGCACCTTTACTACTCAGTCCATCGTCTTTCCAGCCCTTCTTTTTTTCTGTTTTGTTTTTTTTTTTTGTCTTTTTGAGACAGGGTCTCCCTGTAGCCCCAGCTGTCCTGCACTCACTATGTAGACCAGGCTGGCCTTGAACTCACAGAGATCTGGCTACCTCTGCCTCCGAAGTGCTGGGATTATAGGTGTGCACCACCATGCCTGGTTCCCATTTTGGATTTTTATGTTGACCAAAGGGGCTCTACAAAAAAAGACTTTGGGGAAGCCATGAATCTGGTCAGTGAACCACCACACATCATACACCATTGACCCGCCTGTAATGCATAGGAGTCTTTTTGTCTTTGGGAGGCAGAGGTGGGCTGATCTTTGTGAGTTCAAGGCCAGCCTGGTCTACAGAGTGAGTTCCAGGACAGCTGGGGCTACAGAGACCCTGTCTCAAAAAGACCAAAGAGAGAGGCGCGGGGGGGATCATCTGTCATTGAGGGCCTGTGTATGAGAGGGTGGATTGCTGAGGGCTAGAGCAGGGGCAGCCTTCAAAGTCCCTGAAGGCAGGCAGCCTAGGTGGGGAATGATGGCCTTGTCCAAAACTTCAGGGAAGGGGTGTTGGTCAGAATGTGGACACACTGTCTGGGTTTGGGGGGGGCGGTAAAGCTGGGACTTGTGGTGGCTTCCTGACGTCTTTGACCTTGATCCAAGGGGCAGCAGAGAACTTTTGATTATTCTTAAGCTGAGAAGGTACAAGGAGAGAAGAGGGTGGGCAAGGGTGATGCTGAGTAGATGGCTACAGGTTCAAGGCCTAGCAGAGGGGCGACAGGTGAGTGAGGGCAGGGGAGCAATCCAAAGTCAGCTGAAAGAAAGGGAGGGAGGGGATGGGCAAGAAGAGCCGAAGGCCAGTGGGCTGGGCACTGCCCTTGCCTCACATGAAGGGGGGGGGGTTGAGGAGAGGCTGGAGGAAAAGAAGTGTCAGCTCGTGGCCACATTGGATTTGGGGTGATGGTAAAGCACTTACATGGGGTGACAGTGTCCTCAGGCCCTAGATTAAGGAGTCTTGGCAGTCTGGAAGTGGGGTGACCATGGGAACTGACATCTAAGAAGAGGCAGGGCAGAGGCAGACTGGCAACAGCTTAGAGGGAGAGAGGGGCTCCTAGGAAGCTGGGAGCCTGACGTGTCACACAGCACACCTGCAGCTAGGGAGAGGAGGGGCCACGTCGGAGGGGCAGCCTGCCTGAGCCAGGGCCCAGAGTAGGTATGCCCAGCATGTTGGCTGTGCAGTTTGGTGACAGACATCACTTGTGCGCATTGTGTCATTGCTGTGGGGTGTGCTGGAAGTCAGTGCTGTGTGTGATGTCATGGGCAGAGTGTTGTTGGAGGACTGCCTGGTATCGAGCAGAGGCTCACTGTGCTGAGTGTGCATAGGATTGTGTCCATGAGGGTGTGCCATTGCAGGGTGGCCAAACCTGACTTTACAATAGTGTAGGGTGATGGTGTCCCCTTGTGGACAGAACGGGCAACAATGTATATATATATATATATTGTATATATGTTGTGTGTGTGTGTGTGTGTGTGTGTGTTTGAGACAAGGTCTCCCTATAGCCCCAGATGGCTGTCCTGGAACTCACTATGTAGACCACGCTGGCCTTGAACTCAGAGAGCCGCCTGCCTCTGTCTCCTGAGTGCTGGGATTAAAGGTGTGTGCCACCTCGCCTGGCTTTTAATGTATATAATGTATATTTTTTAGTTGAATTTTTGTGCATTTCATTCATCTTCATACCCCTCCCCCATCTGCACCTCCTGCCAATAGTTCTTTGGCTAAGTTTGGGACCTGCTGTCCATTTCCCCAGTTCTATGCTGGTTTTATCTGATTGAGTTTGCATGGATCTTGGGCATGCTGTCACCATTTCTATACGTTCATCTGAGCACGGAGCCTGTGAGGTTGTTTCCTTATGGTCACGCACTGGCTCTCCTGGCTCTTACAATCTTTCTAGCCCCTTCCTGAGGGGGCAGCGATGCTCCCTGAGCTCTGGGAATGGGAGCGTTCTGCTTATTTTATTATTTTATTAGATCAGAGTTTCTTCACCTTAGCCCGGTGGACATTTTGGGCAAAATAATTATATATTGACACAGTGTGTGTGTGTGTGTGTGTGTGTGTGTGTGTGTGTGTGTGTGGTGGGGGAAGAGATTCTTTTGCATTAGAAGAAATTTAGCATCATCCTCGTGTTCTATCCATTCATGTCTGAGGTCCCCTACTCCCAGTAGTGGGAATCAGATTAGCAGTGGTGGCAGGATGGCTCAGTAGTAAGAGTCACTGCTGTGCATAGAGCTCCAGAGCCACAGTGTAAGAGTCACTGCTGTGCATAGAGCTCCAGAACCACAGTGTAAGAGTCACTGCTGTGCATACAGCTCCAGAACCACAGTGTAAGAGTCACTGCTGTGCATAGAGCTGCAGAACCACAGTGTAAGAGACACTGCTGTGCATAGAGCTCCAGAACCACAGTGTAAGAGTCACTGCTGTGCATAGAGCTCTAGAACCACAGTGTAAGAGTCACTGCTGTGCATAGAGCTCCAGAGCCCACAGTGTAAGAGTCACTGCTCTGCATAGAGCTCCAGAGCCCACAGTGTAAGAGTCACTGCTGTGCATAGAGCTCTAGAACCACAGTGTAAGAGTCACTGCTGTGCATAGAGCTCCAGACCCACAGTGTAAGAGTCACTGCTGTGCATAGAGCTCCAGAGCCACAGTGTAAGAGTCACTGCTGTGCATAGAGCTCCAGAGCCCACAGTGTAAGAGTCACTGCTGTGCATAGAGCTCCAGAGCCACAGTGTAAGAGTCACTGCTGTGCATAGAGCTCCAGAGCCCACAGTGTAAGAGTCACTGCTGTGCATAGAGCTCCAGAGCCACAGTGTAAGAGTCACTGCTGTGCATAGAGCTCCAGAGCCCACAGTGTAAGAGTCACTGCTGTGCATAGAGCTCCAGAGCCACAGTGTAAGAGTCACTGCTGTGCATAGAGCTCCAGAGCCCACAGTGTAAGAGTCACTGCTGTGCATAGAGCTCCAGAGCCACAGTGTAAGAGTCACTGCTGTGCATAGAGCTCCAGAGCCCACAGTGTAAGAGTCACTGCTGTGCATAGAGCTCCAGAGCCACAGTGTAAGAGTCACTGCTGTGCATAGAGCTCCAGAGCCCACAGTGTAAGAGTCACTGCTGTGCATAGAGCTCCAGAGCCACAGTGTAAGAGTCACTGCTGTGCATAGAGCTCCAGAGACCACAGTGTAAGAGTCACTGCTGTGCATAGAGCTCCAGAGCCACAGTGTAAGAGTCACTGCTGTGCATAGAGCTCCAGAGCCCACAGTGTAAGAGTCACTGCTGTGCATACTGATGATGAGTTCGAGCTCCAGAACCCACAGTGGAAGGAGAGAGCTGACTTCCAGAGTTGTCCTATGGCTTCCACACACGTGTCAAGGCACTTGTACATGCACGCAGGCCCGTTAACACCTGCATATGCAAACACATGAGCACACATGCGCACACACACACACACACACACACACACACACACTGGAAAATAGGGAAAAAGTGACACCATCTACTGCCAGATATCCTTTAGGGGACAAAAATCAGCATTCATTTAGATCACTGAGATTCCTGCCCCTCACAGAGCATGAAGTCTCAAAGGAGACAAAGAAACAAGACCATAGAGTAAGGGCAAGTTGAGACATGAAAGAAGCCGAGCTGGGGAGCAGTGCAGGTGGCGGCAGTGGGGCAGTGGCTGCTCTGAGGCAGGGTGTGGAGCCAGTAATGTGGAGGGCAGAGTAGGGGAGTCCCGGTGCAGGGAGCAGCATGAGCCAAGGACCCAAGGCAGTAAGGAGCCAGGCGTGTGAGTCCTGGACTATTGGGTGAGAAGGGGTGTCTGAGATCACTCTTAGCTGGATGGGGAATGTTGGGAGGGAGAAGCTGAGCCTGGCAGCTGGGATCCGTGGAGGTGTCTGGAGCATGCTTGTGTGGGGGACTCCCCTCACTTCTGGCTTCCACAGTGCCTTGGCCACACAAGATTGCTCGTATTTTCTGTGATTGGGCAGTGTTGAGCCTACAGGGCTAGCTGGAGTCAAGTGTCTGTTCAGAGCTGGTGTGGAGGCCTGGCTGTGGGTGACCTGGCTGGTCCCAGTGCTGGGATGGGCATGGGAACTTGGGCGCCTGCGGTGGACCTGCCTATGTCATGACGCCTCTGCCCCTCCCCAGCGCTGGCAAGACCTCAACGTGATCAGCAGCCTGCTCAAGTCCTTCTTCCGGAAGCTGCCAGAGCCCCTCTTTACTGATGGTGAGTAGCGGGCAGAAGTGGGCGGTGAGAGGGACAGCCCCCACTCTGCTCCCTCCACTTCCTGCCACTCGCTCACTCTTTGGGTTATTGCTTTTATTTTTGAGTGCTTTTGTTTGTTTGTCTAGTTTATTTTTATTTTTTGTGTATGAATTTATTGCCTACATGTATGTAAGTGCACCCATGTCGTGCAATCCTGTTGGAGGTTAGAAGAGGACATCAGATCCCCTAGAACTGGAGTTATGGATGGTTATCAGCCACCATGTGGGTCCTGGGAATTGAACCTGGGTCTTCTGCAAGAGCAGCCAATGCTCTTAACCTGTGAGCTAACTCTCCAGCCCCTGTCGTTACTTAGAACAACAACAACAACAACATTTAATTATTTTTATGTGGGGAAGAAATGGGCATGCATGGGCCACATGTAGAAGGCAGAACAACTTGGAGGAATCAGTTCTCTCTACCCTGTGGATCCCAGGGATCAAATTCAGGTCATCAGGCTTAGCAGTAAGCACCTTACGTACTGAGCCATCTTGGCAGCCTCCATATTTCACTTTGCCATAAGCTCTCAATAGGTTGCCCAGACTGGCCTTGAACTTCTGCTCCTCTTACCTTTGCCTCCTGAGTAGCTGAGATTGCAGGCTTATGTCACCCACATCCCTTGCTTGTTAATCTTTTTGTGTGGTGCTGGGGATCAAGCCTAGGGCTTTGTGCATGCTACTGAACTCCAGCTCCAGACTTGTTAATGTTTCAAACTTTTCCTGTTCAGTAGGGGCATGGCATCTCATTTTCATTGCATTTTCCTCATTTTTAGGGAAATTACATCTCTTTTCATGAGTTTATTGGCTTTTTCCATTTCCTCCACCACAATCGCTTCTTTATACCGTGCACCCATATTTCTGTTGGATCATTGTTTTGCTATTGATCTGTGGGAACAAATTCTGTGTATATTATATACATAAACTCTTTGTTGGCCTTTGCAAATATCTGCTCTGATCTTCCATTTCCCCCTTTATTGTTCTTTTTGAGACAGCTCTGTACTTTGTCCGCCAGGCTAGCAATCCTGCCTCAGCCTCCCGGGTGCTGGGATTACAGGGTTACCACCACAGCCAGCTGTCTTTCCCTTTGAATTTTTCAATTTAGAAATGGAAAATGATCTACGTTTCTCATTATACTTATTTTTTAACAAGGTTTTTAAATTTTTATTTTTTTTTTTATGTGTATGAGTGTACTGTCTGCATGCAGGTCTGTGCACCCATGTCGTGCAATGCTGCGGAGGTCAGAAGAGGGTGTCGGATTCCCCTGGAACTGGAGTTCTCCTGGAATTGGAGTTTCAGACGGTTCTCAGCCGCCATGTGGGTGCTGGGGATCGAACCTGGGTCCTCTACAAGAGCAGTTGGCACCCTTAACCGCTCGCTAGTCCATCTCTCAGCCCCTACACTTATTTATTGAAAGAGAACATCAGCCTTCGCGTGCATGTGGAGGGCAGAGGACAACTTTGGAGAGTCAGTTCTTTTCTTCTACCATGTGGGACCCAGGATCAAACTTAGGACATCAGGCTTGGCAGCAAACACATTTACCTGCTTAGCCATCTCACCACTCCTGAAAATAATTTTTTTTAAGTGTTCAAACTATTACTTATTCATAATGGAGTGTCTACCTCATGTTTAGGTCTAATGATTATAAAAATATTTTCCTTTTTTTCTCTTGCTACTTTTTTGTTTCGTTTTGTTGAGACAGGATCTCTCTGTAACTCCAGCTAGCCTTGAACTAGCTATGTAGACCAGGCTGGCCTTGAACTCACAGAGATCCGCCTGCTTCTGCCTGCTGAGTGCTGGAATTAAAGGCATGCACCACTACGCCCAGTAATCTTTTCCTTTTTAGGCTCCATAATATAACTAAACTAGAAATGGATGCTGCCCCACTTGTCCTAGGCATGCATGAATACCCCACCCTTCCTGCCAGCCTGTGTCCTGTAGTAAAATCCTGGTCCTTCTTTCTCACTGCCCTGCTGGCCTTGCTGACCACACGAGTTGAGCTCTCAGTGAGCTTCAGGATCTGGAAGCAAAGCCTCCCCATCATCCTTCCTTTAAACCANCATTGTTTGGGTGTGTATCAGTGGATGCAGAACCCAAGATTGTGTGTGCTAGGTGTTGGTTAGTTTAAACCCGAGGTGGTGTATGTTGGGTGTGTGTATGGGAGTGCTGCGAGAGACCAAGTGTAGCTGGGTCGTGTATCAGACCCAGGCGTGCTGTGTGTGTGTGTGTCTGTGTTGTGTGGTGTGTTGTTGTGATCAGGTGAATGTTGTGTATGTAGGGTGTGCAGAGCCCAGGTGTGTGTGATGTGTGCTATTGTGGGTGTGCCAGACCCACGTGTTGTAGGTGGTGTGCTTGTGGGTTGTGCAGACCACAGGTGTATGGGGGTGCTGTCGTGGTATGGCAGACCCACGGTGTTGGTGTGACGTGTGCATGTGGTGCCTGTGATAGACCAGGTGTTGCATGGCGTGTGCAGACCCAGGTGGTGTGTGTGAGTGTGTGGTGTGTGTGTGTTAGGACGCAGGTCTGTGTAGTATGAGGGTGTGCCGACCTCAGGGTGATGGTTGTGTTAGCCAGACCCAGTGTGTGTGTGATGGTGTGCTTAGACCATGTGTGTCTGTTGTTTTTGGTGTTAGTGGTGACCAGCAGTGTGTGTGTGTGGGTGTGTATGTGGGTGTGCAGACCCAGGTTGTGTGGGGTAGTGTGTATGTGGGTGTGCAGATCCAGGTGTGTGGGGTGTGTGTATGTGGCTGTGTGCAGACCCAGGTGGTATGGGTGATGTGTTAATTGGTGTGCAGACCCAGTGTCCTGTTTGTGATTGGGTGTGTGATACGAGTGGTGTATATTTAGGATGTAGCAAATTTTCTGATGCACAAAACGACACCGTCGGCACCCAATAACATCCAACTTCGCGGGAGGAACAGATTTATCATCTTAATCTCCTGTGGGTCAACAGTTCAGGGCAGGAACCTGGAGGCAGGAGCTGAAGCACAGGCCATGGAGGAATGCTGTTCACTGGCTTGCTCCCCTGGCTCATGCTCAGCCTGCCTTCTTATACAGTACACAACAACCTGCCCAGGGTGGTACCACTCATTGTGGGCTGGGCCCTCCCACACTGCTTGACCATCAAGACAATACTCCACAGATGTGGCCACAGGCCAATCCAATGGAGCCAATTCCCCAATTGAGGCTCCCTCAACCCAGGTGTGTCAAGTTGACACTAAAGCTCTCCAGCACACAGGTGTGTGGGTATGTATGTGGGTGTATGTGGGTGTGCAGACCCAGGTGTGTGGGTGTGTGTATGTGGGTGTGCAGACCCAGGTGTGTGTGTGTGTGTATGTGGGTGTGCAGACCCAGGTGTGTGTGTGTGTGTGTGTGTATGCAGACCCAGATGTGTGAATGTGAGTGTATGTGGGTGTGCAGATCTGGGTGTGTGTAGGTGGGTGTGGGTGTGCAGACCCTGGTGTGTGTATGTGGGTGTGCAGACCCAGGTCTCTGTGTGTGGTTGTGTGTATGTGGGTGTGTAGACCCACAAGTGCACCTGGGGAGACCAGCGCTATCTACTTGTATTGCTCTCTACCTTAGTTTCTGAGACAGGGTCTCTCACTGAATCTGGAGCTTGTCCAATGTCTAGACCGGCTGACCATTGAGCCCCAGGGACTCTCCAGGCTCCTCTTCTAGCACTGGGTTGCAGGGCACTGCCACTGCGGACTTTGTAAGTGATGCTGTGGATGGGATTCAGGTCCTTAGGATTACACATCAAGGACTTTCCCATGGATCCATCTTCCCAGCACTAAACCATATTCTTGGCAGTTCACGGCTCATCAAGATGAACCTTGTTTTCTATTTTGGGGTGCTGGAACCAAGGGCCTGGTCATGCTAGCTTCTACTCACTGAGGATTCTTTCTCACTCCAGCCTGACAGAAGATAGGGGTCAAAGGAGGAAGGGAAAGAGCCCTCAACACCTCTGTACGAAAGTTCCCTGGGGCTGGGGCTGGAGAGATGGCCTAGCGGTTAGGAGCGCTGACTGCTCTTACAGAGGACCCAGGTTCCCCAGGTTCAATCCCCAGCACTCACATGGCAGCTGAGAACTGTCTGTAACTCCAATTCCAGGAGAACTCCAGTTCCAGGGGTATCCGACACCCTCTTCTGACTTCCGCGGCATTGCGCGACACGGGTGCATACACCTGCCTGCAGAAAGTACATTCAAATAAATAAATAAATAAATAAATAAATAAATAAATAAATAAAATTTTAAAAAAAGAAAAGAAAGTTCCCTGGGGCTTCCTGGGGAGAACTCAGAAACTGCAGACTCCTGAGCAGGTGGGGTGTCTGAAAGGCCCCTCTTTTCTTCTGATCTGCTGAGTGGAGACCCTGTTTGCAGATCAGTGCTAAGCTCCAGTCCTTCCTCTTCCCACACAAATGTTCCGGGGCTACTGAGAGTGAGGAGGGGCTGCTTCCCGACTCTGAGGATCTCTCCTGTGTTCTAGATAAATACAATGACTTCATTGAGGCCAATCGCATTGAAGACTCCAGGGAGCGGATGAAGACACTCCGGAAGCTGGTAAGGAAGGAGGGTGTCATCAGGCGGGGGGCAGTCCAGTGACACTCCCCCGCAGCCTTAGAGAAGTCCTTTTCCACTGTGGCTTCAATTTCTCCATCTCTACCAAGGAATGGATTGGAAAGTGGATTCCAGTCCCTGGGGTGGGGCAGTGGGTGTCTCGGGGTGGTACAGACTGCATTGGAGAGGCCATCACAGCAAGGTCCCTTGGCCTTCCTCCCACTTTTCTAGATCCGAGATCTCCCAGGACACTACTATGAAACGCTCAAATTCCTCGTGGGTCATCTCAAGACCATTGCTGACCACTCAGAGAAAAACAAGGTTCGTGGGGCTCCCTATGGAGTCTGACAGGCTGGCTGCACTGGGGCGGGGGCCTCCTCAGCAGGTTTGGAGCTCCTCTAGATCCACTCTCTGTCCTCTTTAGAAAGTCTTTGTACCCCTGCCGCATCCATCACAGCAAGCCAGTCCTTTGTCCCCAGAGTGCCAGTTCTCAGTTGCTGAGGGCCATCCAGGGGCGAGGGCCACCGTCTCCTGTGCTCCGATCCAGTTCAAGTCCCTTAGCATTTTCCTAATCCAGTTCCTTCTGACTTTTAGCTCTGCAGCGGAGGAAATGAGGGGCAGGATAGGATAGGATGTCTCCTAGCTCTAAATACCTTCGGAACCTCTAACGTGCTTCCCACACCAGGATCCCCACTGCCAGCACTAACAGCTCAGGGCTCCGCAGCCTGGGTGTGTAGCTGGCATTGCTTGGCTGTCAGGCCTGGAAATGAGAGAGACTAAAATCTGGTTTGTGCTCTACTTGCCAAGCCCTCTGTGCACATGTGAGATGTCCGGACCCTAATCCGGGGACATCTCAGGATGGGGTTGAGGATGGAGGCCTCAGACCTGGGATGAGGAGGGAGCTGCAGGCACTGAAGGTTATGCTCACAGTACTGTATGCTCACAGTACCGACCCTGGGCTTTTCTCCTTCCCACCCCAGATGGAGCCCCGGAACCTGGCTCTGGTCTTCGGACCGACATTGGTAAGGACGTCTGAGGACAACATGACAGACATGGTGACACACATGCCAGACCGCTACAAGATCGTGGAAACATTGATCCAGCATGTAAGCATCTGCTGTGTGCTGTGTAATGGAGGTCTGGGACCAGGCTTTGCTCCTGGCCAGCCCCAATGCCCTGGGGGGCAGCTAGGGGGCTGTGCGGATTTCAGCAGCCACACCTTGACATCAAGGCAGGATAGGAATGAATCCAACTGGTGCAGGTGGGGCAGGGCATGAAGCAGGGACCAGGACGGCATTGCATGGTGCTCTGGTGTGTCCTACTGGTTCATCACCCTTCTGGCTCCCTGGAGGGTCCAGAAGCCCTGGGTTCTGGTAGGTTCTTGCTATTGTCCAGGGAGGATGAAGAACCCATAGTGGCCAGCAGAGGGCAATAGAGGCCTCCTCACAGACACTTTAGTAAAGAAAAGCTAGTTCCTGTCACCCCGGGTTTTTAAAGATGAGGAAACCAGGAGTCAGAGAGGCAATGACTTGCAGAAGGCCCTACACCTAAAAATTGGTGCCCCCAGGATTTTTACTGGGGTCCTGGCCAAAGCCTTCCCCAGTGACCCCTTCCTCCAGGCCAGGGCTGACTCTGGGAAGGACAGCTGACAGGGGCTTTGGCCATGTTGATACCTGTGTGCTTGTCTCCTTCACCCCATGGTCAGGGCTGTAGCCACAGGAGGGAGGTTGTGTCCCTCCATCCAGCATGGCCTTGGCCATAGGACTCCTGGGCAATGGCAGAATCTCAGTGTGAACTGGGAAGGGTTAGCCCTCATGTACCAGGAGTCTTGAAGGAGAGGAGGGAGGGCATCTGGTCCTATGGCTTCTGGAGAAGCTGCTGGAAGCCTAAGGTCTGTGGCCAAGAAAGGAGTCAGGAATAGCAGCCTTCAGGGAAAAAACAAACCCAAAGCAAGTCACCTTACTACCCCCAGGTCCCTGAGGACCAGCCTCAGGTGTCCTGGAACTCACTATATAGACCAGGCTGGCCTTGAACTCACAGAGATCCACGTGCCTTTGCCTCCCAAATGCTAGGGTTAAAGGTGTGGGCCACCACATCCAGGTGAATATTGATTTTGTATCCTGCAATTTACTCTTTTTTTTTTTTTAATTTATTTGTGTGTATGAGTATACTGTCTGCATGTAGGTTTGTGCACCTGTGTCATGCAATGCCGCGGAGGTCAGAAGAGGGTGTTGGATTCCTCTGGAACTGGAGTTAAAGACAGTTCTCAGCTGCCATGTGGGTGCTGGGGATTGAACCTGTGTCCTCTGCAAGAGCAGTCGGTGCTCTTAACCGCTAGGCCATCTCTCCAGCCCTGCAATTTACTCTCAAGAGTTTTCTGGCAGAGAACTTTGGGACTTCTAGGTATAGGGTTATATCATCTGCAAACGGGGGATTCTTTTTTTTTTTTTTTTCTTTTTTTGCGGGGGGGAAATGGAAAGAGGGGGGAGACGGGAGAGAGGGAGAGAGGGAGAGAAGTGGGGGATGAGGAGGGGAGAGAAGAGGAGGAGGAGGGAGAAGGAGAGGGAGAGGGCAGAGGTGGGAGGAGGAGGAAGAAGAGAGGAGGAGAGAGGAGGACAAGAGGAAGAGAGGGAGGTGCAAACAAGGATTCTTGACTTTCTTTTTGATTAGGTCTCTATTTTCATTTCCTTCTCTTATCTGTTGGTAGCTAAGGCTTCAAGCAGTATATGGAACCAGGGGCAGTGGTAGTTGGGACCCATATCTCATTCTTTATTTTAGAGGAAATATTTTCAGTTTAGTGTGTTAGCTATTTGTTTGTCATATATAGCCTTTATTGGATGCAGTGGCTCAGCAGTTAGGAATGCTTATAGCACTTCTGGAGGACTTGACTTCAGTTCCCAGCACCCAGGTTGGGCAGCTATACACCTGTACTCAGCTCAAGGGATCGTGTCGCCCACCACTTCATGGGACTTACACTTGCATGATGCCACCACAGACACAAACACACACATACATCCCATAAATAAAAAATAAAACAAAATTGGGGGATGGAGAGATGCTAGCGGTTAAGAGCACCGACTGCTTTTGCAGAGGACCCGTTCGAATCCCAGCACCCATGGCGGCTGAGAACCGTCTGTAACTCCAAATTTCCAGGAGAACTCCAGTTCCAAGGAGACATCTGAGACCCTCTTCTGACCCCTACAGCACTTGCACGACAGGGCCACAACCTACAATGCAGACAGTTACACTCTTACACGTACAAACAATAATAAAATTAAAAAAACAAACTGAGAAAAAAAAAATCTTAACAAAACAACCTTTTAAACCAGTGTTGTGCCTCCAACGGGATTAAAGACAAGGAAGGACCCAAAGCAGGCAGCAGATATCTGTGAGTTCAATGGCCCTCTGGTCTACATAGAGGAGTTCCAGGCCAGCTGGGACTTACAGGAGACCTTAAGAAAAAAAAGAAAGAAAAGACCAAAACAAACAAACTATGTGTGTGTGTGTGCGTGTGTGTGCGTGTGTGTGTGTGTGTGTGTGTCTGTATATATATATATAATACACATATATATACATATATATTTTTTTTATTGTGTAATCGTTTGTTCCTTTTGTTCTTGGTTGCTTTAGTGCTTTGGTCATGGGGATCTTGAACTTGTCAAAGGCCTTTTCTGCATCTATTGAAGTGATCACATGATTTTTGTCCTTAAGTATATTTATGTGTTGTATTATGTTGATTTACATATCATACGTTCAACCATCCTTGGACCCCTGGATGAAATCAGGTTGGTCATGCTGTATGATCTTGATGTATTCTTGAGTTCAGTTTGCAGTATTATATTGGGAATTTTTCTGTGTACAAAGTTAGGTCCTTCTCATGTGCTCTCCCTTCAGTTTTCCTCCGGGGTCAGTCGGTCCCTCGGTTCTCTATTGTTTGGGTATTTCGTATTAGGGTAGTACTGACTTTGTAGAATGAATTTGGCAGTGTTCCTTCCCTTGTTATCTTGGGGATAGTTTGGGAGTATTGGTATTAGCTTGTTCTTATAGGTTTGGCAGAATTTGGCAAAAAATCTTTTTTTCTAATTCATTTGATAACGAGGCAGAAAATCTTATCTAATCCTGGCATAGTCTTTGTGGCAACTTTTTATCACTGCTTCAGTCATCTATTAGAATATACAGATTTTTATATCTTGGTTATATATATTAATCATAAATGTACTAGAATAAAAAAAAAAATTTTTCTAGTTATTCAGTCTATTTTTTTAGTTTTTATTATTGCGGTTTATAAAAAAATTTTGGTTTTTTTTTTTTTTTTTTGGTCTTTCAG
>VZQC01008909.1:0-10661 GCA_009823505.1 Rhizomys pruinosus
CTCCCTGTAGCCAGCTGTCCTTGGAATCACTCTGTCGCCAGGCTGGCCTTGAATCACACAGACTCACCTGCCTCTGCCTCCCCAAGTGCTGGACTAAAGTTCGTGTGCCACCATGCCCTGGCCCCAGTGGATTTTTTGGAGAACTTTCAGAAAACAGGACCGGAAGAGTGAGTTAGACTTCCACTATATAAACAAAACTGAAAGACTGAAAACAAAAAAATAAAACAAAAAAAAAAAACAGATCAAACAAACAAACGAAGGCACTCTTGTGAAGGAGGCAAACAAAGCACGCCTTCAACACTTTAAGAGGCATTTGGGATTCGCACTGGTATACAGGCAAAGAGAAACCCCACATGCCAGGGGAAAAACACAAAGTGGGGAAAACTGGAAGTTGCAGGATTATTCCACCCACCAAAGCTCTACCCAACCCTGCGGGAGATTTTGACAGGGGATCTCATAGGGATGGCCCAGGATCACGAGACTCTTAGAGGAAAATTGCAGAAATACTTTCTATAAGAAATCAAAGTTCATATAAGGCAAGTCGAGAAAACTAAGGAGAGAGAATGAAAAAACTCCAGAAGGAAGTGGAATCACTGAAAAGATCTCATGTTTTAAAAGATAAGGAAACCAACCCGTGAAGCAAGGAGCTATAGGGGAAAAGATTGAGAATCTTCAAAAGGAAGTGAAAATACTAAAGAACTGACATGATGAATGAAAAAGGAATATCAAACACTCACCAATCAAGAGGAAAGGACGAAAAAGTCTCAGAAGTAGAAAGGAGGCAGCAGAAACTAGTATCAGACTGGAAGATAAAAAAACCACAGAACAACAATAACCCTCAAGTAAAGATTATGAAAAATTTAAAAATACCACAAAAGTGGAACACTCCGGATTGTTGGACACTATGAACAAGCTTAAAACCTCTGTATCATAGGTATTGAGGAAGGAGAAGAACCCCACGAGAATGGTATTGATCAGATCTTCAACAGAATAATAGATGAAAATTTCCCAAACTAAAAAAACGGTGACAAACCACTACCACATACAAGAACCCATACAGGCAGGCATGGCTTGCTCACGTCTTTAATCCTAGCACACGGGAGGCAGTGGCAGGTGAATCTTTGTGAGTCAAAAATGGCCAGCTTGATCTCAGAAGTGACTTCCAGGACCGCTGGGGCTACAGGGAGAACCCTGTTCTCGAAAAGACCAAAAAAAAAAAGAGCACATAGGACCCCAACCCGTATAGATCAGAAAAGAAATCCTCCACGCCATATCATAGTTAAAGTGCTAAGACGCCCAAAACAAAGACAAAATCTAAGGCCACTAAGAGTAAAAACCAGGTAAAAATATAAGGGGAACCTATCAGAACTACAGCTAACTTCTCAGTGCAAACTTATGACAGCAAGCAAGAACGTGGAGCCAAAGCATTCCAGGTTAAAGGCCTATAGATGCCAACCATTGTTACTAACCAGCAAACTGTCGATATTAGGGGCTGGAGAGAGGCCTAAGCAGTTAAGAGCAACGAACCCTCTTGCAGAGGACCCAGGGCTTTGATCCCAGCACCCACATTGGTGGCTGAAAACCGTCCGCGAAATCTACAATTCCCAGGAGAACTCCAGTTTCCAGGGCATCCGACGCCCTCTTCTGACCTCCGCGGTCATTGCACGACATGGGTACAGACCTACATGCTGGAGAGTACATCATCCCACATACAGAAAAAATAAAATTAATTAAAAAAAATGTGATATAGTTGAAGGAGAGAGACAAGTTCTTCACGAATAAACAAGATGAAAGATATACATGTATGGAAAACCAACCTTTCAGATACCTTGAAGCAATTCAAATGACAGAAGAAAGGAACAACCGTCCCAGGCTCACCTCAGATAAGAAGAAATCAATAAAAGCATAAAACTGCAGAAGTAGTAACCTAGACCAAAAAAGCAAATGGATAATAAGGTAAAAACAAGCAACACACATCTCTCAAAAAAAAAAAAAAAAAAAAAAAAAAAAAAAAAAAAAAAAAAAAAAGACTGGGAGATTGGATTAGGAAACAGAAACCCATCTCCTATTTGTCTACGAAAGATGCATCTTACCTTCAAAGACAGACACCTTAAGGTGAAAGTATGAAAAAAAATTCCAAGCTAAATGGGACCAAAAAGAAATCAGGTGTTCCTATTCTAATATTCAGACAAATTAGACTCAAAGTAAAAGAAATCAGAAGCGACAAAGGAGGCCATTACATTTTTATTCAAGGAACAATGACCATGAAGATTACAATCATGAATATATATGCACCCAACTCTAGTGCACCACAACTTTATCAATAGACCATTCTCCGCGACCTCAAGGCACAGATTAACCCAGTACACTAATCATCGGGGATTTCAATCCCCCCTGAGCCCTTTGGCCCAGTTCAACCAGGACAAAGCATAAACAGAGCGACATCTGAAATGAATGATATTTGATACACCAAATAGACCTCACGACATCTATCAAATATATCCACCTAATACCAGAGAATACCCTCTACTCAGCACCCTCATGGAACATTTCCAAAATCGACCACACACCGGGACACATGAAGGAAACTCCTCCACAAAGATACAAAAAAAATTGAAATCAACATTCAGGCATTCTATTCCACGGAACCATCAGTCAATAAAGGCTCGCGATCAACATCAGAATAAGCCCAACGATCTACAAGAACACATGGAGACTAAACAACACACCCTGAATAATTGCATGGGTCAAGGAAGAGCTTAAAGAAATAACAAGCATTCCTGGAACGAAATGACAATGATAACTACAAAACACAACAAAACCTAGGGATACTTAAAAAGCGGTCATAAGAGGTAGTTAGCCCTGGTGCCTACATTAAGAAAACAGAAAGAACACAAGTGTATGATTAACACTGCACTAAAAAAAAACTTGAGAATAAGACAACAACAATGAACCCTAAACGCAATAGACAGCGGAAGAAATAACAAAAATCAGAGCAGAAATAATCGAAATGGAAACAAAGAAAATACAAAAAGAAAAAAAAAAAATCAGCCGACGTTGGGGCGCACGCCCTTTACAATTTCCTTTTAGCTAATTTGGGAAGCCCGAGGTCAGGCGGATCTTGTGTGGGGGGGGGGGTGTTCAAGGCTAGGCCGGTCTACAGAGCGAGTTTTTCCAGGACAGCTGGGGCCTACAGGAAGACCCTGTATCTGAAAAGACAAAATACAAACAAACAAACAATACAAAATAAAAATCAATGAATCCAAAAGTTGGTTCCGTGAGAGAAGAAACAGAGAAGACATGACCTGCTGCCCTAGTCAGTTGTAACCAAGGAACTGAAGGAACAACTACGAATCAATACAATCCGTGACGAAAACGGAAATATCACAACCACTAATGTGATAAAGATCCAGCAATTATTACAGTGAATACTTCACCAATCATACGTGCGAAGTTTGGACACCTAGGAGGAAGATTGGATGAGAGTCGTGTGAAATTTCGGGGGAAGCACCAAAGCCGTCAACAAGTACGAGAGCAAAACAGCTTCTAACCAGAGCCAATAAGCTAGAAAGAAATGGAAGATGGGAGAAGAAACCTCCCCATATTAAAAAAAGCCCAGGCCCAGCCGGTTCACGGCAGAATTCTATAAACTATTTCAAAAAGACTTACGACCATTATTACTCAAGTTTAGATAGGATACAAAACTAGAGGAAACTTCTCCCCCAAATTCCTTCTCTGAAGCCAGCATCACTTTAAAACCAAAACCAAGCAAAGAAACAAACAAAAAAAAAAAAAAAAAAAAAAAAAAAAAAAAAAAAAAAAAAAAAAAAAAAATTCTCAACAAAATACTTTGCAAACCACATACAGACCCACATCAAGATTGTCATCCATCGGGCTGGATCGCTGCCCTAGTCGGTTAAGAGTGCGGACATGCTCTTGCAGAGGACCGGTTCCACTCCCAGCCCCCACATGGCGGCTTAGAAACCACTCTGTAACTCCAATTCTCAGGAGAACTCCAGTTTCAGGGGAATGCTGGAGACCCTCTTCTGACGTCCGCATGCATTGCACGTCACGGGTGCAGTATCCCAACCTACATGTCGTTGCCTCTCACCCCCCCCCCCCACCTTACCTCCTACCCATTTCACACACATATAATGCTAATATACATAATTTAAAAAATATTAAATAAACAAAAAAACAAAAGATGACATCCCGCATGACGCCTAAGTTGTATTCATACCAGGGATGCAGGGAGGTTCAACATACGAAAATGCCGTAATCATCAAACAACACTATTAAATGGACTGCGGTCCGGGCATGGTGGGCACGCCTTTAATCTCGATGGGAAGCGGAAGCAGGGGCAGATCTTTGGGAGTTTACATAGAGAGGTTCCAGGACAGCCGGAGCTACGGGAGACCTCTGTTCAAAACGACAAAAAAAAAAAAAAAAAAAGACTGAAAGACAAACAAACCAACACAATCATCTCAATTGATGTGGAAAAAGCCTTTGCAAATCCAGCATCCCTTCATGCTTAAAGTCTAGAAGGAATTGGATTGGAGGGATCATTCCTCACTGTGACTTAAAAGCCATATACAGGAAACCCACAGCCAATATCATCCCCCTTAAATGGGGAAATGATCAAAAAACAGCACTTTCATAAAGAGTCAGGACTCTGCCACAGTTCCCCCCTGACCACTCTCTTGTTCCCCCCCCCAATATAGTGCTTGTAAACACTTGCTCGGGTATAATGGCTAAGAAGAAAGGAAATTAAAGGATTACTATGGAAAGAGGAAGTCAAAGTATCCTTTTACTGGATGATATGACTGTTTACTAAGGGATTGCCAAAAACTCCACCCGAAACCTCCTAGAAACACATGACGAGCTTTACTAAAGTGGCAGGAAAACCAAAATCAACTCGAAACATCTCAGTAGCCTTTGCTTCACCACCAAAACATCAGCAACCGAAGTAAGGGTAATATCAAGGAGACCTTCCCACTCACAATAGCTCTAACACAATAAAATATCTAGGAAACAAACCTAACAAAGAACACCACAAGCTCTCTACAAAAAAAAATTTACATCCTTGAAGAAGGGAAATTGAAGAAGAACATCAGAAGATGGGAAAAACCTGCTCATTCTCATGGCTTGGGAAAATTAATATGGTAAAAATGTCCATTACCCAAACTATTGCATAGATTTAATGCAATCCCAATTAAACATTTATTCAACAGGTCTGAAAAATAATCGTCCTTAATTCATTTGTGTAAAAAGAAAAAGACCCTGACATCGCCAAGCAACCCCTGAGTGAAAATCATTAGCAATAAGGGGGTCCCATCTCTATATCCCAGCCTTCAAAACTATAGTACAGGGCTACAGTCATAAAAATAGTCTGGTACTGGCACTAAAACAGACCTGTTGACCAATGGAACAAAAAATGAAGATCCAAACCTGCGCAAATACAATTTTAGCCTCCTGATATTTGACATAGGGGCCAAAAAGACACAATGGCGAAAAGAAAGCATCTTCAGAGTGGTTGGCAAAATTGGTCACCACTTGTAGAAGAATAAATGTAAACCACTGCCTCTCCACCCTGTACAAAAGTCAATCACAGATGGATTAAAGACCTCAATGTGAAACCCCAAAGCTCTGGAAGTGATAGAAGAAAAAATTTGGCATGTAGACTAGGAATGAGACATAGGTGTTGGAAAAGAATTCCTAAATTAGACAGAAGCTGCAAGCATTAGGTCAACAATTGACCAAATGGGACCTCATTTCAAACTCAAAGCTCTGTAATGCAATAAGAAACAATAAGGAAGCGAAGAGCAAACCCACAGAGTAGGAGAGAAAACCTTCACGTCCGATACCATCTGACAAACGCATTGATTTCCAGGTGAATTATCTAATCTACTCAAAAAAACAAAGAAGAAAGCAAGCAATTGACACACTCAAAAGATGGAGCAAGAGCTGAACAACTGAGACTTCACAAGTACGGAATTAGAGATGGCTGAGATAAATCTTAAGAAGTGTTTCCAAATTGCTAACTATATAATTAAGGAAAAGGCAAATGTAACCACTATCTTTGTACGCTATCATTTCGTCACTCCAATTAAGACTGGCAGGATCAAGTAAAAACAAATGCGGGACTGGAGAGATGGGCCTAGCGGTTCGGTCAGCACCGAGGGTGCTTTCTTGCAGTAGGACACTCGGTGGTTTGATCCCAGCGCTCCACCATGGCTGGCCGGAGACCGTTCTGAAAAAACTCCAGTTCCAGAAGCACTCCAGTTCCAGGGGAATCCGACACCTCTTCTGAACACCTTCTTCTGATCTCCAAAGCATTGCACGACACAGGTGCCCAGACTTGCATTATGCAGGACAGTACATTCATACAACATACAGACATTAAGTAAAATTTAAAAAAAATAAAAAGAAAAACAAATGATACCCACGTGCGGAGAGGTTGTTTGGGGCCGGGAACCCTCATCCACCGCTGGTGGGAATGTAAATTGTACCGCCACTATGGAAAGCAGTGTGGAGAACCCTGGGGAGACTCAGCAGTAACTTGCCACATGACCCAGCAATACCACTCCTGGGTATGATCCACCAAGACTCATCTTACTGCAGATCCATGCACAGTCATGTTATTGCAGCTTTCTTCACAATCGCAAGAGCTGGTAGCAACCCAATTGCCCCTCAAATGACGAGTGGCTAGAGAAATGTGGTACTACACAATTGAGTTCTATTGCCAAGCAGTAAAGAAGCTGACATCATTGAAACTTTGCAAGGTAATATGGATGGAGCTAGAAAGATATCAGCTGAATGATAGTAACACAGTCTCAGATGAAACCAAATGATGACTTATCTCTCATCTATGATGCTAGCACCAATTACTAATTGTATGGCAAAAACTGAGCACCGTTAATATGATCTGAAAACAAATGTGCTCCTTCTCTTGTATAATCCCTTAGAAAAATAAACGAGTAAAAATTAAATAAAAAAAAAAAAAAAATGTACTCAAGGCAGAGGCGGACGGATCTCTGAGTTCAAGGCCAGCCTGGTACATAGTGAGTTTTGCCTCTGTATGAGTGTTTTGCCTGCATGAATGCCAATGTTGCACTGACTGCATGAGGCCAGAAAGGGCACTTAGTTCCTGATGATGTGCGGAACTGAAAACCTGTGTCTTACAGCGGCAGTGTTTCTATTTTTTTTTTTTTCTTGTTGTTTTTTGGCTTTTGGTCCTTCAAGACAGGGTCTCCCTGTAGCCCAGCTGGCCTGGAAACTCGCTCTGTAGACCCGGTGGCCTTGAACTCACAAAATGCTGCCTCTTCCTCAGAAGTGCTAGGATAAAAGGCGTGCACACCACGTCCAGCACGGCCAGTGTTCTTAACTGTTGAGCCATCTCTCTAGCCTCCCCTCTTCCCCCACCCACCCTCCAAAGCACAAAGTAAAACACTTAAAATACCTGAGTTACTCTCTGTACCAAGCAGTCATCTGCATAGGTTCCTTTATGTGTACATGGTAATCGGTCAAATCGTGGGTCCTTGGCAATCCTGTAGGGTTATAAAAATGGATTAAAGAGGGGCTGGAGGGATAGCCTAGCGGTTAAGAGCACCGATGCTCTTGCCTAGAGGACCGGGTTCGATCCAAAGCACCCACACTGCGGCTAAGAACCCGTCGTAATAGTCCGGGGTGGTGCGCACGGCCTTAATCCCTACTGGAGGCAGAGCAGCGGATCTTTGTGAGTTAAGGCCAGCCTGGTCTACAAATTGCGTTCCAGGACAGCATGGGGCTACACGGTGATGGGCAGACCCTGTCTCGAAAAGACCAAAAAAAAAAAAAAAAAAAAAAAAAAAAAAAAAAAAAAAAAAAAAAGATAACCGTCGTAACTCCAATTCAGAGAACTCCAGTCCAGGGGAATCTGAGACCTTCTTCTGACCTTCCGCAGCATTGCACAACACGGGGCCAACAGACCTGCATGCAAAACAATACATTCATACACATACAAATAATATAATAATACAAAAAAAATGGCATTAAAGAAAAAACATTCCAGCAATTGGAAAATTTTCTACATCCAATCAGTGAAACAAGGTAGTTTGATCTATGGCAATATTAGGCGCCCTCTCCTTCTAAAGTTTATCCTTTAATTTTATAGGGAAAGGAATCAATCTACTAGCCTATCATGTGGGGTTATTAGCATAAAACTCTGAGGTTATTTTCTTTGGTTTTTTCGAGACAGGGTCTCCCTGTAGCCCCAGCTGTCCTGGAACTGGCTCTGTAGACTGGCTGGCCTTGAGCTCCCAGAGATCTGCTTGCCTCTACCTTCCGAGTGCTGGGATTAAAGGCATGTGCCACTAGGCACAGCCAAACAAGTATTAACCTAACCATTTCACTTTTAGGAAGTTATACAAATATACTGGAAGGAAGGCATAAGAAAGGTTACTATAGCACAGTTTTAGTATGAAAAAACTGGTCTATAATTTTTATTCATCTCAACATGATATAAAGCTACAGTGCCACTCTCGTGTCCTGTATGATTAAAAAAGAACATGGCAGAACTGTATGTATGACTACTGAAGGACTGTCACCTCTAATGCTCCTACTAATATAGGTCAACCAGGGGCTGGAGAGATAGGCCTGGGCGGTTTAAGAACGCCGAATCTCTTGGCAGAGGACCTGGGTTCGACCCAGCACCCACATGGCGGCCGGGAACCGTCTGTAACTCCATTCCAGGGAACTCCAATGCAGAGGATCCGAGACCTCTTCTGACCTCCGTGAATGCATTGCATGACACAGGTGCACAAACCTACATGCAGACAGTACACTCATACACATAGAAAAAAAAAATACAGGTCAACAAACAATTTGTGTAAGGGTATATGATTTACTTAAGAAAATACAGATCCCTTTTCCTCTTTCTGGATTTGTGTTTTTATTTTTTATTTATTTATTTTTTTAGCTCTTGAGTTTAATGAGGTCCCACTTGTCAATTTTTGACCTTATTTCCTGTGCAGCTGCTGTCTGATTTGGAAAGTCTTTTCCTACACCTATGTCCTATAGGTTGTTACCAACATTTTCTTCAACCACCTTCAGAGTTTCAGGTTTCACATTGAGGTCCTTGATCCATTTGGAGTTGATTTTTGTACAGGATGAAAGGTAGGGGGTTAATTTTATTCTTCTACAAGTGGTGATCCAGTTATGCCAACACCATTTGCTGAAGATGCTGTCTTTCCTCCATTGAGTCTTCTTGGCCCCTTTATTGAACATGAGGTGGCTGAAATTGGATGTGCTCGGGTTCAGATCTTCAGTTTTGTTTCATTGACCTATGGGTCTGTTTTTGTGCTGGATTTGTGTTTTTATAGTAAATCTGTAAAAACATACTAATTCTTTTCAGTTGTCATTCTTGGTGTATGAAACAGATGAAGTGTGAATGTGGAGAACTTTTAACTTAAAGTTTGATTCTCTCTCTCTTTTTTTTTTGTTTTTTTTTTGGTCTTTTTGAGACAGGGTCTCCCTATAGCTACAGCTATCCTGGAACTTGCTCTGTAAAGCAGGCTGGCCTTGAACTCACAAAAAACCACCTGCCTCTGCCTCCTGAGTGCTGGGATTAAAGGAGTGGGCCACCATGCATGGCGAAAAGTCTGATTCTCAGTCACATTGAGGTTTTTTTTTTTTTGTCTTTTGGAGACAGGGTCTCCCTATAACCCCAGCTGTCCTGGAACTCACTCTGTAGACCAGGCTGGCCTTGAACTAACAAAGATCTGCCTGCCTCTGCCTCCCAAGTGCTAGGATTAAAGGCATGTGCCACCACCCCCAGCTCATTCTTTCTATTATACAGTAATAATGAATCATGGAAATAAATAAAACTCAATGTGGCACACAGGTTCATACTGTAACAGAAACATTCCCTATTACACAGTCTGGCACTAAGTCATATGGGTTTTACATACTTAAGAAAAGACAGGGAGGGCTGGGGAGATGGTTCAGTGGATACAAGCACTTGCTGTGTGGCAAATATTAAGTCCTGCATTTGAATCCACAGAACCCATACAAAGTCTGGACATGTAATCCCAGAGCTCCTATGAAAATATGGAAGGCAGCTGGGCATGGTGGCGCACGCCTTTAAACCTAGCACTCGGGAGGCAGAGGCAGGCAGATCTTTGTGAGTTCAAGGCTAGCCTGGTCTACAGAGTGAGTTCCAGGACAGCTGGGGCTGCAGGGAGACCCTGTCTTGGGGAGGGGAGGGAATATACATGGAAGGCAGAGAAAGGCAGAGAATCTCCAGCAGCTCATAGGCTAACTAGCCTGATATGGCAGAAAAACAACAAAGAGAACTTGACATGATCAACATCAAAGGTGAGGAATAACACTTGAGAGGTTATCCTCTGATTTCCACATGTGCTTTCATAAACACACACACACCATACATACATATACACACACACACACACTCTATTTTTTTTTTTAATTTTTTTTTTTAATTTATTTTCGGTATGTGTATCAATGTACTGTCTGCATGCAGGTTTGTGCACCCGTGTCGTGCAATGCCGCGGAGGTCAGAAGAGGGTCTCGGATTCCCCTGGAACTGGAGTTCTCCTGGAATTGGAGTTTCAGACGGCTCTCGGCCGCCATGTGGGTGCTGGGGATCGAACCCGGGTCCTCTG
>VZQC01008909.1:12075-130827 GCA_009823505.1 Rhizomys pruinosus
AAAAAAAAAAAAAAAAAAAAAAAGCTTAACAGTTACTAAAGACACTTGAGTTTTATCCCCACATCCCCAGAATCCATGTAACGGGAGGGACCTCTTTTTGGGGGGGGGGGGATAGGGGATATTTTTGAGACAGGGTCTCCCTTTAGTCCCAACTGGCCTGGAGCTCATTATGTAGACCAGGGTGGCTTTGAACTCACAGAGATCCTGCCTGCCTTTGCCTCTGGAGTGCTGGGATTAAAGGCATGCACCACCACACCCAGCTAGGGAGAGACCTCTTTAAACCAAGACATGTGTACCAAGGCCTGTATCCTCCCACATCATGCTTATGCATCATAAACACACAACACCTCCCCACACTAATAACAAGTAAAAAAATTAAAAACAAAACAACAAAAAGCCCATCAGTGGGTGGCCCACTGCTTTGATTTCTACTAAGGAATGTCAACACAAAGACAAAGGCAGTATCTCGGGGCTATTTTTTTTTTTTTTCTTTTGGCCTTTTTCAAGACAGGGTCTCCCTGTAGCCCCAGCTGTCCTGGAATTCACTCTGCAGACCAGGATGGCCTTGAACTCACAAAGATCTGCCTGCCTCTGCCTCCCAAGTGCTAGGATTAAAGGCATGCACCACCATGCCCAGCAATTATGAGAATAGATTATGAGCTCCCTGTGAAGGTTTCTAGGACCTGTAGGGATTCACAGACACTCTGGGTACATTCTAAAGTAACCTCGAACTTTGAAATGTAAGTGTCTTAAGCATGAATTTCTAAGGAGTTATTTAAGCAGTAAACTAATAGCTTTATTCTTAAAATTCTAGGTGCTGTTAAAAGGAGGCCCACAAGACCCATATGGATAGGAAATTTAGATCAAAGAATCCCAGCTTAAAAAATTTAAACTTCAGGGGCTGGAGAGATGGCCTAGCAGTTGGGAGCACGGACTGCTCTTGCAAAGAACCCGGGTTCGATCCCCAGCACCCACATGGCGGCCAAGAACTGTCTGTAACTCCAATTCCAGGAGAACTCCAGTTCCAGGGGAATCTGACGCCCTCTTTTGACCTCCACGGCATTGCACAACACGGGTGCAAAGACCTGCATGCAGACAGTACATTCAAATAAATAAATAAAATAAAAAATTTAAACTTCAAAAATTTGCTTTTCACCTTTTAAAATTTTTTTGTGGGGAAGATTGAAACAGAGTCATATGTAGCCTGGCCTCATACAACTTGTCATGTACTGAGGATGACTTTGATCATCTGATTCTCTGGCCTCTACCTCGCAGGTACTGGGTGTATATGCCACCAAACCTGGCTATTAGTTGCTTTTTAAAAACATGTAAACTGGGGCTGGAGAGATAGCCTAGCGGTTAAGAGCACTGACGCTCTTGCAGAGGACCCGGGTTCGATCCCTAGCACCCACATGGCGGCTAAGAACCGTCTGTAACTCCAATTCCAGGAGAACTCCAGTTCCAGGGGAATCGGAGACCCTCTTCTGACCTCCGCGGCATTGCACGACACGGGTGCACAGACCTGCATGCAGACAGTACATTCATACACATACAAAAATAAATAAATAAGTAAATAATAAAAAAAAATTAAAAAAAAAAATAAAAATAAAAACATGTAAACTATGGGGCTGGAGAGATGGCCTAGTGGTTAAGAGCGCTGACTGCTTTTGCAGAGGACCCAGGTTCGATCCCCAGCACCACATGGCGGCGGAAAACCGTCTTTAACTCCAGTTCCAGGGGAATCTCACGCCCTCTTCTGACCTCTGATACATTGCACGACACGGGTGCACAAACCTATATGCAGACAGTACATTCATACACATACGAAAATAAAATTAAAAAAAAAGTAAACTAAATGGTCAGACATGAACCATTGCAAAAGCATCTTCAGTGCTTCAGTATACCAACCTAGAATAAATCTAGATTAGGTCCTTCCTACCTTAGTGCCACTCGATACTTCTGCCCCAACTTCTCAATTTCAGCCATTACACAATCAGTTATACAAGGGATACCTGCCAGGAAGAAACCCAAAACACAGCACAAAATATTAGTGTCAGAAATTTTCTCTGCCTTATATCCTGTTCTGTCCTTAAAAGATCCAGGATACTTTTGTAGTGATACCAGAGTAAGTCCATGGACATGACCAGTAAGAATTCAGAGAGCTGGGTCTGGTGGCACAGGCCTATAATTTTATCTACTCCAGAGGCCTGCCTGAACTACAGTGAGCTCAAAGCCAGTCTGGCCAACTTGACCAAACCCTTGTCTCAAAATAAAAAGTAAAAGTGAGCTGGGGATATAGTTCAGTGGCACAGCACTTACTTAGTGTTCTTCAGACCCTGGGCTTAATCTGAAGAAGCTGGGATGGGGGTGGGGGGTGGAGGGAGGAGGGAGTGGCATATGCCTATAATCTGAGTACTTGGGAGGAATAGGCAGGAGTTGATGGTCATCTTTAGCTACATAGTGAGCTCTAGGCCAGCCTTGGCTACAACATTAGGTCCTATCTGAAAACAACACCCCCGAAACAAAATTATATTTAAACAATAAAATATAATTAAAAAAAATTATATACACACTGACATGGGAAAACTTCAAAATACATTAGTAAATGTAAAAAAGAACAGATAACTAAAATGTGCTCTCTACACACAGAAGAAAATAAGAACTAAAACAGTATATATGCTATTAGTGTCCCTTGAAAATAGTGCTCAATGAAAGAAAACCAAATGTATAATTCTATTTTTATGTCCACAACAGGCAGATCAATAGACACAGAAGTAGATTAATGTCAGTTAGGGGTGAGGATGGGGAAAAGAGGAAGCATTTTGAGATGTGATTAATAAGGGTCTTAGGATTTCTTCTTGGAATTAGTTGTGGTGGCATACACCTACAATCTTAGCACTCTGAGACAGCAGAATTTAGTTCAAGGGCAGCGAAACCTTGGTAAGACAATGTCTCACAAAGAAACAGGAAGGGAGGAAAAATCAAAGTGACTGATGCTCAACTCTCTGAATACATGAAAAGCCATACCTGTATACTTTTGAAATGATTATGGGGCTGGAGAGATAGCCTAGCGGTTAAGAGTGCTGACTGCTCTTGCAGAGGACACGGGTTTGATCCCCAGCACCCACATGGCGGCTGAGAACCGTCTTTAACTCCAGTTCCAGGGGAATCCGACACCCTCTTCTGACCTCCATGGCACTGCATGACACGAGTGCACCAACCTACATGCAGTGCATTCATACACATAGAAAAATAAATAAAATTAAAAAAAGAAATGACTATGTATATCTCAGTAAAGCCACTTGAAAAGAATAGTAAGACAGGGCCCATTTTTGTGAATGAACAAACACAACTAACATATTCTCCATCTTACACAGACTACACATGATATTATTTTTGGAGACTGGGTCTTACTTGTAATCCTGGCTGGCCTGATACTCATTCTATATATCAGACTGGCCTTGACCTTGAAGTAATCATCTTGTTTCTGCCTTCCAAGACATGTACTACCATGCCTGTCTATATATGAATTTAAAAAAAAAAGTAAGCCAGGCATGGTGGCACGTACCTTTTTTTTCCTTTGTTTTTCTTATTCTTTCGTATGTGTACGAATGTTACTGTCTGCATGCACGGTCTGTGCCACCCCGTGTCGTGCAACTGCGCGGTAAAAAAGAGCGTCAGAGGAGGGTCTCGGACTCCCCTGGACCTGGAGTTTCTCCGGAATTGGGAGTTACAGACGGTTCTTCAGCCCGCGCATGTTGGCGTCGCTGGGCGATGTTCAGAACCGGGTTCTTGGCAAGAGCATCGGTGCTCTTTAACCGCTAGGCTATCTCTCCATCCCGGTGGCCCACACCTTTAATCAATCCCAGCACACGGAGGGCAGAGATTCTCTGCTGCAGTTCAAGGCCAAGCCTGCAATCTAGCATGTGAAATCCTGCAGGACAGCTGGAGCTACAGGGAAACTTGCCTCAAAAAGATTAAAAAAAATTTTTTTTTTTTTTTTTTTTTTAATAGACTCTTAGATTAACTTTGCTATGTAGCGATATGGGGGAACTCAATCTCAGCGATCTTCTGCACCCTCTGCCTTTTCCACAAGTGCTTGGAGAGAATAAAGGTGTGGTCACATCCAACACACCCACGCTCGCCATCTTCCTCCTTCTTGATGGAAAAACAGTATAAGGCATATTTTTTTTTTTTTTTTTTTTTTGGTCTTTTTGAGAACGGGTCCCCCTGTAGCTCCTGGCATTTCCTTGAACTCACTCTGTAGACCAGGCTGGCCTCGAACTCACAGAGATCTGCGTGCCTCTGCCTCCCAAGTGCTAGGATTAAAGGCGTGTGCCACCATGCCCAGCATTTACTTATTTCCATATGTGTATCAATGTACTGTCTGCATGCAAGTCTGTGCACCCGTGTCGTGCAATGCCGCGGAGGTCAGAAGAGGGTGTCAGATTCCCCTGGAACTGGAGTTCTCCTGGAATTGGAGTCTCAGACGGCTCTCGGCCGCCATGTGGGTGCTGGGGATCGAACCCGGGTCCTCTGTAAGAGCGGTCGGCGCTCTTAACCACTAGGCCATCTCTCCAGCCCAGTATAAGGCACTTTTACCTTCATGCTACTTTTGTTGTATTTGACATAGGGTCTCATGTAGTCCAGGCTGATCTCAAACCAACTATGAAGTAGAGGATGATGATCTTGAATTCCTGATCTATCCCCCTGTCTTTACCTCCCAAGTGCTGGAATTATAGGCATTCCATACCATGCTGAGCTTATGGTATCTTTTTAAAATAAATATACTGGCCAGGTATGGTGGTGCACACCTTTAATCCTAGCACTTGGGAGGCAGAGGCAGGTGGATCTCTGGGAGTTCAAGGCCAGCCTGGTCTACATAGTGAGGTCCAGGACAGCTGAAGTTATAGGGAGACTGTCTCAAAAAGACCAATAACAAAAATTAAAAATTAAAAATAAAATAAAATAAAAATATTGGGGTCGGTAAGATGGCTTATTGGGTACCAAGCCTCATGACCCGAGTTCAATCCCTAGGTCTCACATAGTAGGAAGAATCAACTCATGAAAGTTGTTCTCTGATCTCCACACATTCACCATGGAAATATCCCCTCTCAAAAATAAATTTAATCAAGCTGGGCCTTTAATCCTAGTACTTAGGAGGCAGAGGCAGGCGGATCTTTGTGAGTTCGAGGGCACAGAGTGAGTTCCAGGACAGCTGGGACTACAGGGAGACCCTGTCTCAAAAAGACCAAAAAAAAATAATAAATAAATAAATAAATTTAATCAAAAATTTAAAAACTATACCAATGCTTTTGAAAGATGAAAAAGCTAAGAAAACTTACATGAAAACAACAGAATGCCCAGAAGAGAATGGAAATATTAAGTCAATGAAATTGGACAGTTACAGAATCTGGTGGCAATGAATGCTGCACAGCCACATAGCAGTGAATAAGTAGGGCCACAACTGGAGTAGAGAAGTAGCCTAGGAGGACCAACCACTACAAAGAAAGGAACAGCTTATATATATTTATAGGATTTATGGATAGATGAGAAAGTTGATGGGAACCAAACTATCATCTTGCTGGGAACTGGGGTTAGCATATTAGGCTAGGCTGGCTGGCCACTGAGCCCCTGTCTTATCTCTGTCTCCCTGGCACTGCGATTACAAGAGCAGGTCATCAGGCCTAGCTTTGGTGGGTTCTGGAGAATCAACTCAGGTCCTCATGCTTTCATGGCAAGCACTTTACAGAGTGAACTATCTTTCCAGCTTCCACCACCATACCAATTCTGATCCTTCTTGTTGGTCACTTTACTCTATTGGTTCCAATTTTTCTGACCTGGTGATTCATATCTCAATTTAATAAACATATCTCAATATAATATACAACCAGTTTTGCATTAATTTTAAACTTTATTTTATTTATTTCTGTATGTGTATGAATGTACTGTCTGCATGCAGGTCTGTGCACCATGTCGTGCAATGCCAAGGAGGTCAGAAGAGGGTCTTGGATTCCCCTGGAACTGGAGTTCTCCTGGAATTGGAGTTCTCGGCCGCCATGTGGGTGCTGGGGATCCAACCCGGGTCCTCTGTAAGAGCGGTTGGCGCTCTTAACCACTAGGCCATCTCTCCAGCCCCAATTTTAAACATTTAAAGAATTTTATAGGCTGGGCATGGTGGCACACGCCTTTAATTCCAGCACTGGGGAGGCAGAGGCAAGTGGATCTCTGAATTCAAGGCCAGCCTGGTCTACAAAGCGAGCTCCAGGCCAGCTGAGAGATGGTTCAGTGGTTAAGAGCGCCAACTGCTCTTGCAGAGGACCCGGGTTTGATCCCAGCACCCACGCGGCAGCTAGGAAGCGTCTTTAAGCCTTTAATCCCAGCACTCAGGATGGAGAGGCAGGTGGATCTCTGTGAGTTCAAGGCCAGCCTGGTCTACAAAGTGAGTTCCAGGTCAGCTGGGGCTATAGGGAGACGCTGTCTCAAAACAAAACAAAACAAACCCAAACGAAAATTTTAAAAACTTAAAAATTATTTTATTTCTTTATTAATTTTTATTTATTTCTGTATGTGTATGAATGTACTGTCTGCATGCAAGTCTGTGCACCCGTGTCGTGCAATGCCGCAGAGGTCAGAAGAGGGTCTCGGATTCCCCTGGAACTGGAGTTCTCCTGGAATTGGAGTCTCAGACGGTTCTCGGCCACCATGTGGGCACTGGGGATCGAACCCAGGTCCTCTGCAAGAGCGGTCGGTGCTCCTAACCGCTAGGCCATCTCTCCAGCCCGAAAATTATTTTAAACTATGTATAAGATGTGAATCTGTACATTCCAGTGCAGGTGCTTTTGAAGGCTGGAGGTATCAGATCCCCCTGGAGCTGGAGGTACAGATGCTTGAGAACCACCTGGCATGGGCGCTGGAAACTGAACCAAGTCCCCTGCAAGAGCAGTACACACTCAAACAATGATCCATTTCCCCAGCCATCCTTGTCTCTCTCTCTCTCTCTCTTTTGTTTTCCTCTTTTTGAGACAGGGTCTCTCTATAGCCCCAGCTGGCCTGGAACTCATTATGTAGACCAGAATGACCTCAATCTCATAGAGATCTACTTGGCTCTGCCTCCCAAGTATTGGAATTAAATATGTGTGCCACTATGCCAGACCTCACCCTATCTTTTTAAAGATTAAAACAACTTTTGAGCCTGTGAGAAAGGCCAAGCTTGAGGCCTTGGGTTTGGTCCTCAGGATCCAAATGATAGAAGAACTAACTCCCATAAGTTGTTTTCTGGCTTCTATTCTACTCACAGGTCCTGATACACATACACATATACACAAATAAACCTACACATACTTTAAAAAAAAAAAAAAAGGTTTAGCTGGGTGTGGTGGTACATGCCTTTAATATCTGTACTCAAGAAGCAGGCAGATCTGAGATGAAGGCTGTGGTCACAGGGAGATCCTGTCTCAAGAAACAAAACAACAAGCCAGTGTATGACTTTAGTCCCAGCACTTGGGAAGCAGAGGCAGGTGAATCTCTGTGAGTTCAAAGCCCGACTTTCTGGTCTATATAGTTAGTTCCAGGCCATCTGGGGCTATAGGGAGACCCTGTCTCAAAAAGACCAAAAGAACCAACCAAAAAACACCATCACCGGGGCTGGAGAGATGGCCTAGCGGTTAAGAGCACCAACTACTCTTGCAGAGGACCCAGGTTCCATCCCCAGCACCCACATGGGGGCTGAGAGCCATCTTTAACTCCAGTTCCAGGGGAATCCGACACCCTCTTCTGACCTCTGCAGCACTGCACGACACGGGTGCACAAATCTACATGCAGACAGTACATTCATACACATATGAAAATAAATAAAAATTAAAAAAAAAAAAACCCACCATCACCAACAACAAAAAGTTTAAACAGTATTTGCAGGGGTCAGGTGATTTAGCTCAGTAATCACTGGGTTTGGTTCCCAGTACCAAAGGACATTTTTAAGGTATATGTTTCTATAAATATATACATTGTATTGCTCAAAGATTTTAACTTACTCTGTCTAAATCCATCAGAGGAATCACTATCTATGACAAGTATGGCCTTATGAAATGCATACATTAAAGTAATAGATTTGAAAGTAAGGCTGGGGATATAGTCCAATCGGTAGTGTTTACCCAGCATCCATATAGCTCTGGGTTTGAGCCATACCAATGAATAAACCTGGTGTGATGGCACCTATCTATAATTTCAGCACTTGGGGAGATAGGGACAAGAGGATCACAAGTTTAAGGTCATCCTTGGCTATATGCTACGTTTCAACCCAGCCAGAGTAATAAGAGCTCTGTCCCCCTGCCACCCTTCCCCTGATCCCTCTCCCCCAATTGTAAAAGTCAAAATGACTCCATTCATGGGCTGCTAGATGGATGTTACACTAGCAGACATGAAAACACTAATCTCACTGTACCTCTCCATCAGGATCCAAGTGACATAGTGCACATTTGACAAGCGATTTTATTTTGAAACTATTATTTTTTGTTGAGCAGTGCAACTGACCAGTAGACTGATAACATCCTGCAATCATATTTAAAACAGGTTGCCAACCAGGTTTTACTGTTTCATTTATAAAACATAGGCAGGGTAGGCATAGTATAATTCTTAAGAAGTCTAGGAATTTGGGGAGGGCAGTACTTGACATCAAACCCAGGGTTTCCCACGCTCTAGGTAAGTGCTGAGCTTATTCTCAGTTCCCACTCTTGATCTCTTGTTTGGCCTAATCACTTTCCTATTATGGAGAAGGCATCTTTCCTGTAAGCCCCATGATTCAGTCTCTTCTGCACCTCTCACCCAATTCAGATTTGAGAAGTTAACTTCTTGTTCTGTATTAGACTCTGTATATTTTTATTTTATTTTTTGTGTATGAGTATTATTGCCTGCATATGTAAAAGTGCACCTGTGTCATGCAACCCCTGAAAAGAGCAAAAGGTATCAGATCCCCTGTAACTGGAGTTTTGGATGATTGTTAGCCACTATGTGGGTGAAGAGATTCAAACCTGGATCTGATATAAAAGCCACTACTCTTAAATGCTGAGCCATCTCTCTAGGCCCTATACTCTTTTTTTTTTTTTTTTTGAGACAGGCTCTCCCTGCAGCCCCAGCTGTCCTGGAACTCTCTATGTAGATCAGGCTGGCCTTGAACTCAAGAGATCTACCTGCCTCTGCTTCCCCAGTGCTGGGATTAAAGGCGTGCATCACCTTGCCAGGCTACACTCCGCCTTAAGGGAGTGTTTGGGAGTTCTTGTTTTTTTGCCTTCTATCACTTTTTCTTTATCACTAATAATGCTATTTTCCTTTTTTCTTATTCATGTGTTCACTAGAGTAGTGATTCTAATTTTCTTGGTTGTATGGCATAAGAAGCCTAGCTTTTAGCCTTCTCAGTCTTTGAGGATTCTTTGTTTTGTTTGCTTTTTTTTTTTGGCATAAGAAGCCTAGCTTTTAGCCTTCTCAGTCTTTGAGGATTCTTTGTTTTGTTTGCTTTTTTTTTTTGGTCTTTTCGAGACAGGGTCTCCCTGTAGCCCCAGCTGTCCTGGAACTCACTCTGTAGACCAGGCTGGCCTTGAACTCATGGGGCTTCTGCCGTCTGAGTGTTAGTATTAAAGGCGTGAGCCACCACAAGCAGCTATCTTTGTTTTGTTTAAGACATCACAGAGATCCACCTGTCTTTGCCTCCTGAGAGCTGTGTCACCACGCCTGGCTTTCTTTGCTTTTAACTTGCCTTCCTGTCAAAGATTAATCACTTCTATGTCTATAGCTCACATTTCTAGCCTCTGATTTAAAGAGAAAGATACCTGAGACTTCTTTTCCACTTGAACACCTACAGGCCATTGTAGGATTAACTGTACTGGTTTTAGTTTTGTTGTACCTCAGGGAATAGGGAGGCCTCAGGAGAGGGAGAGAAGAGTGGACAAGTGGTCACTGAACTAGCCACAAGTTACACATAATTTGATTAAGTCGGCTTGGTTTATGGTGACCTAAAACAACAATAAACATCCAAAACCATTGATCAACATAAAAGATAAAATGAAAAAGCTTGAAATACTGTGAGAGTTACCAACACGTGACAGACATGAAGTAAGCACATGCCACTGAAAAAATGGTACCAAAAGAACTGGTCCTAAGTCAGGCATGGTGGCCGATGCTTTTTATTCCCAGCACTTGGGAGGCAGAGGCATATGGATCTCTGTTGAGTTCAAGGCTAGTCTAGTCTACACAGAAAGATTTATGTATTTATTTTATTGTCTATGGTAAGGCAGAGGCATATGGATCTCTGTTGAGTTCAAGGCTAGTCTAGTCTACACAGAAAGATTTATGTATTTATTTTATTGTCTATGGTAAAACATCAGCCTGAGTTTTATTTGTCCCTTTAACAAAGTGAAAAACCTGACTATAAATGACCACAAAAGGTAGCAGACCTNTTATTCCCAGCACTTGGGAGGCAGAGGCATATGGATCTCTGTTGAGTTCAAGGCTAGTCTAGTCTACACAGAAAGATTTATGTATTTATTTTATTGTCTATGGTAAGGCAGAGGCATATGGATCTCTGTTGAGTTCAAGGCTAGTCTAGTCTACACAGAAAGATTTATGTATTTATTTTATTGTCTATGGTAAAACATCAGCCTGAGTTTTATTTGTCCCTTTAACAAAGTGAAAAACCTGACTATAAATGACCACAAAAGGTAGCAGACCTTTTTGTCATTGTTGTTTTATGGTACTGGGGACTGAACTCAGGGCTTCATGAATGCTAGGAAGTGCTGAATCACTGAGCTATTACCCTGACCCCAGCAGACTTTACTATTAGGAAGCTATTCTCTTATACATGGCCTAAATTTCCTTTTTCCTATTCAGATTATGAGTAGGAAGGGATATTCAAATAAACAACGGAATACTATCACTGAAGAACTGCCCACTGATGTATAAACTACCTCACATCCTTTGTAGTACAAATAAACACTAAAGGCATAAACTTGAGAATTGACTACTATTTGACTTCTAGCTCTGTGAACTTAAATGGCAAAATGTCTTATTTGAGCTTTTCGATAGTAGAGTGGAATGTATAATATAGCCTACTGAACATAGTTCCAGGCCAGCTAGGGTTATATGGTGAAAAGTATGTATCATTTGAGAGATGGCTCAGCAGTTAAGATAACATACTATTCTTCCAGAAGACCTGAGTTCAGTTCCCAGTACCCATGATGGTGCCTCAAAACTGCCTATAATGCCAGTCTAAGGGATCTCAGGCCCTCTTATAGCCTTCAAGGGCACACACACACACACACACACACACACACACACACACACCATAAAAAAAAACTTAAAAATCTTGAATTCTAAAACAGAAGATTCACCTTCTAGCTTCAAAACTGATGTCTATAATAACAAGGCACCATTTTCTGAATTATGAATGCTTAATTATTCCTAGTCAAGCATGCATTAGATCTAAATTTACTGGAAATTCCATCGCTATACTGATTGAAAATTAAATGGCCAGTAGCCCATTTATTTTTTATTTATTTATTTTTATTTCTGTATGTGTATGAATGTACTGTCTGCATGCAGGTTTGTGCACCCGTGTCGTGCAAAGCCACGGAGGTCAGAAGAGGGTGTCGGATTCCCCTGGAACTGGAGTTCTCCTGGAATTGGAGTTCCGGACGGTTCTCAGCCGCCATGTGGGTGCTGGGGGATCGAACCCAGGTCCTCTGTAAGAGCGGTCGGCGCTCTTAACTGCTAGGCTGTCGCTCCAGCCCGGCCAGTAGCCCATTTAATGAGGTTCTCAATTCCCCTTTTTTTTTTTTGGTCTTTTTGAGACAGGGTCTCCCTGTAGCCCCAGCTGTCCTGGAACTCACTCTGTAGACCAGGCTGGCCTTGAACTCACAAAGATCCGCCTGCCTCTGCCTCCTGAGTGCTAGGATTAAAGGCGTGCGCCACCACGACCGGTCTCAATTCCCTTCTTTAATGTATTTGGATAAATAAGGTTTTTAAAATTTTTTATTATTGTTATTATATATTATTTTTATTTATTTATTTTTGAGTCCCAGCTGTCCTGGAACTCTCTAAGTAGACCAGGCTGGCCTTGAACTCAGAAATCTACCTGCCTCTGCCTCCTGGGTGCTGGGATTAAAGGCGTGTGCCACCATGCTTGGCAAATAAGATTATTTTGTTCAAATGTCACAGAAACAATAAACATATCATACTCACACTTGGCATACAGACAGTCCATCATTGACTGTACTAAGTCCAGTTTGGCTTTAATGGAAAAGTTGATGAAGTTGGTGTCAACAAGGATGTGATAAGGTGGACCCAGTTGTGTATTGTATTGAAAGAATAAGCAGGAAGGATGTTGGGTGCTGAAAGGAGAAAGAAAATAAGATTATAAGCTAATATCTACATTGATAGAAAACCAAAAAGCAAGTATCTGCTTGGGGCAGTTCACTTTAGATAAAACTACTTTCCCTCTTGCTCAATGGGAAATATATCTTTAAAAACAAATGGTGTGGTGGCACAGGACTTTAATAATCCCAGCATTTGAGAGGCAGAGGCAGATGGATCTCTGTGAATTCCAGGCAATCTGGGGCTACAGGCAGACCCTGTCTCAAAAAAGACCAAAAAACAAAAAAACAAATGGTTGTATGGAATGTGAACAAGTTATCTAAGGTTAGGATTATGCATTATAGCAGAGCTTATTTCTCATCTAAAAACCCATGGGTCCTAGCCAGGCGTGGTGGCACATGCCTTTAATCCTAGCACTTGGGAGGCAGAAGCAGGCGGATTTCTGTGACTTCAAGACCAGCCTGGTCTACATAGTGAGCTCCAGGCCAGCTGCGAATAAAAGGAGATACTCTGTCTCGAAACAAAGACCAAAAAAAAAAAAAAAAAAAAAAAAAAAAGATGTGCAACCACGCCAACCCAACACAAACAGAAAACTTTGAATTTTTGAAAATACTCACACTTTCTCTTCCTTCAATTCACTGGGAATCTGTTTTCTCCTTTCTTTTCTTTTTTTTTTGTAGAGCTGTTAAAATCTATCGTTTTTTTCTTTCCTAGGAGAAAAGTAAATATTGGAGAAAGAAAAAAAATATACAGTATTTTATATCTCAATCTAGAAAGTTTCAATTTTTTTCCAGAGATAAAGCCCTCAGTGACAGAGCACCTGATTAGCTGTATGAAAGCTGTACATTAAATCCCCAGTACCTCAATTTACAATTCTAATTTTCCTTTTCTCTTTTTTTTAAAGGTACAAAAAAAAATCCGAATTTTTATGATTTTTTGAGTTAAATTTTTTTTTTTTTCATTTTTTTTTTTTTTTTTTTTTATGCGTATGAGTGTATTGCCTCAGTGTATGTTAAGTGTAACCCATGTGTGTGAATAACCAGAAGATGTCCAATTTCCCCGGAAATTGAAGTTAGCTGCTAATGAATGTGGGAAATTGAATCCGACTATTCGGCAAGAGAGAGGGTAGCTCTTACCTCTGAAGCTAATCTCTCCAGCCCCCAATAATTTTCTTATTAATATTAATAAAATTAATAATCCAGAAACACATAGGAGATTATTCAAAATATACCTAAAAACATAAAATATATATAATTAAAGAGGGTGATATTAATCTTCTTGGAAGACTTCAGAAAAATCCCTTTAATGGGGGGGTGGGGGGAGCATCCAATAATACATGCAATTCTGAAAAGGGCAAAACATAAAAAAACAAAAATTTAACCCTTAAAAAAAAAATTAACTTCATCACTTAAATAATCAAAGAAGAAATAATTTGGGCACATTCGCCTAAAAGTGGTACAATTTATAATAAATAGCACTAAATCAAAAGCTGGAGAGGAAATATTTTCGTTTTTTTGGTTTTTGTGTTTTTTTTTTTATTTATTGAAACAAGTGTCTCCGCCGCTGTAGCTCAAGTTGCCCTGGGAACTCTCCACTATATGTACGAGCAGCTGGACTTGAAGTCACAGAGATGCCCGCCTGCCTCACGCCTGGAGTGCTGACTTAAAGGCAATGCACCAACCACGCCTATGCTTCCATTCTTAGTTCTTATTAATTTACTTTGAGTGTCAAGAAGATTAATGCGGAAATATCTGAGCTACAAAGACAAGGCAAAGTTATGGCTTCGCACATTATTCCCTATTTTTCTTCAAAATAATGTACCATGAATTCGTCTCCTTACCTGGGTTGGGAATGGTTTAGTTGAGTATTTAGAGGGTGACTCTGCACTTGAAAATTAACTGTATATCTGCAAGACTATTGAATCATAATGATGACCAGGTGTCACAAAAATGAGGAACCATTAAAATTTGATATCAATTGGAGTGCTTTAAATTTTATTCTATCCGCCTTTTCACGCCCAAAGTTGAACATTTCTGCTCTCTTAGCACGGGCTGTGAATATGACTAGATCTAGTGAGCAGATATATATCTAATTGTTCCAATATAGCCTACACAACAAAGATAGCAACTTATAACTATTACTAGACCTAACGTGACTCCTCTAAATACATAATCTGTATTAGCAGTTTTAACGTTAACGCATTTGTGGTGAAATATCTGGTTACACAGTTCACATAGTTCTTCCCTCTCACATCTCATGAAAAGATCTAAAGCTTAATACGGTGATTCGCTTCACAGAAAAATACGTCGTATGCTTTCACTGTGTTTTCTTGGTTGGCCTTTTCGCACTTGAAAAACGGCAGGAGATTCTATAGGGTAGTGAAAAAAGTTTATTGGAAATATACTGCCATTCTTTTAAAGTTATAAAGTCCCTTCTTCCATTATTTTTCTTGCTAAAATACGGTCTGCTTTCCTGCTAGTAATCAGCCAGCTTATGTTTTTTAAAACAGGATCGCCTCTTTTACGGAAAGCCTGCGTTTGTTGATCACCTCGGCATTTTGGGAGCACTTTACGAGCCAAGACCCGAACGCAAAGAATCCCACCAGAGGCGCTCAAAGCTGTCTATCCAAGCGCCGAACCTCTAAGCTGTTGTCCCAACCCTTGTGTCTCATGACCAAACGGCGCTAACTTGTAACCACTTGTTCGCTCACATCTCATAGCTCACCCAATGATTACAAAGGGAAGCTTTGGCACGTTGCTCGAATGTTGTTAATTAGCCGGAATTTACACAACTTCACATGGTCGACAATCTATTTATTAGTCACATCCTCACTAAGATATTGTTTTTCGGATGCAAACCATTAGGAATTGTCAACGGGCGCACTGGAAGCCTGAAGGTTGTTAGGTGGAAAACACACGAAGATTAGTCTCGGCAGAGCGCTCATATTATTGCGGCTACTGCACACAGGCCATATTCTTAATTTCTAGGAATGACGAGGTACCGAGTCTTTTCAAGATCAATCCTAAAAGAGAGAAAATTGCATGGCGACCTTTTGCCGGCGGATTGGACGGCCAGGTTTTGAGTCATCTGGATTGGCTGCTTCGCTCGGCTTGGACCCAAATTGCGGAGAGACCTTACCGGCCCAATTTCGACCTCGTTCACGCACTACCAGTTTCGGGTACGTTCCGATTCAGACGCACACTCTGGCCGGAGGGGCGCTCCACGGACCTGCGGGCACGAGTCCTAGAAACAGAGCCAGGGTTGAGGTCGCCGTTGGGGGATGGGACTCTTGGCTCGAGACGCCTTGGTAGCCTTAGTCCCCTCACCCTAACAGCCCCCCCCCCCGTCTCTCTGCTGGGGTGCTTGTCTCAGTGGAGGCAAATGATTGGAAGGCGCCAGTCTTTAGATAATCTGCCTCTTTTTGTTTTTGTTAATTTGATTCGTGTGTGTTAGAAGTTGATTTTTGTTTGTGCAAGGTGGTAGTACTAGATGGACCTCGGTGGTGCTTGTCGGTAATGTGTGTGTGCAAGTTGACGAGGAAAGCCACGAGAGTGCCCATTAGGTTGGTTGTGTGTTATGTTCGCGCCCTGGATTTTATTGGAGTTTGTTATGTATACTCGACAAATGCTGGTCTTCGTTTTTTAAAAAGAACCGTGCCTCCTTGTCTCTCTTTTTTTGGTTTTAAGAATTGGATTAGTCAGCGGCTTACACCACTAAGTTCTGAACATTTGGTGGCACCTTCCACGCCGTGTGGGTATCACACTCTCCACACGCGCCATGGCCTCACTTTTTTTATATTCACCTGCGTATATGTGGTAGGAATCTCAACCTCGCTAGCGTTTCCTGTCAGGCTCTTGCGGTTGGGCTATTACGGTTCAACTCGTTCCTCAGCTCTCACGTGGAATCCATCTCCTCAGCCCTGGCGGCCTTCGTTTGATTATTACTTACCACGCCTGGAATATAGGAGTAAACTGTTGATATTATTGTGAAGCCTAGTGTGACATCCTTAAAGGACAACGGAGAATCTGTGAGAACAAGAAGAGAAACGAACCTAACTTTCCTGTCGCGGGTGTTGTGTGCTGTGTGTGTGTGCTGTGGGGTTGTGTGTGTGTGTTCGTCGTCTTTGCTGTTAGCTCCCGCTGTGTATCATCTCGGCTGTTCATTTCTATTTTTGTCATCTTTGATATTTCCTCTATATATATTTTATTTAGTGTTGAGTGCGCTTCACATATAGTCACGCAGAGATGCTGCTGAGAGTCAGAAAGTAGTGTGCCATTCTGAAACTGGCACTTCACTGGAACTGGTAGTAGTTTGTTTCTAGAATATAGTTTAGGCTGTTCTTGTGTCGCGCGCTACGGCCTATGGAATATGCTAAACACCGAGGTCTTCTGACAAAGGCCTGCTTCCATGTTTGCTCTATATAATTCCTACTGATGGCACTGAAGGCATCCTCACATTACCTTTCTTAAGCCCTTCTCTCCCTCTTTCCCACACCTCCCCTCCCGGCCCTCTTTTCCTTTTCCTCTTTTCCCCTCTCGTCCTCTGGGGATAACTCTATTTTCTTACTCTGTCCCTCAACTCTATCTAACTGTTTTTTGAGTTAGAGCAAGTATTCTCAATAATGGCTTATTGCTCTGTTGCTATGCTGTCCTAGAGATTCATTCACTGTGTGACTATTCATTCCTCCTCGCAATCACAAGATTTGAGGTCTTTTATCCTTGACAATTCTTCCTCTGCTTCCTGTCCCAATGCTGGGTGGTGCAATACCATACCTGGCTATTCTAAAATTAATTCCTTTTTTTGTTCTTGTTTTCGTACGCCAGGGATTCAAGGTCTAAATATAATCAGCTTTCAGATGTCCCATAATTTGCATATGCTCAATTAAATATTTATTTGAAAGGTGGACGCACGTGTAAATGCACTGTGCCTCTCTTCGAATTTTAATCATTCTATTTCATGGGCTCGTTCTCAGGACGCCCCTTTGGTTCTTGTCTCCCCAACGTGCTAGTGATTAAAGGTCGTGCACTGGTCACACCCTTTGCCCAAGCTTATTCTAAGATTGATTCTTCTCTGTTAACGGTTATCAGGACGAGTTCATTTTCTTCTAAACTTTTTTGAAAAAACGTTTGGTTGAAAGCAGGCGTCCACGCTGCTTCTCTAATATTAAAATGTGTATGGGCTTCCCGCCTCTGGTATATTATCATTTTATGGCACATACAGCGCGACTTTGTAGAAGGAATATTACAGAGAGTATGCCTAACTCTTTTTTTTTTTTCTTTTGACGACAAGTCTCGGCAGGCAAGTAGTCCTGGCTCGATGGAGCATGCTATGTAGACCAGCACTTGAGTGGTCTGCAGGAAGGATCTGGAGATATTCACAATCTCGGTTCTCCTTTGCGTTCCCAGTTCTGGGACTTAGAGAATGAATTGTGTGAGGACAACCTATTCGATAGAGCTGGGCAGCATGTAGAAGTGGTGCAATTATGTTTTCACTTGAACAAATATTTTAAAATTCTATTGTAACCTATACACAGTAATTACTTCTAATATCCTGCTCGAATTACTTCTTTACTCACAGAAATGCTGCAGCTTGGGGCTTTGTTGTTTATTCAAGAAAGTTATTTTTGGGTCTTCTGGTTTGTGTTAACTGTCCCAGCCTTAAAGGACCACATCGATCATTATCACCCCTACGTGTTTCGTAGGGAATGCAAACAGTTATTTGTTTAAAAGAAATATTCACTGCATAGCACTTATTACTGACCTTCAGAGGTACATTCTCTGCTATGCTGCTTACTCAGTGTATTACATTAGGGGCCATTAGTCAGTGCTTCAGTCTCTTCATTGTAGTTTTCATACTCATAGTTATTAAGTCCCTAGAACAAAGTCTGTGGACAAAGTCCAACTCTTTAANAAAAAAAAAAAAAAAAAAAAAAAAAAAAAAAGATGTGCACCACCACACCCAACAAACAGAAAACTTGAATTTTTGAATACTCACACTTCTCTTTCCTTCAATGCACTGGGATCTTTCTTTTCTTTCTTTTTAGGCTTTAATCTATCTTTTTCTTTCCTGGAGAAAAGTAAATTTGGAGAAGAAAAAAAAATACAGTATTTATAATCTCATTAGAAAGTTTCAATTTTCCAGAGATATAGCTCAGTGACAGAGCACCTGATTAGCATGTATGAAAGCTGTACATTAAATCCCCAGTACCTCATTACATTCTAATTTTCTTTTCTTTTTTTAAGGTACAAAAGAAATCCAATTTTATGATTTTGTGAGACATTAAAAAATATTTTACTTATATTTTTATTTTATGCGTATGAGTGTATTGCCTTCATGTATGTAAGTGTACCCATGTTGTGAAATACCAGAAGATGTCCAATTCCCCTGGAATTGAAGTTAGCTGCTACATGAATGTTGGGAAATGAATCCAGATATTCTGCAAGAGCAGAGGGTACTCTTAACCTCTGAGCTATCTCTCCAGCCCCAATAATTTTCATATATCAATGGTTAAAATCTAATACAAGACAACAATAGGGATTATCTTCAAAATACCTAACATAAAATATAATAAAATAAGAGGGTGATATTAATCTTCTGAAGACTCAGATCCCTAATGGGGGGTGGGGGGAGCTCCTCCACATGCTTTATAAAGGGCTAAAACATATCACATAAAATTTAACCCTTAAAAAAAATTAACCCTTAAACAGAAAGAAATAATTGGGCATCATTCCTAAAAGGTACATATTAAAAACTCATGCCAAAAGCTGAGAGGAATATTTTTTTTTTTTTTTTGAGACAGGCTCTCCCTGTAGCTCCAGTTGCCCTGGAACTCACTATGTAGACCAGGCTGGACTTGAAGTCACAGAGATCCGCCTGCCTCTGCCTCTGGAGTGCTGAGATTAAAGGCATGCACAACCACGCCTAGCTTCCATTCTTTCTTTTAAATTTATTTGAGTGTCAGGAATTATGGGAACTAGAGACTCAAGACAAGCAAAGTATCTGACATAACCATTTTTCAAAAATGACATGATCTTCCCTACCTTTGGGAATGTAGTGGTTTGATGTCTGCCTTGCATAACTGTTATGAGACTTCAATATGACAGTTAAATGGAACAAAATGACATCTTATGTTTAATTCTCATCGCTTTTCCAAGTGAAACTGCTCAGCAGCTGTGAATAGACTAATCTGTGCAGTATATATCTAAGTCAATAAGCAAAACCAAAATAACAACTTTCACTACTTAGCCCAACGTGACTCCTCTATCTCTGAGCAGTTTAAGAACGCAGTTGATTCTGGACACTCACAGTCTCTCATCTCTGAGACTAAGCATTCGCTTCATAGTCGTATGCTTCCTTGTTTTCTTTTGCTTTCCCTTGAAACGGAAATTTTAGGGTTAAAAAAGTTGGAAATATACTGCCTCTTTTAAAGTTTAAAGTCCCCCTTCCCTTATTTTTCTTGCCTATACGGTCTGCTTTCTGCAAACATCAGCCCCTCGTCTCACTCGGTTGGGAGCACTTTACGAGCCAAGACCCGAACGCAAAGAATCCCACCAGAGGCGCTCAAAGCTGTCTATCCAAGCGCCGAACCTCTAAGAGGTCCCCAAAGTGTTCTGACAAAGCTACTTGTCCCGCTCTCCTCTCTTCTCACCATGTTCACGCTGCACTCGAGTTTCTTCCGGAATTACCCACCGCGCGACACTTTTACGTCATCCACTAGTAGTTCCGGCACATGCCAACCCGGAGGCGGAAGCCTGATTGTGAAACGGAAGAGCTCGGAGCTAGCCGGCTCTCACACCATCAAAAAGAGCGAGCCTGGCGACTTTTGCCGGCGGATGGACGGCAGGTTTTGAGCTGGATGCCGCCGCCTCCTTGGACCCCACAGCGAGGACCCGGCCGCGCTGCAGCTCCAGTTCGGGTAACGTTTCCCATCACGCCTCTGCCGGAGGCGGCGCCCAACGGACCTGCGGCACGAGTCCTGACGGCCGGGGAGTGGCGGGGGGGAGGGAACCGGCGGCCGGGTAGCTTAGTCCCCTTCACCTAACAGCCCCCCCCCCCCGTCTCTCTGCTGGGGTGCTTGTCTCAGTGGAGGCATGGAGCGGCTCTTTAGAATATTTTTCTTTTTTTTCGTGTGTGTAAGTGTTCCTGTTTGTGCAGGTGTATGCGTGTGTGTTCAGGAGTGTGCAGTGCGGGAGCCACAGGTCCATGCTGGTTGTTTGCCTCGATGGTTGTCCACACTTCTTTTTTAGACCGTCTCTCTTCTTTTTGGCTTAGATTGGATAGTCAGCTCCAGCAATTCTGACTCCGCTCCCCCAGCGCTGGGGTAACACACTCTTCACCGCGCCTGGCCCCCTTTTTTTACTTTCCTGCGTGTGTGGAATCCCAACTCTGGTCCTCTTGCTTGGGCTACAGGCACTCTACTCACTGAGCCATCTCCTCAGCCCTGGCGGCCTTCGTTTGATTATTACTTACCACGCCTGGAATATAGGAGTAAACTGTTGATATTATTGTGAAGCCTAGTGTGACATCCTTAAAGGACAACGGAGAATCTGTGAGAACAAGAAGAGAAAGATAACTTCTGTGGGGTGTGTGTGTGTGTGTGTGTGTGTGTGTGTGTGTGTGTGTGTTTGCTGTTAGTACCCGCTGTGTATTCTCACTTTTATTTTTTCATTTGTTTTTATTTATTTATTTAGTGTTTGAGTGCTTCCACGTTGTACAATGCCTGCTGAGGTCAGAAGAGGGTGCCGGATCCACTGGAACTGGAGTTTTGGTTGGTTGTTAGCTGCTGTGTGGGTGCTAGAATTCTAACCCGAGTCCTCTGCAAGAGCTGCCATTGCTCTTAACCACTGAGCACTGAGCCATCTCTCTAGCCCTTCTCTTTTTCCCCTCCCCTCCCCTCTCCTTTCCCTTTTCCCCCTCTCTCCTCTCTCCTCTCTCTTCTCTCCTCTCTTTCTCTTTTTTGAGACAAGATCTCACTATGTAGCTCTGGCTAGCTGTCCTAGAACTTTCTGTGTAGACCATCAATCCTCAAACTCACAGAGATCTTCCCGCTTCTTCCTCTGCTTCCTGTCCCAATGCTGGGTGGTGCAATACCATACCTGGCTATTCTAATTATTCTTTTTTGGTCTTGTTTTAGACAGGGTCTCCTTATAGCTCCAGCTGTCCTAGAACTTACTATATATACCAAGCTGGCCTTGAATTTACACAGCCTGCCTCTCCCAAGTGCTGGGATTAAAGGTGTGCACTGTCACACCCAGCTTATTCTAGTTATTCTTAACCTTTAGGAGAGATTTCTTCTACCTTTTGAAAAAACGTTTGTTGAAAGCCAGGGTCAGTGCTCTTAAAAATGTGTATGGGCTTCCTGGTATATACATTTTGACATCCAACTTGTAAAACTTTTAGATTATGTAAACTTTTTTTTTTTTCTTTTGAGACAAAGTCTCACCAAGTAGTCCTGGCTCGATGGAGCATGCTATGTAGACCAAGCTGGTCTTGAAGTCCTGGAGATCCACCTGTCTCTGCCTTCCAAGTTCTGGGACTGAAGGTGTACACCACCAGGCTGGGCATGTAGACTTCATTTTACTTGACATATTACTTTCTTTGACCTTCACAGTATCCTTAATACCTTCTTTTTACAGATGCTGAAGCTGGGGCTTTGTTGTTATTCAGAAGTCTATTTGGGTCTGTTTGGTACTAAGGCCCACATGTCATTATCCTAGTGTTGTAGGGAAGCCAAAAAAGTTATTATGTTAAAAAGAAATATTCACTGCATAGCACTTATTACTGACCTTCAGAGGTACATTCTCTGCTATGCTGCTTACTCAGTGTATTACATTAGGGGCCATTAGTCAGTGCTTCAGTCTCTTCATTGTAGTTTTCATACTCATAGTTATTAAGTCCCTAGAACAAAGTCTGTGACAAAGTCAACTCTTTAAGTGTTTTCTGTTATTCCATGTTGTGTTTTTCTAACTTGGTAGAGTTGAAATGTTATGTACCTTGTGTGTTAGTATATTTTCACTATTTTGAAACTCAATTATGTTGGTAGACCTCAGAAACCTTACTACTTTTTCAGCTCTCTAAAAGCTCAATGTTAGGGCATTTTCTTGTTTTGATCCTTCCTGCTACTTTCTCTTTATGCGTTCAGATAGCTTTGTAGTTAACATATGTGTAGACTGTGAAGTTTTGGTACTGAAATAGTTCTATTATTGACATATCTGCAGATAATATGTGTTCTGCTTTACCCCCACTGGAAGTTCCTAATCTTTTCAGAACAGCTTGTCTCTGCCAAGCTATCATTTACATTCATGGGACAAGTTAGTAGCAGCCAAGAAATTATTTTTTTCATTAAAACCTCTTGATTAAGCATTTAGCCTTTTAAGCAAGCATAGTTAGCTTTTTTTTTTTTTTTTTTTTTTTTTTTTTTTTTTTTTTTTTTTTAGTCTTTTTGAGACAGGGTCTCCCTGTAGCCCCAGCTGTCCTGGAACTCACTCTGTAGACCAGGCTGGCCTTGAACTCACAAAGATCCGCCTGCCTCTGCCTCCCAAGTGCTAGGACTAAAGGCGTGCGCCACCACACCCAGCTTTTTTTTTTTTCTAATTTTTTTTTTAAATTTTATTTATTTTTGTATGTGTATGAATGTACTGTCTGCATGTAGGTTTGTGCACCCGTGTCGTGCAATGCCGCGGAGGTCAGAAGAGGGTGTCGGATTCCCCTGGAACTGGAGTTCTCCTGGAATTGGAGTTACAGACGGTTCTTAGCCGCCATGTGGGTGCTGGGGATCGAACCCGGGTCCTCTGCAAGAGTAGTCGGTGCTCTTAACCGCTAGGCTATCTCTCCAGCCCCCTAATTTTTTTTTTAAATCAGGCACTGATTGATAGAAAAACACCTTCCTGGTAATATGTATCCTGAGCTTTGAAATCCACGAACAACTTTTTTTAAAGCAGTGCTGAGATCTGTCTGATTTCCTTGATTGTTTATACTTAACAGGAAGCCAAATTAGTGTAGGAACACCATGGGGGTTGAGAACATACTTAGAAAAACATTTTCGCTGCTTTGTAATTTTGTCACAATTTGAGATTCTTAAAGCCTGACATTAAAGTTCTCAGATATTCTATAGCATTCTTTAAGGGGATCAGATGGAAAGTGGTGTTGGATGTATTGGAAGCAGAAAACAATTACTTTGGGGTACATACAAACGAGGAAAAGAAATTATTTAAGTCCTTAGCATTTAGGATGATTGTTTTGTATTTTCTTTAGTCCTGAAGAGAAAGAATCTCTTAAGGCATTGGATCCATACTTTGAACATGTAATTGGGCTTGGACTTCATTCCATTTAGCAATTGGTCTAACTTACTAATTTAAGTTGATAATTTTTTTTTAAATTCTGGATAATAAAAGAGTCTCTAGAGACCATCATATATTTCAGTGCTAGGAAGCTACGGGCGGATTCACTTTTCAGTGCTAAGAAGCTGCAGGGGATTCACTTTTTTTTTTTTTTTTTTGTCTTTTTGAGACAGGGTCTTCCTTGGGATTCACTTTTCAATGCTAGGAAGCTACAGGTGGACCCACTTTACAGTGCTGGAAGCTACAGGAGATTCACGTTTCAGTGCTAGGAAGCTATAGGTGGATTCACTTTACAGTGCTAGGAAGATACAGGTAGATTCACTTTTGTGGCCACCAAGGGAAAAAAAAATTAATTTAGAGATATAATTTCTGATTTCCAGCTGCATTTACACTTTATAGTTCATATGTTGCTTGCCCCAACAAACATTTGTTGCTGTTAATTATATTTTTTAGTTCAACTTGACTGCCTTATAAATGTGGTAGCATCATACATAACATGGCACTTTCTCCTAGGTCTTGATATTGGATTGGTTTATTCGACACCTCAGAGATACACAAGGCATTTATTGAGCCTTTTAATTTAATTGCACACTGTCTAGTGCGCAATCAGGTAGAGTCAGGAGGATCTCTGTGAGTTCAAGGCCAGCCTGGTCTACATAGAGTTCCAGGACAGCCGGAGCTACAGGGACACCCTATCTCAAAAAGACAAAACAAAACACCTCAGGCCTGTGTTGAAAACCAACTTGTAAACCTTTAAATATTATGGCAGGTGGTTGAGTAGAGATTTGTAAATTGAAGTATTTTAGAGACATTATTATAACTGCTCATCTTTCTGGAGTGGTCCAGAGTATTGTTCTATATTTATTTATTTAGTTATTTATTTAATACAATCAATATTCCATATAACAGTTTAGTTTTGGTTTTTTTTTGTCTTTCTGAGACAGGGTCTCCCTGTAGCCCCAGCTGTCCTGGAACTTGCTCTGTAGACCAGGCTGGCCTTGAACTCACAAAGATCCACCTGTCTCTGCATCCTGAATGCTAGGATTAAAGGTGTGCACCACCATGCCCGGCTAGGTTTTAGTACATTAATAAGTTCTATCATTTTACCTTTTTTTGACCTAGAACTTCTGGTTCTCCTACCTTGATCTCCTGAGTATTAGAATTACATACAGGAATGTGCCACTACACACAGGTTTTTTTTTTTTTTTTCAGTCTTTTTGAGACAGGGTCTTCTTGTAGCTCCAGCTGCTGGCCTGGAACTCACTCTGTAGATCAGGCTGGCCTTGAGTTCACAGTGATCTGCCTGCCTCTGCCTCCCGAGTGCTAGGATTAAAGGTGTGTGCCACCATGCCTGGCTTCACACCCAGTTTTTTGTAGTGCTGAGGATCAAAGTCAAGGCTTCATGCAAGCTGGAGAACTCTACTGACTGAGCTACATCCCTAGCCCTCATTTTGTCTTTTCAATGACTTTAGCCATTATCTTAGGTTTAAATTTCAGTTATTATTCATTGGTGCCAATTTCTCTGAAGGGTTAATAAATGCTTAGGCTTCACTAATTTCTTGTCTAATAATGTTCCAAACTTTTGAGGTTGTTTGCATATTGGAATGTGTCTCTGTGTGTGTATTCATATGTATGTGCTTCTAGCTAAAGCATTCATTTCAGTACAGATTGTCTATCAGTATTGAAATGCTATATTGCGGGTGTGGTGGCACACACCTTTAATCCTAGCACTTGGGAGGCGGAGGCAAGCTGATCTTTGTGAGTTCAATGCCAGCATGGTCTACAGAATGAGTTCCAGGACACCTGGGGCTACAGGGAGACCCTGTCTCAAAAAGACCAAAAAAAAAGAAATGCTATATTAATTGTATTTTTCATTCATTGTATTTTCTGGCCAGAGATAAGATAAAGGTAATTTAATAATATGCAACATTTTGTGTAGTGTGATAATAGTATTAACTAATATTTAAGATAAATTTCTTTATTTTCTAGAGATCTGTCCGTGTTTATCCCCTCATCCACTTTGGGAAGTTTGAATCCAGGATATCCCTTGGTATAAACAGTAAAGCTATTCAAACTAGAAAGCATCTCAAGTGTGATCTAGTTTTTCATATTTTGATAAAGAAGGAAGTCCCATTCGGCAAGTGCTGTATAGAAAGGAATTGAAAAATATTTAATAAAGTCTTTAGTTTTGTACTGCTTAGGTTGGGACAGTGATTAGGGAAGCAGGATCAGACTTCTAAGGCACAGCGAAGATCTAAAGTTAGCAACAAGGGTCAAGTGAAAAATAAAGAAGTAGGGCCAGGTGTGATGGTGCATACGTTTAACTCAGCACTTAGGAGGCAGAGGCAGGTAGGTGGACCTCTGTGAGATCAAGGCCGGGCTGGTCTACATAGTGAGTTCCAGATCACCTGTGGCTACAAGAAGACCCTATTTCAAAAACAAAAACAACAGAAAAAAACCTATGAGCCAGATATAGTGGCTCACACCTTTTTTTTTTTTAAAATCTGTAATTATTTTTTTATTTTATTCCCTTTTTTTTCAAAGCCAATTGTTATTGAAGCTTTGTGCATTTCATACAAAATTTCAAATCAAACCTAGACCCATGCCCCTCTCCCTGGCGTGCCCCCCCCCAAGCTCATGCATTCTGCCAAACATGTTTTTTTATCTTTTTCTCAGTCATTCTCAAAATTCTAGATGCGGAAGTTTACTGTTCACCATGTCAGTCAGTTCTTTGACTCAGTCTTATTGTTGTTATTATTCCTTCCAATATGCATCACTCCAAAATATGCATATATGCATGCCACATATATCATAGGTTTTAGCATCTTCAGCTTATGATTTTTTTTATTATGCTGAAAGATGTCATGTTTGAAGTCTCCTCCTTGGCAAGCCCAAACCACCATCAGTTCTGCCCTTGTGCTCCACACTGGGGTTTTCCCTTCCTGTAGTCACCAAATGAGGTCCAGTAAGCACCGGGTCCTGTCTTGATCTTCCTGTACTGGTCTCTGTGATATAGCCTGGGTAGTCCAACAATGGCAGTCTATACTCTTAAGTGGCTGAAACCCCAGTAGTAGCTCAGTCTACAAGTTGGATGTCTCATCAGTCCCCATCTGGCATTGAAGGTTTGGAGGATTCTTGGAGAGACATGAATCTTCAGTCCATATTGGAAGGTTGAAAAGCTGTGTCTTCTCATGTCTTTGAAGGATGGCAAAAGCAGTGGCAGCCACAGGGTAGCTGCACTTGCCAGTAAGACAGGCAAAATAACTGCTTTTTTTTTTTTTTTTAACTTTTTGTCTTTTTACTAAGATCTCAAGTTTTATACCTGAAGTACAATTTCTCAGGCTTTACTGGGGGGAGGGAGCCCTTGGCTCCTTTTGGCTTTTCATTTACCAGTTCCATCCACTTGAGGACAAAGTCAGGTCTTGCTAGACCAGGCTTCCCTTTTTGAAACATGAGCAGACTTTCCTCTTTATAGACTGGATACTGGCTGAAGTCCCATTAGTGGATCTCCAAGACCTCCCTGCACAGGAAGACTGGTGACTCACAGTTGCAGGACATTTCAAGAGATGCCCCCATGCATAGTCCCCTGGGACTTAGTTGACCTCTGAGGGCAAGAAACAAAGTTATCCCTTAAGACCCTCAGCCAAATTGGCATGGTCATTAAGCATCCAGAAAGGCTAGGTTACACCAGCCTGATACTTTTTATTTTTTTATTTTTTATGTGTATGAATGTACTGTCTGCGTGTAGGTTTGCGCACCCGTGTCATGCAATGCCACAGAGGTCAGAAGAGGGTGTTGGATTTCCCTGGAACTGGAGTTAAAGACGGTTCTTGGCTGCCATGTGGGTGCAGGGAAACCAGGTCCTCTGCAAGATCAGTCAGCGCTCTTAACTGCTGAGCCATCTCTCCAGCCCCAGCCTGATACTTTTAACTAGTGCGTAATATTTTAGAAAAGGTTGGGACAAAAGCTCAAGCAGCCTTGTATAAGAAATACTAAGAAAGCACTCCCATAAAATAAATACTGTGGTTAGACATAATGTCTTGACGTACTAGTTTTTTCCTCAGTTTTTTAATTTTATAGTACCCTAAAATATGCATACATACCCTCCACCCATATACCAAAAATTCCTAAGTCTGAAAATAATTGGTAGCTTAGTTCTAGAACCTGTTCAGTCTTTTTTTATTTGTTGAGTTTTTTTCCTGTGTCCCAGTATGTCGATTTTGGAGAATGTTCCATGGGGTGCTGAGTAGAAAGTGTATTCTCTGGTATTTGGGTGGAATATTTGGTAGATGTCTGTGAGGTGCATTTGGTGTATCATATCATTCAGTTCAGGTGTCTCTCTGTTTATTCTTTGTCCAGTTGACCTGTCCGAAGGGCTTGGTGGGGTATTAAAGTCCCCTACTATGAGTGCACTGGAGTTAATCTGGGCCTTGAGGTCCTGGAGAATTGTCTTTTATAAAGTTTGGTGCACCAGAGTTTGGTGCATATATTCATGATTGTGAAATCTTCATGGTTAATTGTTCCTTTGATAAAGATGTAATGGCCCTCTTTGTCTCTTCTGATTTCTTTTACTTTGAAGTCTATTTTGTCTGATTTTAAAATAGCAACTCCTGGCTGGCTGACCGATGTGCCAAGAGGTAGTCAGTCCTGATAATTCCTGAAGTAAATATGTTCCCAGAATGACTAAAAAAAATAAATAAATAAATAAATAAAATAGCAACTCCTACTTTCTTCTTCGTACCATTTGCTTGGAATATTTTTTTCGCATCCTTTCACCTTAAGTTGGTCCTATCCTTGAGATTGAGATGGGTTTCTTGTAGACAGCATATAGATGGGTTCTGTTTCCTAATCCATTCTCCCAGTCTAAGTCTTTTGATTGGGGAATTTAGTCCATTAATATTTAAGCTTATAATTAAGAGATGTGTGTTGCTTCCTTTCACCTTATTATCCATTTGCATTTTTGGTCTAGGTTTCTACTTCTGCAATTATGCTTTTATTAATTTCTCTTTCTAGGTGCCTGGGGATAGTTGCTCCTCTTTTCTGTCCTTTTGAATTGCTTCAAGTATTCTCTGAAAGGTTGGTTTTCCGAACACACATTCTATCATCTTGTTTATGTCATGGAAGATTTTTCTCTCTCCTTCAATTATAATCGACATTTTTGCTAGGTATAGTAACCTGGGTTGGCATCTATAGTCATTTAGCACTGGGAATGCTTTGCTCCGTGTTCTTCTTGCTTTCATAGTTTGCACTGAAAAGTCAGTTGTAATTCTGATGGGTTTCCCCTTGTATGTAACTTGTTTTTCTCTTGTGGCTTTCAGAATTTCCTCTGTGAAATTTAGGCATCTAGCGTTTTAACTATGATATGGCATGGGGAGTTTCTTTTATGATCTTGTCTGTTTGGAGTTCTATGTGCTTCTTGCATTTGTATAGGTTCATCTTTTTTTAGTTTGGGGAAATTTTCATCTGTTAATTCTGTTAAAGATCTGATCAATACCATTTTCTTGGGATTCTTATCCTTCCTCTATTCCTATGATGAGGAGGTTTGATCTTTTTCATAGTGTCCCACATTTCCTGGTTGTTCCATTTTTGTGTATATTTAAATTTTTCATAATCTTTACTTGAGGTTTTTAGTTTTTTCTGTGTTATCTTCCAGGTCTGATATTCTTTGTTCTGCTTCCTCCATTCTACTTCTGAGGCTTTTTCCCTTCCTTTCCTCTTGATTGGATGAGTGTTCTATTTCCTTTTTCATTTCATCCTGTGATTTCTTTAGTATTTCCACTTCCTTTTGGAGCATCTCAATTTCTTCCTGTAGCTCTTTGCTTCACTGGTTGGTTTCCTTTTTTATTTCAGCATGAGATCTTTTCAGTGTTTCCACTTCCTTCCTGAGTTTGTCATTCTCTCCCTCTAGTTCTTTCTGGCATTTGTCATTCTCTCCCTTTAGGTCCTTCTTGAGTTTTTCATTCTCCCTCCTTAGTTCTCTGACTTGTTCTTTATATTCTTTGATTTCTTTGAATATGTCTGCAATTGTTCCTCTAAGATATGTGTCCTGGGCTACCAACAGGAATCTCCCATAGGGTTGGTAGAGCTTGGTGGGGAATTATTCTGCACTTTTCCCATGTTGATCCTTCGTCGTGCCCTTGGCATGTGGGTGTCTTTCTGTTTGTATTCTGATATGAATCCCAAGTGTTTCTTCACTGTGCTGAAGGCTTGCTTTGTTTGCCTCCTTTAGATGCCTTCGTTTTGTTGTTGGTTTTTTTTTGTTTGTTTTTTTCTCCTTGTTTGTGTTGACTTGTCTAGGTTTCAGGCTTTCAATTTTGGTTATATAATGGAAGTCTCACTCTCTTCCCTTTCTATTCTGAAGGTTCTCCAAAAACCAGGTAGGGAATAACCCAGTTAGTACCCTGCTGAGCACTGTGCTCACTCTGCTTCCTGCCAGCCAGTTTCTCTAGGTTGTTTCTAGAGCTTGGTGATGGCCTTGCCTTGTGTCCTGGAATCACTATTGTGGTCCCACTTGGACACTCCTTCAGCAATTCCAGTTGGGGGGTGGGTGGGGTATGCCTACTCTGTGCTTCAGGTAGTCCTGGAAAATCCCCTATCTAAGCTCTGTGCACTCAAGTCTCACAGTGGCAACAGGCTCACCTTTTATACCAGCTAGCAGGGCGACTCCAGTCCCACAACCACACAAGACAATGATTCAGTTATCCAACAATCCCCCTGGCTGAAGCACCCGGCCCCTACCTGTGCTTCAGGTGGTCCTGAGAAATCCCCCGATCTAAGCTCTGTGCCCTCAGCTCACACCTTTAATCTTGGCACTCGGGAGACAGAGCAGGTGGATCTCTGAGTTCTAGGCCAGTCAGGGCTACATAATTAGACAAAAAAAGAAAAAGAATAAAAGGAAAAGTGGGATAATTTTAAATTCATAGAAAAGTTGCAAAGACAGTACAGAGTGTTCCTGTGTACTTTTCATCCAGTTTTTTTTCTAATGTTAACTTCTTACATAATCGTGGTACACCTGTCACATCTAAGAATTTAACATTGGCAGAATGCTACTTACTAAACTACAGACTTTTTTGAATTTCACAGGTTTTTCAACTCAAATTCTTTTCTAACTCAGAACTCAGCCCAGAATTCCACATTGCACTTAGACTGTGTATAACGTTGATGGTTGTGGTTTTTGATAAGTGCTTTTCTATCCAATGCATATTGTCAAGTTATCCCCCTTTCCTCTGACAGTGCTGAAGAGTAAAATCATTGACAATGAGAATAAAGCATACCACAGAAGGAATCCTTGATTTCCAAACCATTGGTAACTCTGTGGGAGAGTAGCCTTTGGTTTGAGGTAGGTGGTACAGCATTTCCTGAGAAGGCGAGAGCTCTGTGATTAAGGTGCCATTTTGGGCTTCAGTAACAGCCTTTGCTCACCTCAGATTTTACCATGTAGTATTATAATTATTTACTTGTCTGACTTCTTTACTAAGCTATATGTTTAGAACTAGGTTACATTTTGGAAACTTTGGGGTTCAGAATATTGTTTGGCATGTTCTTTTCTAGGTTATTTTTTTAAACAAAATTTTTGTAAATCCAAGAGTGGTGGTGCACACATTTAAATCGAAGCACTTAGGAGGCAGAGAGGCTGGTGGGTCTCTGGGAGTTTGAGGCCAGCCTGGTCTACATAGGGAGTTCCAGGCTAGCCAGGACTGCATAGTGAGATCCTGTCTCAAAAATAATATTCTTTTTTGTTGTTGTTCTTTTTGAGATAGGGTCTCTCCCTTTCGTTCCAGCAGGCCTGGAGCTCACTCTGTAGACCAGGCTGGCCTCGAACTCACATAGATCTGCCTGCCTCTGCCTCCCAAGTGCTGGGATTAAAGGTGTGTGTCAGAATTTTTTTTTTTAAGCTGTGGGTTGCATGTAGCTTATTGACTTCTTTTTCTTTATTTTTCTTTATTTTTTTTTATATGTATGAGTGTACTGTCTGCATGTAGGTTGGTGCACCCATGTCGTGCAATGCTACGGAGGTCAGAAAAGGGCATCAGATTCCCCCAGAACTGGAGTTAAAGACGGTTCTTAGCTGCCATGTGTGTGCTGGGAATCGAACCCGGGTCCTCTGCAAGAGCAGTCAGTGCTCTTAACTGCCGAGCCCTCTCTCCAGCCCCCAGAAATTTTTTTTTTTTTTGGTCTTTTCGAGACAGGGTCTCCCTGTAGCCCCAGCTGTCCTGGAACTCACTCTGTAGACCAGGCTGGCCTTGAACTCACAAAGATCCGCCTGCCTCTACCTCCCAAGTGCTAGGATTAAAGGTGTGCGCCACCACGCCCGGCCCAGAAATTTTTATGTGTGTGTATGTGCATATATATGTGTGTGTGCTTATATGTGGATGTCAGGGGCAACTTTGGGTGGCATTCCTCAGGTGCCTTCCACCTTTTATTTGTGACAGGATCTCTTTTTGCCCTAGAACTTTGCCAAGTAGGCTAGACTGACATCAGTGAGCTTCCAAAGAGATCTGCCAGTCGCTACTCCCTATCTCTTCTAGGATTATAGGCATCACACCTGGCTTTTTCATGGGTTCTAGGGAATTGAACCCAGATCTTCCTTCTTGCAAGGTAAGACTGACTGAGCAGTCTTCCTAGGCTCTGGAAGTTATTTTTTTCTTTCTGAGACAGGGTCTCCTTTTAGCCCCAGATGGCCTGGTACTCACTATGTAGACCAGGCTGGCCTTGAACCCACAGAGATCAGCCTGCCTCTGCCTTCCCTTATTTTTTCTTTTGAAACTTAAATTTTCTTTTATTTTAATGTGTGTGTGTGTGTGTGTGTGTGTGTGTGTGTGGCCGCCTGTCTGTGCACTGTGTGCATGTAGATGTCCTCAGAGGCCAAAAGAGGATGTTGGAAATGAGGTTACATACAAATGGTGGTACGTCTGGTGTGGGTGCTGAGAACCAAGCCTGAGTTCTCTAAAAGGAACAAGTGCTCTTTACTGTAGAGCCATCTCTAGGCCCTTTGGTAGGTTCTTAATACATGTTTTTTGTGTTGTTCTTTGAAACAGGGTCTAGCTCTGAAGAACTGGCTGGCCTTAGAACTTGTGATTGGACGGAGCTGAACTGAGCTGGCCTCAAATTTCCCGTGAATTATGTTTTGAATATCTGAGTGTTAAGTTTCTCATTCAAATTAAATTGGGGCTGATGACGATACATACCTGCAGTCCTAGCACTTGGGAGATGGAGGCAGGAGGATTAGGAGTTCAAGGTAATCCTTAGCTACATAGTGAATTTGAGGTCAACCTGGGCTATAAGAGAACCCGTTGTCTCAAAAAAAAAATTGTTCTTCCTTTCAGTTGTATATTTTATTTTCGTTAAAAAAAAAAAAAATGGAGCTGAGCATGGTGGTGACACGTGCCTTTAATCCCAGCACTAGGGAGGCAGAGGCAGGTGGATTTTTGTGAGTTCAAGGCCAGCCTAGTCTACATAGCCAGTTCCAGGCCAGCTAAGGCTACAGGGAGACCCTGTCTCAAAAGGGAGAGCATTCAGGGCTGGAGAGATAGCCTAGCGGTTAAGAGCGCAGACCACTCTTGCAGAAGACCCGGGTTCGATCCCCAGCACCCACATGGCGGCTGAGAACCGTCTGTAACTCTAATTCCAGGAGAACTCCAGTTCCAGGGGAATTTGACACCTGACCTCCACGGCATTGCAGGACATGGGTGCACAAACCTCCATGCAGACAATACATTCACACACATAAATAAATAAATAAAATTAAATTAAAAAAAAAAAAAGGGAGAACATTCAAGATGACTCAGTAGGCTTAAAGAGCTTTCTGAATGATTTCAATCCCTGGAACCCATGGTGGAAGGACAGAATCAACTTCTGAAAGTTGTCCTCTGACCTCCACACATGTATGCTGTGGCACATGCTTACACATACAAACACTAATAATAATAAATAAAATAAGTAAAATTGAAAGTAATGATCGTAAGTAGCAGTAATTTTGTTAGCTTGTAAGTGTATCAATTGAATTCTACCTCCACTGAGCTGCATATCTGGCTGTGTGCCTGCTATTTCATGCACAGTTAATGAAATAACTTCCTAGACTTATTGAGGGAGACAGCTTGTCAGATTCAGAGAATTTATTTTGAAATCTTCCCGCTATAGCCAAAATTCAGTAGCTCAGGGTTACCTAAGCATAAAAGCTGCCATGAGATGGGAACATGGGGGCCTGTCCTAATTCTGTGGGTCAGCATAGAAGAGTAGTTTATGTACAGGGGGGGAAAAAACAGAATAAGAGGAAGTAGTAAACTGAAGCTAATATTTTCTTTTCTTTATTTTTATTTTTTAAATTTTTTTATGAGACAGGGTCTCCCCATAGCCCCAGTTGTCCTGGAACTCTACATAGACCAGGCTGACCTTGAACTCTCAGAGATCTGCCTGCCTCTGCATCTAGGAGTAAGGTGTGGGCCACCACGCCCAGCCTTCTTTTTTCCTTTTTTTTTTAAATTTTTTTTTTTTATTAATTTTATTTATTTCTGTATGTGTTTGAATGTACTGTCTGCATGCAAGTTTGTGCACCCGTGTCGTGCAACGCCGCGGAGGTCAGAAGAGGGTATCGGATTCCCCTGGAACTGGGGTTCTCCTGGAATTGGAGTTTCAGACGGTTCTTAGCCGCCATGTGGGTGCTGGGGATCGAACCGGCGTCCTCTGTAAGAGCGGTCGGCGCTCTTAACCGCTAGGCTATCTCTCCAGCCCCTTTTTTCCTTTTTAAACAATACCCAAAATAAATTTGTTGTTGACTTAGATACCATGACGTCATCTCTAAAAGGTCTGGAAATCCTTCATCTTTCCAAGCTGAGCATGGCTTCACAAAACTGTCCCAGAAACATGCACTTTGGGTGGAAGGTTGAAAGAGGGATCAAGAGAAGTAAATTGTAACTGCAGGTGTAGTGGTGCATGCCTGAAATCTTGGTGATTGGGAGGGTGAAACCTGAGGTCTAAAGGTGTGGGCCACCATTCTTGGCAAGCTTTAGGATCTTATTGACTAAATCTCTGAAATTCAAATATAAGTTTGAGGTGTTATTGTCTTCCAGCACATGTAGGCCAACTATTTCCCAAACTATTTTTCCTACTACTATTAGGATTTTTGCTACACATATATGCCAATGGAAATATGACTTATTTCATGTTCCTTAGAATCTCTGACTACTGAACCATGGTATTACTTACCAAATAGAGAAAGAGGATATGAAGGGGGGCACTTTATAGTAATTCCACCTAAACCAATATCATATAGTGCCATTCTGTACTTTGAAAACTATTTGGGGAATGTTTTCTAGATACCTGGGATTGCTTACCATTTCTCTGTTTGAAGCGTAGTCCTGGTAGCACTGTTCTAACAGGTGTCCATGTGTAATGAAGTGCCTTAGTAGTGATATGGTTAAGTGATAGAGAATTTTAGGCCAGGTACAAGGCACAGTCAGATCCCCCACTTGATGTGTTGGCTGCTGAAGAGTCAACTGTTGGCCTCATGCATACTAGGAGTTAAGCTCTCTACCATCAGACTATATCCCCAGTGGTATTAAAGAGTACTCTGCAAATACAACCAAGTCTTATTGAAGAAACTTATTATTAGTTTAGAAGACTACCTGTTAGTCTTGATTGCTATAGGACTTATAACATTTGCTGACATTAAAAGTTGTTTAGGGGGCTGGAGAGATAGGTCAGTGGTTAAGAGCATCGACTACTCTTGCAGAGGACCCGGGTTCAATTCCCAGCACCTACATGGCGGCCAAGAACCATCTTTAACTCCAGTAAGTTGTTTAGGGCTGGAAAGATGGCTCAGTGGTTAAGAGCACCGGCTGCCCTTACAGAGGACCTGGGTTTGATTCCCAGCACCCACATGTCGGCTAACAACAGCCGTAACTCCAGTTCCAGGGGATCCAATGCCGTCTTACTCTGTGGGCATTGCACAACACAGGTGCAATTACACACATGCAGATAATATACTCATACATATGAAAAGTTATTTTAAGTCAAGCATGGCACATACATATAACCCCAGCCCTTGGGAGATGGAGGCAGGAGAATCAGGAGCAAGTTCAAAGCCAGATTTTGCTACACAGTAAGTTTGGGGACATCCTGGAGTGTATGACATCTTGTCTTAACAAGTAAATAAGCCAGGTATGGTGGCGCACGCCTGTAATCCCAGCACTCAGAGGCAGAGGCAGGTGGATCTCTGTGAGTTCAAGGCCAGCCTGATCTACATAGTGAGTTCCAGGACAGATGGGGCTACAAGAAGACCCTGTCTCAAAAAGACAAAAAAAAAAAGTAAATAAACCAGCTGGAAAGATGGCTCAGTTGTTAAAGTGCTTGCCATGCAAGTATAAAAACCTGAGTTTAGATCCTTAGCACCCATGTAAAAAGCTGGGTGCAGCATCCTGTGTCTAATTCTGTTGCTGAGGAGGCAGAGACAGGAGGATATGGTTCAGTGAGAGACCCTATCTGGAAAAAAATAAGATAGCCACCAAGAAAGACATCTGACATTGACGTCTGGACTCCACATGCATGTGTACACCTATATGCACACATAGGGTATACACACAAAATACAAGTGTATGTACACAACACAAAGAAGCAGTAACATTTTCAGGCCTCTCATTGTGGGGCATATCTGTAATCTCCAAACTTGGGAGGCTGAGACTAGAGCACCGAGATTTGGAATCTAGCCCGAGTTGCACCCAAAGTTGCTGACCTGGGCTAGGTATCAAGTTCTAGGCTGGCCTCAAAACAACCTCCAAACCTCCGGGTGTGGCGCCCACCTTTAATCCTAGCACTTGGGAGGCAAGTGGATCTCTGTGAGTTCAAGGCCAGCCTGGTCTACGTGAGTTCCAGGACAGCTGGGACTACAGGGAGACCCTGTCTCAAAAAGAACAAACAAACAAAAACAAACTCAAAACAAAGCAACTGTTCAAGTTCACAAGTTCATTTATTTGAATAAAGTGAATACCAAGAAAAAAGCAGCATAATCCCAAGCATACAGAATCCCAACTGGGACTCTTCATGGGTCAGTAATTTTAGACACTAATGTTTTCTGGATTTAAGGGGAAAGAATACGACAGGGACAAAAGCCTTGAATCTCTTTTCCTACTTTATCTGATCCTTGCTAAGAGTGATAAGCTCTGGGTTCCAGAATTTGTTCTTAGAACCCGATTCAGGGCTTCAGAGGTTTGCAGTTGATTTGAAGAGAGTGCAAGGTCTAAAACATTGACTAAATTTAGTTATGCCACTTATTAGGTGGAAGGGGAGAAAATCTGCTAAAAGAGAAGTCTTTCCCGATTCAGAAATAGACTATAATTTAGTGCTTAGTAGTGTGGGAAGTTGAAGCTGAAAGAACAAAGGAATGATCAAACTGAATAATTAGGAGATAAATGGAGTACAGGGGTTTAATATCATCTTGTTAAAATTTTGACAAGAGATTCTCTTGTGAACTTTTAGATAAACTTTAGAATAAAACAGGAAAAGGTCTTTGTGATCTTAAGGTAGGAAAAGATTTTAAAAACTATGCAATACAAGAACATAGGGCTGGAGAAATGGCTCATCTATTAAGAACGTGTACTGGTCTTAGAGAGGACCTGAGTTCAGTTCTGACCATTTACATCAGGCTGCTCACAACTGCCTGTAACTCCAGCTCCAAAGATCTGACTCCCTGACTCCCTTTTCTGGCCTCTCGACACCTGTATTCACATGCATAGACAGACAGACAGACAGAAAGACAGACAGACACACACACACACACACACACACACACACACATACATCTTAAAAGTAAAGCCAGGTATGGTGGCACATGCCTCTAATCCAAGTATTTGGGACTCAGATGCAGGCAGAGATTGAGGCCAGCCTAATTCACATAGTAAGTTCTAGGTTCTAGGTCAGCTGGGGTTATAGGGAGATCTCGTCTCAAACAACTATAGCACAAAAGGCCTTTTAAATTAATATTATTTTTAGCCAGCATAGTGGTGCATGCCTTTAATCCTAGCATTCGGGAGGCAGAGGCAGGCGGATCTTTGTGAGTTCAAGGCCAGCCTGGTCTACAGAGTGAGTTCCAGGCCAGCTGGGGCTACAGGGAGACCTTGTCTCAAAAAGACCAAAAAACTCACATTAAAAATAATGATATCGGTGCCTATGTTCTTCTACGTGATAATTAACCCGACATTGAAAACTATCATCATCTGACCATTTCGGAGGGTCAGCGAGAGGGGCATTCCCATCAGCTGGGTGCACACAACCTACAAGCAGACCAATGACATTCCTATCACTTAATGAAATTAAAAAGAAAGAAAAAATTTTTTTTTTTTTACTGTCTGCTTGTAGGTTTTGTGCACCCATGTCCTGCAATGCCTGAGGTGTCAGAAGAGGGTCTCGAGTTCCCTGGAACTGGAAGTTTTCCTGGAAATTGGAAGTTAATCGACGGTCTCAGGCCCATGTGGGTGGCTGGGGATGCGAACCCCGGGTCTTGCTCAGAGCAGTCGGTGCTCTTTAACCACTTCTGGCTATCTTCTCTGCGGGCCACCATTAAGTATTTCTTTAAAAGCAAGTCCGGGCGTGGTGGCTCAATGTTTTTTTTTTTTTTTTTGGAGACAGGGTCTCCTTATAGCCCCAGCTGGCCTGGAACTCACCCTGTAGACCAGGCTGGCCTTGAACTCAGAGAGATCCACTTGCCTCTGCCTTCCAAGTGTTAGGATTAAAGGCATGCGCCACCATGCTTGGCTTGAAGACGGTTCTTAGCTGCCATGTGGGTGCTAGAAATCAAACCCAGGTCCTGTTCAAGAACAACTGATGCTTTTAACCACTGAGCCATCTCTCCAGCCTTCTTAAATGCTGAACCATATCCCTGAAAAAAAATTTTTTTTTTTTGGTTGAAGCAAAGGCTCTTTTCTTATGTGTAAACCATGTCAAAAAATTTAGTTTCAGGAACAAGGGGACATCCTTTTGCAATGTGTTCAGAATCACTTCACAAGGAATCCTTTTAATGAAAGCCCAGAGCCACTGATAAATCTGTAAATCTAGGCCAGGTCTCGCCACCTATATAGCATGGGACTTCCTCATGTGACAGTCTGGCTTGAAGAAAATGTCCATTATTTTTAAGCTGTGTGTGTGTGTGTGTGTGTGTGTGTGTGTGTGTTTGTTTGTGTTTGTGTTTGTGTTTGTGTTTGTGTTTGTGTATATGCATGTGAGTGCAGGGAACCAAACTGGAGTCCTCTGCAGGAGCTGTACTCATTCCCAACTGGCCTTCTCTCCAGGCTGGGGGAAAAAGAAAAAAAAAAAGTCTTAAAAAACAAGAAACTCAGGAGGTTGTAGATATGTCTCAGTAGTTAATGGCTGCTCTTACAGGGGACACAGGTTTGCTTCTTAGCACCTACATAGCAGCTAACAACTGTCTGTAACTCCAGTTCTGGGGGATCTGTCTTTGTGGTGTGTGGGCATTGTGGGCATGTGCTGCACTTACATTAATATGGACAGGATACTCAGACACATAAAACAAGAATAAGCTTAAAAGAAGAAAAACGAAAAGAGTAAAATTGATAAGTTGGATTTTGTCAAAGTTGAAAAAGTTCACTCTTTAAAAGAGTTTCTGTTAAGAAAATGAAAAATCAATCTGCAGAAAATATTTACCATATGTGTGTCTAATAAAGAATTTACATTTAGAATGAACTTGTAAAGCTCAGTGGCAAGAAGACAATTTGAACAGACATTTTACCAGAGAAGCTATATGAATAACTACTAAGCACCTGAAGAGATGCTCAATATTGTTAGCTCTCAGAAAAATATATGCCAGGTGTGGTGACGCACGCCTTTAATCCTAGCACTCAGGAGGCAGAGGCAGGCGGATCTTTGTGAGTTCAAGACCAGCCTGGTCTACAGAGCGAGTTCCAGGACAGCTGGAGCTACAGGAAACCCTTTCTCGAAAATACCAAAAAGAAAAAAAAAAAAGAAAAATACAATCTAAGCCAAGTGGGGTGGTGCACATGCCTTTAATAAATTCCAGGTCAGCCAGAGCTACATAGTGAGACCCTGTCTTTAAAAAGAACAAAAGAGCTGGGCAGGGTGGCACATGCCTTTAATCCCAGCACTTGGGAGGCAGAGGCAGGTGGATCTCTGTGAGTTTGAGGCCAGCCTGATCTACATAACAAGTTCAAAAGACCAAAAGAAAGAAATCAAAAAAGAAAGCCACACCACACCCAGATACCACTCTGTACCTATGAGAATGATTCAAATTAAAACCATTGGCAATATCAAGTGTTGGTGGATGTAGAGCAACTGGACCTCTCATGTGTTGCTGTAAATGTAAAGTAATACAGCTGTCTTGGAAAACAGTTTGGTACTTCCTTGCAAGTTAAAAATATGCTTCCCTGTGATCTAGCAATTCTACTTCTAGGTATTCACTCCACAGAAATAAAAGCATGTGTCCCTGCAAAAACCGTGCTAGTGTGTTCATAGCAGCTTTATCCAAAATGGCTCCAAACTGGATACAATCCAAATGTCCATCTGGTGAATGAATAAAGAGTACTATGTTATTCTAATGGACTACTACCTAGCAGTAAAAAGGTATAAACTACTAACTAATGCACATACCAACATGTATGAATCTAAAAGCTAGTATGTTGATGAAAAGTGCCACATACAAAAGAGCATATTCATATATGATGTCACTCATACAGCATTTTGGGAAAAGGCAAAACTACATTTTACCACATCACAGGTTGGGTAGTGAATTGAGGGCAAGAGACCAAAGAAGAACATGAAGAATCCTTATGGGCCGACAAATGTTCTGTCCTGATTGCATTTTGTATTATAGCTTTATACAGTTGTCAAAATTATCTTTACGCCAAGTGTGGTGGCACACACCTTTAATCCAAGCACTCAGGAGTTAGAGGCATGTGGATCACTGAGTTCAAGGCCAGCCTGATCTACATAGTGAGTTCCAGGCCTGCTAGGAATACAGGGAGACCCTGTCTCAAAAAAAGGCTTTATGCTTTGGGTTTGGACTGTAGTTTAGTGCCTTTCCACAAAGCCCTGGTTTAATCCTCAGTACTACAAAGAGAACAAAAAAAAAGTTGGTGGCTTTTACTATATATAAATTATACATCATGGAGGTCAGGAGAGGGTGTCCCTGGAACCAGAGTTATGGCCACTATATGACACAGGTGCACTTAAACACATGCAGGCAATGCACTAATACACATAAAGTAAATGAAGATGCATGCCTCCACGCCCAGCAAATTCTCGTTCTTTCTATCCCCCAAATATTCTCTTTGGCCTAGGGGGTGAGGTTCTTTTAAATCAGTATTCTTATTTAAGATCATAGGGTCTGGAATCAGATTGCCCATCTCTTTCAGTATTAACTGGTGGCTTTATCAATATTATTTGACTCCCTATTTCGTGATTTAGTGGATTATTGGTAATGAATTATAATATGCATGCTTAACCCATGGTTGATGTGAAGGTTAAATGAGACAGTGCAAATGACGTCCTTCAAACAGTGTCCAACACATAGTAAGTTCTCAGTAAAAGTCGATTCTTATCATCCTTGGGAGAAACCCAGGAAATTCAGTATTTTGGATTGTTGCTTTGTTTCCACATAGGATCTTTCTGGAAAGCTAGTTAGTTCCTTGGGTAGAATATAGCCATCCTCCTCCTTGTGAGCCACTGTGGCCTGACATAAACATGGCAGCCTTTAGAACAATATCACCTGGGTCTAGATTTTCCATTCTTGGGCTTTCTTTCCTTGTAGTCCAAGTCTTACTCCTCAGGAACAGTTGGATCTCTTCCTTTTTTCAGCACATCTCCATTTTACATCTGAAAAGGTGAATAACTTGTTCAGGATCCCTCAGTGGTAGGTCGATGTTCTTAGGCATCACATGGAACTATGCTTAGAAGCAATGGGCAGTCTTTCTAAATATTTGGATTTTATAAAATGCTGGACATTTTCACCACTCCTCTTTTTGACTGTCTTTACGATATTAGTCTTTCTCCAACTGCCTTTGCAAGTACCCATTCTTTTTTTAAAAAAGATTTTATTTTCTTATTTTATTTTTTTAAATAAACTTTTATTTATTTTATTTATTTTATTTTATTTAATTTTATTTATTTATTATTTATGTGTGTGAATGTATTGCCTGCATGGAGGTTTGTGCACCCGTGTTGTGCAATGCCTCGGAGGTCAGAAGAGGGCGTTGGATTCCCCTGGAACTGGAGTTCTCCTGGAATTGGAGTTACAGATGGTTCTCAGCCGCCATGTGGCACTGACTGCTCTTGCAGAGGACCCGAGTTCGATCCCCAGCACCCACATGGCAGCTGAGAACTGTTTTTAACTCCAGTTCCAGGGGAATCCGACCCCCTCTTCTGACCTCCTCAGCACTGCACAACAAAGGTGCACAGACCTGCATGCAGACAGTACATTCATACACATACAAAAATAAATAAAATTTTGGGGGCTGGAGAGATAGCCTAGCAGTTAAGAGCGCCGACTGCTCTTGCAGAAGACCCGGGTTCGATCCCCAGCACCCACATGGCGGCTGAGAACCGTCTGTAACTCCAATTCCAGGAGAACTCCAGTTCCAGGGGAATCCAACGCCCTCTTCTGACCTCCGAAGCATTGCACAACACGGGTGCACAAACCTCCATGCAGGCAATGCATTCACACACATAAATAATAAATAAATAAAATTAAATAAAAAAAATAAAAATAAATAAAAGTTTATTTAAAAAAATAAAATAAGAAAAAATCTTTTTTAAAAAAAAGAATGGGTACTTGCAAAGGCAGTTGGAGAAAGACTAATATCGTAAAGACAGTCAAAAAGAGGAGTGGTGAAAATGTCCAGCATTTTATAAAATCCAAATATTTAGAAAGACTGCCCATTGCTTCTAAGCATAGTTCCATGTGATGCCTAAGAACATCGACCTACCACTGAGGGATCCTGAACAAGTTATTCACCTTTTCAGATGTAAAATGGAGATGTGCTGAAAAAAGGAAGAGATCCAACTGTTCCTGAGGAGTAAGACTTGGACTACAAGGAAAGAAAGCCCAAGAATGGAAAATCTAGACCCAGGTGATGTTGTTCTAAAGGCTGCCATGTTTATGTCAGGCCACAGTGGCTCACAATGAGGAGGATGGCTATATTCTACCCAAGGAACTAACTAGCTTTCCAGAAAGATCCTATGTGGAAAAAAAGCAACAATCCAAAAATGGTTGCTGGCTGAGGGGGACTCATTTTCTTCAGTGGAATTGCCAGCCACTGGTAACTAGCTCTTGCTCCAATAAATAATCCCTTACCAACTCTCATGTAAGCAACCCTAATTAAACTCAGTGAGTCACAGAAACAACAAAAAGACATGAAAGTAGGAGGGGGGTTGTTACGAAGAAGGGATTCTGTGGGAATGGGAGGAAGAGAGAGAGGGTAATAAGGGAATGAAAATGATCAAAATGCATTGTATATGTTATAGTATTTTATCTTAGTTGGACAGCATAGTAAGTTCAAGGCCAGCTTGAGTATATGATAAGACAGTTCCAAAAAACCAAAGATTTGGAAGTGATAAAGTGCATGTATAACATGCATAAGGCCTTGAGTTTGGGGGCAGGGTCAGGGGGAGGAAAAAGAAAGACAAGGATATTTCTATCTTGTTTATCTTGTGCCTTGGGACTTCAGCTTTTAGTACATTTTGGCATATAACAAATGTTCAAGAAATGTGTAATGAATGAAGAATAGATCATGTAGAGAAACCCAAGGATGTTGTTGATTGTCAGTGAATTACATGGAGAAGCGTTTAGTATAGTTTTAGCAAATGATTTGAGCCAGAGAAAAATATATATAACTATGGCTGGGAAAATATAGCAGCAAAGTAATGCCATTTAAGGTAGAGTATATGTGATGGGTGATGGTGGGCACTAGGCAGAGTTGAGTAGAGGTATTGTGCTTTTCAGATTTTTTGCTCAAGAGCCTCAGATCCTGAGGCTGGCAACAGAGCCCCAAAGAGACTTTTGGTCTTAAATTTATGGAACTTTTTTCATTTTTAGTATTTTTATTGAATTTTTGTGCATTTCATATAATATATCTTAATCAAATGTACGCATTTCCTCCCCCCCAGTCCCCTAGATTCCCCCATTTAGATATTTTGTCATATATGTTAAGTCCTGTCCAGTTAAGCATTCTTCTCTCCCTCCCTCCCCCCTTCCCTTCCTTCTTCCTTTCTTCCCTTTTTTTTTTTTTTTTTTTTTTTTTTTTTTTTTTAAAGTTTTTCTGAAACAGGGTCTCCCTGTAGCCCCAGCTGGCCTGGAACTTGCTCTGTAAACCAGGCTAGCCTTCAACTCTGAGTACTGGGATCAAAGGTGTGCACCACCGCGCTTGGCTCAGGCAGGCATTTCTTTTTCTTTTCTTTTTTTTTTTTCTTTCTTTTTTTTTTCTGTCTTTTTGAGACAGGGTCTCCCTACAGCCCCAGCTGGCCTGGAACTCACCCTGTAGACCAGGCTGGCCTTGAACTCACAGAGATCCACCTACCTCTGTCTCCTGAGTGCTAGGATTAAAGGCATGTGCCACCACACCCGGCTTAAAGTCGGTTTTTAGCTGCCATGTGGGTGCTGGGAATTGAACCCAGGTCCTGTGCAAAAGCAGTTGGCACTCTTAACCTCTGAGCCATCTCTCCAGCTCCAGCATTTCTATCAAGGTGTCCCTCACTGCAGGTTTTTTTTACTGAAGTCTAGTCAGCCTATCCACAGTCACCCCCTTATAAAGATCTATTCTCCCTCACCCCACAGCAATCATTTGCCAGTATTTCCCTGTCTAGGCTTGGAGCCTGCTGCCCATTTCAAATTCACATGAATAAGTTTCCAGTGGCCTGAAAGCCTCTGTTTCCTTATGTTTAAGCACCAACCCTGGCTCTTACAATCTTTCCTCCCCCTCTTCTGCAATGGTCCCTGAGCCATGGGTAGGTGAGGTTTAATATAGGAGTCCTGTCTAGGGACACACACTCTGCAGTCTCTTATTCTCTAAAACATAACCAGTTGTGGTCTTCTGTGTACATCACTTTGTTGTATGAGGAAGTTTCTCTGGTGAGAGTCGAGAGGTGTATTAGTGTTCTCTCTACCCCTTGTTTCACTATGTCCCATGAGCCTTAGGTGTTGAGGTTCCACTGTAGATGCATCACTTATGGCCGAGCATCTCTCAGATATATATTCTCTGCATGTGACCAGTTGTGGGACTTTTCAATAGCCTCCATCAATTGCAAAAAGAAACTTTCTTTGAATAGTGGTGCATGGTACATTTGTCTGTAAATATAAGGATTTAGCATATGGTAAGAAATTTCATTTGTCTAGTGATAAGACACAGATAGGGTTTTCTCTAGGAACTGTGATCTCTCCAGCCAACTGTGTTTGGCTGTATTTACAGTGGCACCCATAGGTGGAACATTTTTTATGTGTATGATTGTTCTGCCTGCATGTGTATAAGTGCAGCCATGTTGTCTAAGGCTCTTGGAGGTCAGAATTGGACATCAGATCCCCTGGAACTGGAGTTAAGGATGCTAATGTTAGCTGCCATGTGGGTGCTGAGAATTGAATCTGGGTCCTCTAGAAGAGCAGCCAGTGCTCTTAACTGCTGAACCATCTCACCAGCTGTATTAGGGTTCTCTAAAGAAACAGAATCAATAGAATGAATATCTATTTATCTATCTTATCTATCTATATACATATTTATTGATTTGCTTACGGCATAGAGTCCAAGTAGTCCAACAGTAGCCGCACTGCACAGAAGAGGCTGAGAAACCAGGCAGTTGCTCAATCTATGAGGCTGGATGTCTCAGTAGTCCCAATCAGGTGCTGAAGGCCCGATAGATTCTGGGAGATCTGCCCATCTCAGTCCACTCTGGGATCCAAAGAGTTGATCACAGCAGTAAGACAAACTCACCAGTGAGAGAGAAGCCAAGCAGCAGAAAAAAGGAACCAGCTCCTTCTGCCATGGCCTTTTATACTAGCTGCCAGCAGAAGGTAACACCCACATTTAGGGTGGGCCATCCAGTTTGAGATAATCCAATCTGAAGATCTCTTTCTCATATTTGTTCATCCCTAATCCAGTCAAGTTGACACCTAGGATTAACAGGATTAACGATCACAAGTCTACCCTTGTCAGCTTGACACCCAATAGCCTCTCATTAATCACTTTAATCTCCTTATTAAAGGGAGCTTCTCCTTCAGGACATGCCTTGGCTCCACCATTAACCTTCATAGTGCACTTTTCAGATCTAAACTGTACATTCTGCATTTCTCTCTGTCCCATTTGTTCTTTTTCATTGTAGATCTGTATAATATTCACCATTAATAGCCACACCACCGTTTCTACATTAGGCTGTCTTTAAATATCCTCCACCAAATAAATTAATCCATTGCTTTTCAACTTAGCCTCAGGCAAGCATTTGGGCTGTGGGCAACCTCCAGCCAGACTCTTTGACAAAATATCCCAGTTGCTGCTTACGTCTTTATTTTTCTCTAGAAATACATTTTTCTCAGCACTGCTTTCTTCTACTAGAATGGTCCATTAAGCTCTGCTTACAGCAGTCAACAGCTTTTCTAAGTTTCAGAGTCTTCCACATTTCTCCAAACACCCACCTGGTCAGGTTCTTCATAGCCAACACCCCACTTCTGGTATGAAAAACTGTATTAGTCACTTTTCTGTTGCTGTGATAAAACCACCATGACGACGGGAACTTAAAAAGGGAAGAGTTTATTTGAGCTTATGATTGACACTTCCAGGGAATTAGAGTCTACTGTGACAGGAGGCATGGTGTCAGGAGCTGGAGCAGAAAGCCGAGATTCACATCTTCCAATGAGCAGGAAGTCAAAAGAGCACTGGAGACCTGCAAGGCTTGTTGAACTCTGTAAGCCTGCTCCCAGTGACATACTTCCTCCACCATGGCCACACCTTCTATTTCCCAAAACAGCGCCACCAACGGGACAAATTGTCTGAGTACTTGAAGCCAACGGGGGACATTCTCATTCAAACCACCACACCAGCCCTATTTATTCATTGTGTTATGGTGTTGGATCACTGGGAGAAAGAGAGAACACAGAGACTCTAGGTTCCAGTGAGCAGGATTAAATTTTTAAAAATTTGGACTGGTCAGGACTGTACTCCAGGTTGGGATTGTGAGGGTACAGCCCCGGCTCAGAGGCCGGTTAGGCTTATAAAGGCAAATACAATTCCCTGGTAAAATTTTTTTAGAAAATCCAGTCAGAAAATAAAAACCTCAGTTCCTGCCTGCTGCAGGATTAGTAAGATAAGAAGTGGGTGGGCTGCAGGCAATTGTAAAACATTGACAAAAGAGAAGGTAGATGGTGGCTACAAAACATCCTGGCGAGGGGTTTGAAGGTACAGATAACCAACCCACTATTCCTGGACTTGTTCTGGGCAGGGTTCAGCCTTTAAAATGGAGTCACTAGGGGCTGGAGAGATGGCCTAGCGGCTAAGAGCGCCGACTGCTCTTGCAGAGGACCCGGGTTCGATCCCCAGCACCCACATGGCGGCCGAGAACCATCTGAAACTCCAATTCCAGGAGAACTCCAGTTCCAGGGGAATCCGACGCCCGCTTCTGACCTCCGCGGCATTGCGCGACATGGGTGCACAGACTTGCATGCAGACAGTACATTCATGCACATACATAAATAAATAAAAAATTGATCCGGCGCGTAGCTGGCGGTCCTGGGTGCTGCTGGTCTCTGTGCTGTGAGGGAGGGTCCGTGCCACCCGCCGCCGCTGGAGGAGCCCCCTCGAGCCGTAGTAAGCATTAATAATGTCGTTCATCTTCGAATGGATCTACAATGGCTTCAGCAGTGTGCTCCAGTTCCTAGGACTCTACAAGAAATCTGGAAAACTTGTATTCTTGGGTTTGGACAATGCAGGCAAAACTACTCTTCTTCACATGCTCAAAGATGACAGATTGGGCCAACATGTTCCAACACTACATCCCACCTCAGAAGAGCTGACGATTGCTGGAATGACTTTTACTACTTTTGATCTTGGTGGACATGAGCAAGCTCGTCGGGTTTGGAAAAATTACCTCCCAGCGATTAATGGGATAGTCTTTCTGGTGGACTGTGCAGATCACTCTCGCCTCATGGAATCCAAAGTTGAGCTTAATGCTTTAATGACTGATGAAACAATATCCAATGTGCCAATCCTTATCTTGGGAAACAAAATTGACAGGACAGATGCGATCAGTGAAGAAAAACTCCGTGAGATATTTGGGCTTTATGGACAGACCACAGGCAAGGGGAACGTGACTCTGAAGGAGCTGAACGCCCGCCCCATGGAAGTGTTCATGTGCAGCGTGCTCAAGAGGCAAGGCTACGGCGAGGGTTTCCGCTGGCTCTCCCAGTATATTGACTGATGTTTGGACAGTGAAAATAAAAGAGTTTTACTTCTCTGGACTGATCCTAGTCACAGCTTCCTCATGAACTTTTCTAATAGAACAAGGAAAGCTCTCCAACCATGTCTGGCATTGAGAAGCCAAGCGTCTGTCAGCGCTCATCACCCAGTGGTGACATGTGCTCTTCTCCACACTGTTGGGAGGTAATGCTGCCCACATGCAGGTGCAGGTCAGTATCCGGGGACTTGGAGGCTGGCAGGATTTGTCAGGTCAAGCTGTTTGTGACATCATGGGACACCTGAAAAGAAAAACACGTCTCACCACTGTGGTTGATTTCAAAAGAAAGTGATTCTATTTTTTAAAGAAAGTGTTAATGTAATTGGTAACCCTCATCTAACTTTTTGAGTTCAATATTTACTTGGTCCAGAGTTTTCTATTCTTTTTTGTTGTTTTTAACTAGTAAATGGAATTAGATATTTCGTAAAATTATGAACAGATAACATTGGAGGCCAGAGCTCCCTTGTGTATGTAACTGCCTTGGAGGTGGTGTCTATGCACGGAGACCTAGGAAAGGACAGAGCCCTGGCCTTGCAGTTGTGGCAGGTTTCCACTGTGGTAAGGGCCACCCCTCATCTTGGAGTGAGCAGCACGTTCGCTGGAAGGGTGGGTCGGAAAGGAGTTACTGTTACTGTATTATTTTTCCTTACAAAGTTACCAGTTTGAGCACTCTGCTTTCCTGCTGTTGTGCTGTCATTTCTCTCTGCAGCACCTTCCCTTTTCATTGTCACTTGTAAAAGTGACGTTTGCCTCATAAAGGAGTTGAGAGCATGTCTCATACAGTCCAGTGCTTAGAGTCAGGTACTTTTGTACAGATTCTAGGGGGAGAGTGTTCTGAATAGGAGGCATAGGGCAAAGTCAACAGCTCTTAATTCTGTGTGTTGGGAACTTAGCCATCTGTGGTGGTAGCTAGCACCAAACGAACCTAGGAATGACTTTGTCAGTGGGCTCTAAGTTTTGCAGATTTTGGTTTCTCCCTCGGGCTGTTCATGAGCTCTTTTTTTCCTTACTGGTTATCTATTTTGTTGCTGTTTAAAGGTTAACATCTGAAGCTTTTCCAGGTTGGGGCAGGGTGTGGTATGAAGCTGCTTTTCTCCATTCCAGAAATAAATGGAGAAAACACAGGGTAGGACTTTTCTGTCTGGCTCAAAGGCAGCAAAGCCAGTGTGGAAGGAGCAGCTGCTCATGGGAGTGAATGGATTTTTATAGCATTTCGTGTTTTCAGTGCCACATATGAAACTGGGTTTTCATGATGTTAACTTATACTCCTATAGTAGAGATGAAAGGATAGGTAGGGCTTAAAGATGGAGGGTGTCTTTGTTACTTCATTTAATGAAAGGAGAGAGGCAGTTTCCTCAAGTGAAAATTATGATAACGATGCTTCTTTTCAGAGGACCTGTGTCCGGTGAGAGGGTGGGGACTGTGAGTAACACACTCCTGGGGAGTGGGTTCTCATCGTTAGACCACGGACCTGATGGGGGCAGCGTTCTTTTGCAGTGCTGGGTTCTGAGTGCATAGGCTTGGTGAGGGATCTTTCTGGCAAGCACAGCTGGAGTGAGACAGAACAGATGTGGAAAGGGTTGTTAAAGCCTCAGGTGGGTGAACTAGGTGGGTACTGGCTAAAGGCTGCCTGTGTTTCTCTGACCAGGAATGTGACAGATGTGATTGCCTCAGTGTTAGTTTCCTTATTTGTGTTTTCTGTATGCCCCTAACCTCTCTGTAGCAATCTAGAAAACTATCGGCTTTCCCCAGGGCAGCTCTTTTGTGAAAGTGGTTTATTCTGGCCACTGGAGAAAGAGGTGACTGCAGAGTGGCACCAGTCTGTTTCCTGCCCCCAGAGTGCTGTTCCTAAAATATGGGAGCTGAAAAAGCTGCTGCAAGGAGCATAACTCCACCAGAGGGCCAGGGCCTTGTGCAGGACTCCATGAATCGAGGCTCTTCATTCTGTCTTAGCAGAGTGCACATGTGTCCTACCTATTCCAGCAAAAGTAAAACTGTCATTTACAAAAGGTCAGTCTGTATCCCAAACATTTTAATAAAAAGCCGTAGGAAAAAAAATAAATAAATAAATAATTAATTAATTAATTAAAAAAATAAATAAAATGGAGTCACTAAAAAACATAATAAAAATAAATAAAATGGAGTCACTAAACAAAATGGGGTTACCTAGGCTAGACCACAATGGAACTTTTATATTCTGTTATCCACATATCTAAAGTGAAAGTGCTTTTTTCTTTCTACTCACTTTTATCTTTGAGTAATAGAGATGTTGCAGGAACATAATCATTTGTTCTCTGGTTTTTAGCATATTCTACATACGCTATTGCCCAACTCTGGGAGGTATGGAATGGGGTTGTAGTCTACTATGGCAGCTTACCAGCTTTCTGTGATTTGGGAGATTGTCTACTCAGAAATATTATGTCATGGAACAGAGGAGGGTGAGCTCATCTTGTTCTTACTGACTAGGCTGTTCCTGGAAGGCTGTAGTCAGTTAGAGGCACCTCATTACCAGAGTGCTGGGGACCAGTTGGAGGGAGTTCACAGGAGACCCACAGGAATGCTTAAAAGACTAAAGAGACTGATGAGGAAAGAATAGAAATGAAAACCTTATAACTTGGCTGAGCCAAGACAACAGAAATATACAACTGTATAAATATCTTAAGAATATAAACTTGATGGAGGAGGGCAGTTTTTATGGTATGGGGCAATATATGAATTGAGTAAAATTAAGACAAGATAATTATAATTCAAAGTGTCCGATGATGTACTTCATTTCTTGGAATCTCGTTAGACTCTTAACTCATTGGCTTTTTCCCAACTGAATGATTTAATTATTATTTTTAAGAATATTATTCTGTGTGTATAGGTGTATTGCTTGCATGTATATAAGTAAACCCATGTTGTGCATATTTTTTTTAATATTGGAGAATACACATGAGAAATACATCTTTCTTACCTTCTGACTTATTTTGCAGAGGATGACAGTAGAACTTTTTGCATGCTGCCGCTATCTCTAAATGTACCTGAAGTAGATTATGACATGATTGTTTTCTTGGCTCTTTAGAATAGCATTTTGGCCGGGCGTGGTGGCGCACGCCTTTAATCCCAGCACTTGGGAAGCAAAGGCGGGCAGATCTCTGAGTTCTCGGGTCTACACAGTGAGCTCCAGGCCAGCCTGGTCTACACAGTGAGCTCCAGGCCAGCTGGGGCTAAAAGGGAGACCCTGCCTCGAAAAGACCAAATAAATAAATAAATAAATAAATAAATAAATAAATAAATAAATAAAATAGCATTTTGAAGAAAAACTAAATCAATATGTGTTATAACAATTTTAAAAACTATGTTTTATAGCCAGGCATGGTGGTACACTCCTTTAATCCTAGCACTCAGGAGGCAGAGGCAGGTGGATCTTTGTGAGTTCAAGGCCAGCCTGGTCTACAGAGTGAGTTCCAGGACACCTGGGGCTACAGGGAGACCCTGTCTTGAAAAGACCGGAAAAAAAAAAAAAAGCAAAACCCAAAAAACAAAAAACCTATGTTTTATTTGATTCTCCAGGTACATTGTATAAAAGGATTCTCTTGCCACAGCCCTTTGGAACAAGATTGAATAAAATAGTTGCCCTGTTAATATAGACATAAAGCTTTTATATTTTATTTGTTTATTTATTTTTAAAGATCTTGTTTTTTTGTTTTTATTTTATTTTATTTATTTTTTATGTGTATGAATGTACTGTCTGCATGCAGGTTTGTGCACCCGTGCTGTGCAATGCCGCAAGGTCAGAAGACGGTGTCGGATTCCTCTGGAACTGGAGTTCTCCTGGAATTGGAGTTACAGACGGTTCTCAGCCGCCATGTGGGTGTTGTGGATCGAACCCGGGTCCTCTGCAAGAGCGGTCGGCGCTCTTAACCGCTAGGCCATCTCTCCAGCCCCTTGTTTTGTTTTTTATGTGTACGAGTGTACTGTCTGCATATAAGTTGGTGCATCCGTGTCATGCAATGCTGCAGAGGTCAGAAGAGGGCGTCGGATTCCCCTGGAACTGGAGTTAAAGACAGTTCTTAGCTGCCATGTGGGTGCTGGGAATTGAACCTGAGTCCTCTGCAAGAGCAGTTGGCACTTTTAACTGCTGAGCCATCTCCCCAGCCCCAAAGCTTTTTATTTTTAAAAATTTTATTTTATATGTGTGAGTGTATTGCCTGCATACATGTAAGTGCACCCCTGTTGTGCAATGCCCGTGGAGTATCAGATTCCCCTGGAACTGGAGTTACTGCCATATGGGTGCAGGGAGCAGAACCCTGCTCCTCTGCAAAATCAGCCAAATTTCTTAACCACTGAGCCATCTCTCCAGCCCCTACATGAAGCTTTTTAGATAATAGCTAAGATTAGAGCCAGGCATGGTAATATACATGGTTGGTTGGTTGGTTGGTTGGTTGGTTGGTTGGTTGGTGTTTTTGAGACAGGACAGGGTTTCCCTGTAGCCCCAGCTGTCCTGGAACTCATTATGTAGACCAGGCTGGCCTTGAACTCACAGAGATCTGCCTGCCTCTGCCTCCTGGTGCTAGGATTAAAGGTGTGCATCACCAGGCCTGGTGGTAATAGACACTTTTGATCCCAGAGGTTGGGAGGCTGAGCCAGGAAGATGTGAGTTCCAGGCTAGCTTATTACTACATGTTGAGAGCCTGCCTTCCCACTTCCCCAAATGAGAAATATTTCTGTACTTTTCCGAGTTTTTCTAGCCTTTTCCTGGAAAAGAATAGTAGAAGGGGAAGAAAATAATTTTAAGCTTTCTTTGGTTCATAGAAATATATTCATATTTACAAAAGCACAGCTGCATAGCTTTAAGATAAGCCCTTTTGGCTGGTTAAGGTGGCACATGGTTGTAAGCACAGTACTTGGGAGGCTGGGGCAAGAGGATTGTGAATTCAGGCCCAACCTTGGCTACAAGGACAGACCCTGCCCTCTTCTGACCTCCGCGGCATTGCACGACACGGGTGCACAGACTTGCATGCAGACAGTACATTCGTACACATACAGAAATAAATAAAATTAATAAAAAAAAAAAAGACTGAGACTTCTATACTAAGTATTAGGCTTTGCCCCAAATGGATCATATAACAAATACATCTCTGCTACAGCTACTCAACTCTGCTTTGTAGTGCAAAAACCAGTATAAACAATATGTGAATGAACTTGGTCATTGTCTTTGTTGTTACAAAAAACCAAAAACAAGTAGATTTGGCCTATAAGCTCTAATTCACGGATTCCTGCTTTAGTCGTTTGTTCCTCAAATCACAGTTTCTGAGACCAGTAGCATAAGGATTTCTCCTGAGCCCTTTAAGACATAGGGAATATTAGGTTCCTTAGGCTGACTGTGCTAGAGTCTAGGCAGTCCTTCTGAAGCATTAAAGTATGTTGAACTTGTGAGAGTACAGACCCTGAGATCATAGGGCTGAACCCTATATTAACTATGGGAAGGCCATGGTGGTTAAGATGCTCTTTCTAAATCCTCAGGGAGCTACTATGTATTGCTACAATAATGTTATATAAACAAATGCTTATAATGCAGACTGATGTAGAGATGGGTCAACAGTTCAGAGCAGTGGTTGTTTGATTCCCAGCACCTACATGATGGCTAACAACTGTTGGTAACTCCAGTTCCAATGGATCTGATGTTCTCTGTGGGCATTGCATGACACAGGTGCACTTACATACACTCATACAGGCAAAATAAAATAAAATATTAAAAGTAAATAAACAGTTCAGTATATTTTACCTTAATTTCCTTTTTAAAAAAATTTTTATTTTGGTCGGGTGTCGTGGCACATTCCTTTAATTCCAGCACTCACAGGCAGATTTCTGTGAGTTTAAAGCCAGCCTGTTCTATATAGTGAGCTCCAGGACAGCTGGGGCTACAGGAAGACCTTGTCTCAAAAAGACCAAAAAAAAAAAAAAAATTATTTTAGGCCAGGCATGGTGTCCCACACCTGTAATCCCAGCACTTGAGAGGCAGAGACAGGTGGAGCTCTCTGAGTTCAGGCCAGCTAGGGCTCCAGGGAGACCCTGTCTCAAAAAGACCAAAAAATTTTTAAAAATTATGTGTATGGGTATTCTGCCTGCATATATGTTTATTGCCCACAGAGGCCAGAAGAGGGCGCTGGATCTCCTGGAGCTGGAGTTGTGGACAGTTATTAGCCACCCGGTGGGTGCTGGGATCTGAACTCAACCACTGAGCTGTCTTTCCAGCCTTTTAATTTCTTTATGCTATTTCCTTTTTTTTTTTAATTTTTAGATAAAAGAAACCTTATTTTATTGGTGGAATCATATATTCTCATATTAATGAAATAGCTTTGAGGGCAAGTCTCTTGTTTAAAGAATAAAATTTAAGCCTTTAATCCTGGCACTCGGGAGACAGAGGCAAGTGGATCTTTGTGAGTTCAAGGCCAGCCTGGTCTACAGAGTGAGTTCCAGGACAGCTGGGGCTACAGGGAGACCCTGTCTCAAAAAGACCAAAAAAAAAAAATAATAATAATAATAAAATTTAAAGAAGTGTCAATTTTTAAAAATATTTTTATTGAAGTCTTGTGCATTTCATACAACATTTCTCAATCCAGTTTAGAGTCATCCCTCCTTCCATGCCCCCCACCCCACCAGAGTTCATGATTTCTGCCATAAATGTCTTACATCTTTTTCTCAGTCTTTTTAAAGTTTTTCTTTGCAGAGGTTTACTGTTTGGGGCTGGTTTACTTTTTTTTTAATAAAAACTTATTTGTTTATTTTTATGTGTATGAGTGTACTGTCTGCATGTAGGTTTGTGCACCTGTGTTGTGCAGTGCTGCGGAGATCAGAGGTGGGCGTCAGATTCCCCTGGAACTGGAGTTAAAGACGGTTCTCAGCTGCCATGTGGGTGCTGGGAATCAAACGCGGATCCTCTGCAAGAGCATTCAGCGCTCTTGGGGCTGGAGAGATGGCCTAGCGGTTAAGAGCACCGACTGCTCTTACAGAGGACCTGGGTTCGATCCCCAGCACCCACATGTTGGCCGAGAGCCGTCTGAAACTCCAATTCCAGGAGAACTCCAGTTCCAGGGGAATCTGACACCCTCTTCTGACCTCTGGCATTGCACGACACGGGTGCACACACCTGCATGCAGACAGTACATTCATACACATACCAAAATAAATGAAATTAAAAAACAAAAGAGCATTCAGCGCTCTTAACTGCTAGGCCGTCTCTCCAGCCCCTGAAGTTTACTTTTTCATTCAGTTCTTTGACCCAGTCCTTTTTTTGTTGTTGTTTCCTCCAATTTGTATTGCTCTAAAATATGCATATATATCACACATATATCTAAATTATGATGACTGAAAATAATCTATAAGTTAATTTCAAAACCTGTTTATAAATTCACATTTTTCCCTTTAATTTTATGTTTCTCTAAAATATGCATACATACCCTCCACCCATATACCAATATTACAAAGTCTGAACATAAGTGGTAGGTTAATTAATTCTCAAGCCCATTAAGTGATTCACCTTTTAACTGTACCGCTGCTTTCATATATAGAAAAGAAATATAACATTGATGCTTAGTTTGCTTTGCAACTAGGGATTTGGTGCCAGCATCCACAAATGAGGGATACCATACATCATTTGTTTTTCTGGGACTGTGTTACTTCACTTAGCATAGTGTCTTCTAGTTCTATACATTTACCTGCAGAGTTCATGATGTCATCTTTTTTTACTACTGCATAGAACTCCATTGTGTAAATGTACCACATTTTCTGTATCCACTTATTGGTTGAGGGATACTTGGGTTGCTTCCAAAGCTTTTCGCTATTGTGAGGAGAGCTGCAATAAACGTAGATATGCATGTATCTCTGCGATAGGATGAGTCTTGTGGGTATATACCCAGCAATGTGTTATGTGCTTATAACCCCAGCATTGAGCAGGTGGAGACAAGACAATCTTTGACTACAAAATGTGTTTGAGGCCAGGCTGGGCAATATAAAACCCTATTTCAGCCAGGCATGGTGGAGCACATCTTTAATTCCAGTACTCAGGAGGCAAAGGCAGGTGGATCTCTGTGAGGTCAGGCCCAACCTGGTCTACATAGGTGATTCCAGGCAAATTGGGGGTATAGGGAGAACCTGCCTTAAACAAGACCCTATCTCAAAGCAAAATGGTAATTTGCCTATTTCCTCCCCCCAACCCCCACCCCCTAACTTTTTACATGTGTTTGTTTTATTAAGAATTTGGTTTCCGGGGCTGGAGAGATGGCCTAGCGGTTAAGAGCGCCAACTGCTCTTACAGAGGACCCGGGTTCAATCCCCAGCACCCACATGGTGGCCGAAAACTGTCTGAAACTCCAATTCCAGGAGAACTCCAGTTCCAGGGTAATCTGACACCCTCTCTGACCTCCACAGCATTGCACAACACAGGTGCATAAACTTGCATGCAGACAGTACATTCATACACATACAGAAATAAATAAAAATAAAAATAAAAAAAAAAGAATTTGGTTTCCAGCCCCCACATCAGGCAACCACCTATAACTCCAGTTCCAAGGCATTCCCCTTTTGGCCTCTACAGGTACTGCACTTGTGTGCACATACCCACAAACATACTTATACATATAACTTTTTAAAATTAAAAATGAAATCTTGCAAAAGCCAAGTGTGGCACACACCTTTAATACAAGCACTAGGGAGGCAGAGGCAGGCAGATCTCTGTGAGTTCAAGGGCAGCCTGGTCTACATAGTTCCTGGCCAGTTGGGGCTACAAGGAGACTCTGTCTCAAAAAGACCAAAAATAAATCAATATCTTGCTAGGCGTGGTGGTATATGCCTTTAATTCCAGCACTCAGCAGGCAGAGGCAGGAGAATCTCTGTGAGTTTGAGGCCAGCCTGGTCTACATAGTGAGGTCCAGGCCAGCCAGTGTTACATGATGAAATCTTGTCTCAAGCTAATCACTCAATCACTCACTCAATCAATCAAATCTTTAATAAAAAAGAATTTGGAAAACAAGCCAGGCATAGTGATACACATCTATAAGCCTAGGACTTGGAAGGTGGAGGCAGAAGGATCAGGAGTTCAAGGCCACTCTTGGCTATGTAGGGAGTTTAAGGCCAGTTGGAGGTACATGAGACTCTGATTCAAAAAGTAGCAGAAACATGGAGAGATGGCCTAGTGGTTAAGAGCGCCAACTGCCCTTGCAGAGGACCCGGGTTCGATCCCCAGCACCCACATGGCAGCTGAGAACCGTCTGTAACTCCAATTCCAGGAGAACTCCAGTTCCAGGGGAATCTGAGTCCCTCTTCTGACCTCCGCGGCATTGCACAACACGGGTGCACAAACGTACACGCAGACAGCACATTCATACACATACAAAATAAATAAATAAATAAATTAATTAATTAAAAAATAGNCCGACGCCCTCTTCTGACCTCTGCAGCATTGCATGACACAGGTGCACAAACCTACATGCAGACAGTGCATTCATACACATAAAAAAAAAAAAATAGCAGAAACAGAACAAAAAAAGAGATTTGGTAGATTATAAAAATTATTTGTTCCTCCCAGGCGTGGTGGTGTGTGTCTTTAATCCCAGCACTTGGGAGGCAGAGGCAGGTGGATCTTTGTGAATTCAAGGCCAGCCTGGTCTACATAGTGAGTTCCAGGACAGCTGGGGCTACAGGGAGACCCTATCTCATAAAGACCAAAAAAAAAATTATTTGTTCCAAGAGACAGTCACTATTAATACTTTGCCTTTTCTTTTTATTATATATTTTTTAATTTTATTTATTTTTTATGTGTATGAATGTACTGTCCATGTAGGTTTGTGCACCCGTGTCGTGCAATGTTGCAGAGGTCAGAAGAGGGTGTCGGATTCTCCTGGAACTGGAGTTAAAGATAGTTCTCAGGCTGCCAGGTGGGTGCTGGGGATCGAACCTGGGTCCTCTGCAAGAGCAGTCAGCGCTCTTAACCGCTAGGCCATCTCTCCAGCCCTCTTTCTGTCTTTTTAAAAATGGCTTGTATTTTTATTTATGTGTGTGCATGCCACATGTGCGGGGGTGTGAGACCAGACAAGGATATCAGATCCACCTGTAACTTTCAGGGGTATGTGAACTGCCTACATTTGTGCTGGGAACCAAATGTGTGTCTTCTCCAAGAGCAATAAATGTTCACAACTGCTGAGCCATTTCTCCAACCCCTTTTCTTTTAGTCTTCATGTAATATTTATGTAAAATTGGGCTTATATGAACAATTTTGTGCTTGCTTTTTCATTTCACATTTTATTTGTGAACTTTTCCCAATTCAATGTTTTTGTTCCTTAAAAGTATCATTTAAGGGGCTGGAGAGATGGCCTAGTGGTTAAGAGCGCCAACTGCTCTTGCAGAGACCCGGGTTCAATCCCCAGCACCCACATGGCGACTGAAAACCATCTTTATCTCCAGTTCCAGGGGAATCTGACGCCCTCTTCTGACCTCTGCGGCATTGTACAACCCGGGTACACAAACCTACATGCAGACAGTACATTCATACACATAAAAAAAGGTATCATTTAAAAATCTTCATCTAAGCTGGGCGTGGTGGCGCACACTTTTAATCCCAGCACTTGGGAGGCAGAGGCAGACGGATCTCTGTGAGTTCAAGGCCAGCCTGGTCTACCATAGGGAGCTCCAGGCAAACAGGGACTAAAGGGAGACCCTGTCTCATAAAGACCAAAATAAATAAATAAATACCTTCATCTAAGGCCAGATGTGGTGGGGCATGCCTTTAATCCCAGCACTTGGGAGGCAGAGGCAGGCAGATCTCTGTGAGTTCAAGACCAGCCTGGTCTATAGGTCTAGTTCCAGGCCAAGGGGCCTATAGGGAGACCCTGTCTCAAAAACACACACACAAAAAACTCATCTAACATTCTATCTTAGGGATCTTTAATAGTTTACATTCCCTTGTTTGTGGATCCTTTAAACTGGTTCCAATTGCTATTTGACCTATGTTTTGGCTCATGTACTTGGCAAGTCTATCACCATGTGTTAAAATACATGCGTATACTTAATTTTTTATTTTTAATTTTAATTTTTATTATTATTATTTTTTTTTTGGTCTTCGAGACAGGGTCTCCCCGTAGCCCCAGCTGTCCTGGAACTCACTCTGTAGACCAGGCTGGCCTTGAACTCACAAAGATCCGCCTGCCTCTGCCTCCCAAGTGCTAGGATTAAAGGCGTGTGCCACCACACCCGGCTACTTACTTATTTTTAATTATAAAAACTTATTTGATCTGCTGGTCTTCAGTCCTTCTGTTCTGGTTTATATTTCACTTTGTGTTTTCTTCCTTGGTTTTCCTTAGCAGAAAAGCAGCAAGATGGTCATTAAAAGCATGGATTCTGGTGTCCAGGTTATCTGGATTTGAATCAGTTCTACTACTTTTTTTGTATAACTTGATGAAGTCCTTAAATTTTTTTTTTTTGACCCAGTCTATAAGATAAGGATAACTGTTATTTGGATAACTGTGTGTTATGAGTTATGAAACACTGATAGACAGTGGTTTGTGTTATTGGTAAGATTATCTTTCCATTTGCTCATTCTTTTGTATTTTTTTTAATTTTATTTTTGTATGTGTATGAATGTACTGTCTGCATGTAGGTTTGTGCACCCGTGTCGTGCAATGCTGCGGAGGTCAGAAGAGGGTCTCGGATTCCCCTGGAACTGGAGTTCTGGAATTGGAGTTTCAGACGGTTCTCAGCCACCATGTGGGAGCTGGGGATCAAACCTGGGTCCTCTGCAAGAGCAGTCGGTGCTCTTAACCCCTAGGCTATTTCTCCAGCCCCCATTCTTTTGTTTTTAAGGTGGCTTTATGTTGCCTTTTTGCTACATTTTGATTCTGAATATCTTTGAGAGTTGTAAACTGACTTTACATGGTGACTTTATTTTGAAAGTTCACAGATTCCCTCTCCCCTACTTATAGTAGCAGATTTTACAGCCCCTCTCCCCCCCTTTTGGCTTTGAATTTGTAATCCTTTTGCTTTAGCTTCCCAAGTGCTGGGATTTAGGCATCTACTACCATATCTGGCAGATTTTTAAGTTTAGAGTTGACATCAGCTTTGTTTAATCAGTCTTGGAAATGTTTAAATGGGCATAAAGGGAGTAGATTGCATAGGCTGATTAGGTTTTAAAGCTCTTGTGGGTCTTTCAAGCTGAATGTTGTTTTGAGTCCATTTTGTGGCTTGCATGGCCCTTTATAACCTGGCTCTGCCTGTACTTTCATCTCATTTCTCCTCACATGTTTCCCATGCCCTGTGCTCCAGCCCTATTAAGCTGAAACTAGGCATGAGGTTATGTCTTTTTTTTTTTTTTTTTTTTTTTTTTTTTTTTTTTTTTTTGTCTTTTGAGACAGGGTCTCCCTGTAGCCCCAGCTGGCCTGGAACTCACTATATAGAACAGGCTGGCTTTAAACTCACAGAAATCTGCCTGTGAGTGCTGGAATTAAAGGAATGTGCCATGACACCCGGCCAAAATAAAAATTCAAAGTGACTGTCACCCTAATGACTTTTTTTTTTTTTTTTTTTTTTGGTCTTTTCGAGACAGGTCTTCCTGTAGCTCCGGCTGTCCTGGAACTCACTCTGTAGACCAGGCTGGTCTTGAACTCACAAAGATCCGCCTGCCTCTGCCTCCCAAGTGCTAGGATTAAAGGCATGCACACACCACACCCGCTAAGTTCTTTAAAAATCTCTAGTGCGGGTGTGGTGATGCACACCTTTAATCCTAGCACTCAAGAGGCAGAGGCAGGTGGATCTCTATGGTTCAGGACAGCTGGACTACAGGGAGTCACTGTCTCAAAAAAAAATAAAAATCTGTACCCTAGCTTATTTCTGCTGAAGGACTCTAAGTGCTGGAGCTTTCTTCTGGGGGATATCGTGCTTGGGGCAGTGAGTTTGTCAGTGGACACCAGTGGAGCTAGAGTGCCTTCAGTTGCAGTTATGGATGTTTTCAGAATTTACCAACTCTTGGTTACTTTTAATCTACTTACTGCCTGTTGTAGCTCCTTTGTTGTTTGCAGGTAGGGTGAGGGGCTCTTTCAGAAACAAAAACTCATTGCACTTACTCTTTTTTCTTTTTAGGGTAGGATCCTAGGATATGAGAACCGGTGCATCTTCAGCAGTTGATTGTATCCCATACTAGGGAAGTCCAAGAATGAGACATTCTTGGACTCTATATCTTCATCCTGAAATTCATTCACTTCAGGCACTCTGCGGCGTACCCTCAGTAAATGTCTGATGGACAGACCCTTTGTGGTGACTTTTTGGGTTTTTTTCTTCATGTGCAAGTTGGAAGACAAGTGAAAGGAGCCAAAAGTGACCTGCTTTAGCAAATAACTTGGGTTCTCAGAACATGGGCCCTCCTTTAAAGGTAAGTATTATGCTTTGTCAGAAACATAGGTGGATTCCTTTTTTACCGTGTCAGTTTATTGAATTGAATACTTTCACAGTATACAGTGTTTGGTTTTGAGTTGTTTATTTTTCTTTTTTTTTTTTTTTTATGTGTATGAGTATACTGTCTGCATGTAGGTTTTTGCACCTGTGTCATGCAATGGCTGAGGTCAGAAGAGGGTTGTTGGACTCTCCTGGAACTGGAGTTAAAGATGGTTCTTAGCTGCCATGTGGGTGCTGGGAATCGAACCCGGTCCTCCGCCAGAGCAGTTCAGCACTCTTAACCACTGAGCCATCTCTCCAGCCCCTGCTTGTTTGTTTTTTACACAAGGTCTCAATCTTGTAACCCTCGGTGCCCTTGAACTCTCAGAGATCCATTTGCTTCTGCCATCAGAGGCCTAAGACTAAAAAGTTGTGCAGCGGTTTTGTTGGCAGCAGTTTGCTTAGTAGTCACATTTTTCTTCATAGCTGGCCAAGGCAAACACAGGTTCTCTTATTCCTTATTCCTTAATTACTAATATTAATTCTCAGATCACATTAAATATCACATATATAAGTGTGTGTGTATATGTTTGTGTGTGTGTGTGTGTGTACATATGTAGGTTATAAAGAGGTTAAAGAGGCTGTACAGAGTTCAAGGCATTTCAGACACCTGAGAGGCAGAATCTGGGAAACTGATAGGAATGCAAAAAAATAAAAAGGTCTCTAAGAAATAAGATATAAGGCTGGAGGTCTCCTAAAGACATTGTTACTTGCTGAGCGTGCTGGCGCATACCTTTAATCCTAGCACTCGGAGCAGAGGCAGGAAGATCTTTGTGAGTTCAAGACCAGCCTGGTTACAGAGTTCCAGGACAGCTGGGCTATAGGGAGTAGGTCTCAAAAAGACAAAAAAAAAAAAAAAAAAAAAGGCATTGCTACTTTGCTACTTACTACTGCTGCTGTAGAGTCACACTGCAGGATCAGAGCTGAGTGGAACCTCAAAGTCTAATAGACTGCAGAAGCAAAGTACAGACTAGAGAAGTAAAGACTTGGGCCAGGTCCAGATGAATGGACAGACACATGAACAGATGCATACACAGGTGGCAATTTGAGCAGACCATGTCAACTGTGTGGACCAAGCTCACCTGAAACCCTGGGATAGGGAGCAGAGAACTGGTTGTTGATCACATGACACATACTCCAAATGGTTAGAGGACAGGTTGATGGGGCTGCTGTCATTGCAGATTTAGATGTCTTCCTCTTTATGAAGTCCAGGTGAGGGAACTGCACCCTTTTCTCAGTCTGGTATGCCTGGTAGGTTACTGATTTTCTTGATAGAATTCTAAAACACACATGTGCTCCTACAGTCTCAATTTACTTTGATAAATTTATAGAATGGCACTTTTTCTACTTTTAGGAATAAGTTTATCAGTTTGTGCTGACTCATTGATGGTGCTGGACAGGTGGGCTTTTTTTGGGGGGGGTCTTTTTGAGAAGGGTCTCTCTGTAACCCCAGCTGCCTGGAATTCCTATGTAGACCAGGCTGTCTTTAACTCACAGAGATCCACCTGCCTCTGGCCTCCTGAGTACTGGATTAAAGGCATGTGCCACCAACCTGGCTTTGAACAGGTGGTTTTTATTTTTATTTTTTTTTTTTTTTTTGTCTTTTCGAGACAGGGTCTCCCTGTAGCACCAGCTGTCCTGGAACTCACTTTGTAGACCAGGCTGGCCTGAACTCACACAAAGATCCGCTTACCTCTACCTCCCAAGTGCTAGGTGTTTTTTTATGTGTCCACCAGGGCAGAGGATTTTCTATCCTCAAAATGAAGTCAATTGCTACTTGTAAAATGGAGTTTATTTTTTACACAGTATAAGTAACAAGGCAGGGCACAGCCTGATAGCAGCACTAAGAGACTATACTGAGATTTAGTTATTGGGGTATAAAAATAAATCCAGCTGGAGAGATGGCCCTAGTGGTTAATAGTACTGACTACTCTTGCAAAGCACCAGGTTCGATCCCCAGCACCCACTGGTGGCTGAAGAACCTTCTTTAACTCAAGTTCCAGGGGAATCCGACGCCCTCTCTGACCCTCCACAGCATTGCATGACACGGGTGACAAACCTACATGCGACAGTACATTCATACACATGCAAAATAAATTAAAAAAAAAACATAAATCCAGTGGCCAACCCCTAAACCTTTTTATCAAGAGATAGCAGGTGAAGCACGGGTTGCAGTGAGAATTGACTTTCTCTGGTAGAATAGTTTTGAATATTAAGGAACCAGTTGTCCAGTTTTTTTTGTTTGTTTGGTTGGTTGTTGTTTTTTTTTTTTTTTTTATCTTTTCGAGACAGGTTCCCTGTAGTCCCGGCTGTCCTGGAACTCACTTGTAGAACCAGACCTGGCCTTGAATTCACAAAGATCCGCCTGCCTCTCCTCCTGATGCTAGGATTAAAGGTGTGCACCACCACGCCTGGCAAAGTTATCCAGTTTTGGAAAATGACTTCTTCATAATTGATCGTCAATGATTTGGCTGAAATTTATTGGATATTATAATAATCCCAAAAGCGGCTGGGCATGGTGGCGCACGCTTTAATCCTAGCACTTGGAGGCAGAGGCAGGCGGATCTTTGTGAGTTTCAAGGCTAGCCTGGTTCTACGAGTGAGCTTTCCAAGGACGCTGGGGCTACAAGGNCCTTGTAGCCCCAGCTGTCCTGGAAGGCCACTCTTAGAACCAGGCTAGCCTTGAAACTCACAAAGATCCGCCTGCCTCTGCCTCCAAGTGCTAGGATTAAAGGCCGTGCGCCACCATGCCCAGCCGCTTTTGGGATTATTATAATATCCAATAAATTTCAGCCAAATCATTGACGATCAATTATGAAGAAGTCATTTTCCAAAACTGGATAACTTTGCCAGGCGTGGTGGTGCACACCTTTAATCCAGCATCAGGAGGAGAGGCCAGGCGGATCTTTGTGAATTCAAGGCCAGTGTCTGGTCTACAAGTGAGTTCCAGGACAGCCGGGACTACAGGAACCTGTCTCGAAAAGATAAAAAAAAAAAAAAAAAAACAACAACCAACCAAACAACAAAAAAAACTGGACAACTGGTTCCTTAATATTCAAAACTATTCTACCAGAGAAAGTCAATTCTCACTGCAACCCGTGCTTCACCTGCTATCTCTTGATAAAAAGGTTTAGGGGTTGGCCACTGGATTTATGTTTTTTTTTTAATTTATTTTGCATGTGTATTATGTACTGTCGCATGTAGGTTTGTGCACCCGTGTCATGCAATGCTGTGGAGGTCAGAGGAGGCGTCGGATTTCCCCTGGAACTGTGAATTAAAGAACGGTTCTAGCCACATGGGTGCTGGGATCGAACCTGGTGCTTTGCAAGAGTAGTCAGTACTATTAACCACTAGGCCATCTCTCCAGCTGGATTTATGTTTTATACCCCAATAACTAAATCTCAGTATAGTCTCTTAGTGCTGCTATCAGGCTGTGCCCTGCCCTTAGTTACTTATACTGTGTAAAAAATAAACTCCATTTTACAAGTAGCAATTGACTTCATTTTGAGGATAGAAAATCCTCTGCCCTGGTGGACACATAAAAAAACACCTAGCACTTGGGAGGTAGAGGGTAAGCGGATCTTTGGTGAGTTCAAGGCCAGCCTGGTCTACAAAGTGAGTTCCAGGACAGCTGGGCTACAGGGAGAACCCTGTCTCGAAAAGACAAAAAAAAAAAAAAAAATAAAAATAAAAACCACCTGTTCAAAGCCAGGTGTGTGGCACATGCCTTTAATCCCAGTACTCAGGAGGCCAGAGGCAGGTGGTCTTCTGTGAGTAAGACAGCCTGGTCTACATAGGATCCAGGCAGCTGGGGTTACAGAGAGACCCTGTCTCAAAAAGACCCCCCCCAAAAAAGGCCCACCTGTCCAGCACCATCAATGAGTCAGCACAAACTGATAACTTATTCCTAAAAGTAGAAAAAGTGCCATTCTATAAATTTATCAAAGTAAATTGAGACTGTAGGAGCACATGTGTGTTTTAGAATTCTATCAAGAAAATCAGTAACCTACCAGGCATACCAGACTGAGAAAAGGGTGCAGTTCCCTCACCTGGACTTCATAAAGAGGAAGACATCTAAATCTGCAATGACAGCAGCCCCATCAACCTGTCCTCTAACCATTTGGAGTATGTGTCATGTGATCAACAACCAGTTCTCTGCTCCCTATCCCAGGGTTTCAGGTGAGCTTGGTCCACACAGTTGACATGGTCTGCTCAAATTGCCACCTGTGTATGCATCTGTTCATGTGTCTGTCCATTCATCTGGACCTGGCCCAAGTCTTTACTTCTCTAGTCTGTACTTTGCTTCTGCAGTCTATTAGACTTTGAGGTTCCACTCAGCTCTGATCCTGCAGTGTGACTCTACAGCAGCAGTAGTAAGTAGCAAAGTAGCAATGCCTTTTTTTTTTTTTTTTTTTTTGTCTTTTTGAGACCTACTCCCTATAGCCCAGCTGTCCTGGAACTCTGTAGACCAGGCTGGTCTTGAACTCACAAAGATCTTCCTGCCTCTGCTCCCGAGTGCTAGGATTAAAGGTATGCGCCAGGCACGCTCAGCAAGTAACAATGTCTTTAGGAGACCTCCAGCCTTATATCTTATTTCATTAGAGACCTTTATTTTTTTTGCATTCCTATCAGTTTCCCAGATTCTGCCTCTCAGGTGTCTGAAATGCCTTGAACTCTGTACAGCCTCTTTAACCTCTTATAACCTACATATGTACACACACACACACACACAAACATATACACACACACTTATATATGTGATATTTAATGTGATCTGAGAATTAATATTAGTAATAAGGAATAAGGATAAGAGAACCTGTGTTTGCCTTGGCCAGTATTGAAAAAAATGTGACTACTAAGCAAACTGCTGCCAACAAAACCGCCTGCACAACTTTTTCAGTCTTAGGCCTCTGATGGCAGAAGCAAATGGATCTCTGAGAGTTCAAGGGCACCGAGGGTTACAAGATTGAGACCTGTGTAAAAACAAACAAGCAGGGGCTGGAGAGATGGCTCAGTGGTTAAGAGTGCTGACTGCTCTGGCGGAGGACCCGGGTTCGATTCCAGCACCCACATGGCAGCTAAGAACATCTGTTACTCCAGTTCCAGGAGTCAGTCCGACAACCCTCTTCTGACCTCAAGCCTTGCATGACACAGGTGCAAAACCTACATGCAGACAGTATATCATACACATAAAAAAAAAAAAAAAGAAAAATAAACAACTCAAAACCAAACACTGTATACTGTGAAAGTATTCAATTCAATAAACTGACACGGTAAAAAAGGAATCCACCTATGTTTCTGACAAAGCATAATACTTACCTTTAAAGGAGGGCCCATGTTCTGAGAACCCAAGTTATTTGCTAAAGCAGGTCACTTTTGGCTCCTTTCACTTGTCTTCCAACTTGCACATGAAGAAAAAAACCCAAAAAGTCACCACAAAGGGTCTGTCCATCAGACATTTACTGAGGGTACGCCGCAGAGTGCCTGAAGTGAATGAATTTCAGGATGAAGATATAGAGTCCAAGAATGTCTCATTCTTGGACTTCCCTAGTATGGGATACAATCAACTGCTGAAGATGCACCGGTTCTCATATCCTAGGATCCTACCCTAAAAAGAAAAAAGAGTAAGTGCAATGAGTTTTTGTTTCTGAAAGAGCCCCTCACCCTACCTGCAAACAACAAAGGAGCTACAACAGGCAGTAAGTAGATTAAAAGTAACCAAGAGTTGGTAAATTCTGACCAAACATCCATAACTGCAACTGAAGGCACTCTAGCTCCACTGGTGTCCACTGACAAACTCACTGCCCCCAAGCACGATATCCCCCAGAAGAAAGCTCCAGCACTTAGAGTCCTTCAGCAGAAATAAGCTAGGGTACAGATTTTTATTTTTTTTTGAGACAGTGACTCCCTGTAGTCCAAGCTTGTCCTTCGAACTCATAGAGATCCACCTCCTCTGCCTCTTGAGTGCTAGGATTAAAGGTGTGCATCACCACACCCGCACTAGAGATTTTTAAAGAACTTAGCCGGGTGTGGGTGGTGCATGCCTTTATCCTAGCACTTGGGAGGCAGAGGCAGGCGGGATCTTTGTGAGTTCAAGACAGCCTGGTCTACAGAGTGAGTTCCAGGACAGCCGGAGCTACAGGAAGACCTGTCTCGAAAAGGACCAAAAAAAAAAAAAAAAAAAAAAGTCATTAGGGTGACAGTCACTTTGAATTTTTATTTTGGCCGGGTGTCATGGCACATTCCTTTAATTCCAGCACTCACAGGCAGATTTCTGTGAGTTTTAAGCCAGCCTGTTCTATATAGTGAGTTCCAGGCCAGCTGGGGCTACAGGGAGACCCTGTCTCAAAAGACTTTTTTGGTCTTTTCGAGACAGGGTCTTCCTGTAGCTCCGGCTGTCCTGGAACTCACTCTGTAGACCAGGCTGGTCTTGAACTCACAAAGATCCGCCTGCCTCTGCCTCCCAAGTGCTAGGATTAAAGGCATGCACCACCACACCCGGCTAAGTCTTTAAAAATCTCTAGTGCGGGTGTGGTGATGCACACCTTTAATCCTAGCACTCAAGAGGCAGAGGCAGGTGGATCTCTATGGGTTCGAGGACAGCTGGAGCTACAGGGAGTCACTGTCTCAAAAAAAAATAAAAATCTGTACCCTAGCTTATTTCTGCTGAAGGACTCTAAGTGCTGGAGCTTTCTTCTGGGGGATATCGTGCTTGGGGGCAGTGAGTTTGTCAGTGGACACCAGTGGAGCTAGAGTGCCTTCAGTTGCAGTTATGGATGTTTGGTCAGAATTTACCAACTCTTGGTTACTTTTAATCTACTTACTGCCTGTTGTAGCTCCTTTGTTGTTTGCAGGTAGGGTGAGGGGCTCTTTCAGAAACAAAAACTCATTGCACTTACTCTTTTTTCTTTTTAGGGTAGGATCCTAGGATATGAGAACCGGTGCATCTTCAGCAGTTGATTGTATCCCATACTAGGGAAGTCCAAGAATGAGACATTCTTGGACTCTATATCTTCATCCTGAAATTCATTCACTTCAGGCACTCTGCGGCGTACCCTCAGTAAATGTCTGATGGACAGACCCTTTGTGGTGACTTTTTGGGTTTTTTTCTTCATGTGCAAGTTGGAAGACAAGTGAAAGGAGCCAAAAGTGACCTGCTTTAGCAAATAACTTGGGTTCTCAGAACATGGGCCCTCCTTTAAAGGTAAGTATTATGCTTTGTCAGAAACATAGGTGGATTCCTTTTTTACCGTGTCAGTTTATTGAATTGAATACTTTCACAGTATACAGTGTTTTGGTTTTGAGTTGTTTATTTTTCTTTTTTTTTTTTTTTTATGTGTATGAGTATACTGTCTGCATGTAGGTTTGTGCACCTGTGTCATGCAATGCCGTGGAGGTCAGAAGAGGGCGTTGGACTCTCCTGGAACTGGAGTTAAAGATGGTTCTTAGCTGCCATGTGGGTGCTGGGAATCGAACCCGGGTCCTCCGCCAGAGCAGTCAGCACTCTTAACCACTGAGCCATCTCTCCAGCCCCTGCTTGTTTGTTTTTTACACAAGGTCTCAATCTTGTAACCCTCGGTGCCCTTGAACTCTCAGAGATCCATTTGCTTCTGCCATCAGAGGCCTAAGACTAAAAAGTTGTGCAGCGGTTTTGTTGGCAGCAGTTTGCTTAGTAGTCACATTTTTCTTCATAGCTGGCCAAGGCAAACACAGGTTCTCTTATTCCTTATTCCTTAATTACTAATATTAATTCTCAGATCACATTAAATATCACATATATAAGTGTGTGTGTATATGTTTGTGTGTGTGTGTGTGTGTACATATGTAGGTTATAAAGAGGTTAAAGAGGCTGTACAGAGTTCAAGGCATTTCAGACACCTGAGAGGCAGAATCTGGGAAACTGATAGGAATGCAAAAAAATAAAAAAGGTCTCTAAGAATAAGATATAAGGCTGGAGGTCTCCTAAAGACATTGTTACTTGCTGAGCGTGCTGGCGCATACCTTTAATCCTAGCACTCGGGAGGCAGAGGCAGGAAGATCTTTGTGAGTTCAAGACCAGCCTGGTCTACAGAGTTCCAGGACAGCTGGGGCTATAGGGAGTAGGTCTCAAAAAGACAAAAAAAAAAAAAAAAAAAAAGGCATTGCTACTTTGCTACTTACTACTGCTGCTGTAGAGTCACACTGCAGGATCAGAGCTGAGTGGAACCTCAAAGTCTAATAGACTGCAGAAGCAAAGTACAGACTAGAGAAGTAAAGACTTGGGCCAGGTCCAGATGAATGGACAGACACATGAACAGATGCATACACAGGTGGCAATTTGAGCAGACCATGTCAACTGTGTGGACCAAGCTCACCTGAAACCCTGGGATAGGGAGCAGAGAACTGGTTGTTGATCACATGACACATACTCCAAATGGTTAGAGGACAGGTTGATGGGGCTGCTGTCATTGCAGATTTAGATGTCTTCCTCTTTATGAAGTCCAGGTGAGGGAACTGCACCCTTTTCTCAGTCTGGTATGCCTGGTAGGTTACTGATTTTCTTGATAGAATTCTAAAACACACATGTGCTCCTACAGTCTCAATTTACTTTGATAAATTTATAGAATGGCACTTTTTCTACTTTTAGGAATAAGTTTATCAGTTTGTGCTGACTCATTGATGGTGCTGGACAGGTGGGCTTTTTTGGGGGGGGGGTCTTTTTGAGACAGGGTCTCTCTGTAACCCCAGCTGGCCTGGAATTCTATGTAGACCAGGCTGGTCTTTAACTCACAGAGATCCACCTGCCTCTGCCTCCTGAGTACTGGATTAAAGGCATGTGCCACCACACCTGGCTTTGAACAGGTGGTTTTTATTTTTATTTTTTTTTTTTTTTTTGGTCTTTTCGAGACAGGGTTCTCCCTGTAGCCCAGCTGTCCTGGAACTCACTTTGTAGACCAGGCTGGCCTGAACTCACACAAAGATCCGCTTACCTCTACCTCCCAAGTGCTAGGTGTTTTTTTATGTGTCCACCAGGGCAGAGGATTTTCTATCCTCAAAATGAAGTCAATTGCTACTTGTAAAATGGAGTTTATTTTTTACACAGTATAAGTAACAAGGCAGGGCACAGCCTGATAGCAGCACTAAGAGACTATACTGAGATTTAGTTATTGGGGTATAAAACATAAATCCAGCTGGAGAGATGGCCTAGTGGTTAATAGTACTGACTACTCTTGCAAAGCACCAGGTTCGATCCCGCATCCCACTTGTTGGCTAAGAACCTTCTTTAATTCAAGTTCCAGGGGAAATCCGACGCCCCTCTGACCTCCACAGCATTGCATGACACGGGTGCACAAACCTACATGCGGACAGTACATTCATACACATGCAAAATAAATTAAAAAAAAACATAAATCCAGTGGCCAACCCCTAAACCTTTTTATCAAGAGATAGCAGGTGAAGCACGGGTTGCAGTGAGAATTGACTTTCTCTGGTAGAATAGTTTTGAATATTAAGGAACCAGTTGTCCAGTTTTTTTTGTTTGTTTGGTTGGTTTTGTTTTTTTTTTTTTTTTTTTTTACTTTTCGAGACAGGTTCCCTGTAGTCCCGGCTGTCCTGGAACTCACTTGTAACCAGACAGTGGCCTTGAATTCACAAAGATCCGCCTGCCTCTCCTCCTGTGCTGGAGATTAAAGGTGTGCACCACACGCCTGGCAAAGTTATCCAGTTTTGGAAAATGACTTCTTCATAATTGATCGTCAATGATTTGGCTGAAATTTATTGGATATTATAATAATCCCAAAAGCGGCTGGGCATGGTGGCGCACGGCCTTTAATCCTAGCACTTGGAGGCAGAGGCAGGCGGATCTTTGTGAGTTCAAAGGCTAGCCTGGTCTAAGAGTGAGCCAGGACAGCTGGGGCTACAAGGNAACCCCAGCTGGCCTGGAATTCTATGTAGACCAGGCTGGTCTTTAACTCACAGAGATCCACCTGCCTCTGCCTCCTGAGTACTGGGATTAAAGGCATGTGCCACCACACCTGGCTTTGAACAGGTGGTTTTTATTTTTTATTTTTTATTTTTTTTTTTGGTCTTTTCGAGACAGGGTCTCCCTGTAGCCCCAGCTGTCCTGGAACTCACTTTGTAGACCAGGCTGGCCTTGAACTCACAAAGATCCGCTTACCTCTACCTCCCAAGTGCTAGGTGTTTTTTTATGTGTCCACCAGGGCAGAGGATTTTCTATCCTCAAAATGAAGTCAATTGCTACTTGTAAAATGGAGTTTATTTTTTACACAGTATAAAGTAACTAAGGGCAGGGCACAGCCTGATAGCAGCACTAAGAGACTATACTGAGATTTAGTTATTGGGGTATAAAACATAAATCCAGCTGGAGAGATGGCCTAGTGGTTAATAGTACTGACTACTCTTGCAAAGCACCCAGGTTCGATCCCCAGCATCCACATGGTGGCTGAGAACCGTCTTAACTCCAGTTCCAGGGGAATCCGACGCCCTCTTCTGACCTCCACAGCATTGCATGACACGGGTGCACAAACCTACATGCGGACAGTACATTCATACACATGCAAAATAAATTAAAAAAAAAACATAAATCCAGTGGCCAACCCCTAAACCTTTTTATCAAGAGATAGCAGGTGAAGCACGGGTTGCAGTGAGAATTGACTTTCTCTGGTAGAATAGTTTTGAATATTAAGGAACCAGTTGTCCAGTTTTTTTGTTTGTTTGGTTGGTTGTTGTTTTTTTTTTTTTTTTTATCTTTTCGAGACAGGGTTTCCCTGTAGTCCCGGCTGTCCTGGAACTCACTTGTAGACCAGACTGGCCTTGAATTCACAAAGATCCGCCTGCCTCTGCCTCCTGAGTGCTAGGATTAAAGGTGTGCACCACCACGCCTGGCAAAGTTATCCAGTTTTGGAAAATGACTTCTTCATAATTGATCGTCAATGATTTGGCTGAAATTTATTGGATATTATAATAATCCCAAAAGCGGCTGGGCATGGTGGCGCACGCCTTTAATCCTAGCACTTGGGAGGCAGAGGCAGGCGGATCTTTGTGAGTTCAAGGCTAGCCTGGTCTACAGAGTGAGTTCCAGGACAGCTGGGGCTACAAGGAGACCCTGTCTCAAAAAGACCAAAAAAAAAAAATAATAATAATAATCTCAAAAGCAAATGGTTTTACAATATGGGTGTCACAAAACATTTTACCATTTCCTGAAAATACCTGTTTCCGTGTTTTCCCCGCTGTTTGTAAGTCCTGTGAGCTAAAGTTCTGCAGTATTAAGCAACTTGCTCAGGATCCTGCAGTCAGCAAGTGATATTTATGTACTACGTAATTGGCACTGCATTCCACTATCTGTTGTCATGTGTTATTTTTATCTCAGAAGATAATAACAAAATGCCATGAGTTTATCCTTTTAATTTCAGCTTTGCTGTGAGATTTCCTTTTTTTCCTTATTTATTTATTTATTTATTTATTTATTTATTTATTTATTTATTTAATGTGTATGAATGTACTGTCTGCATGTAGGTTTGTGCACTGGTGTCATGCAATGCCTTGGAAGTCAGAAGAGGGTCTTGGATTCCCCTGGAACTGGAGTTCTCCTTGAATTGGAGTTAACAGTTCTCAGCCGCCATGTGGGTGCTGGGGATCAAACCCGGGTCCTCTGCAAGAGCAGTTGGCATTCTTAACCACTAGGCCATCTCTCCTTATAGTTACATTGTGTGACTTTTTTTTCTCTTAAATCTGTTTTTTTGTTTTGTTTTGTTTTTTTGTCTTTTGGAGACAGGGTCTCCCTGAAGCCCCAGCTGTCCTGGAACTCGCTCTGTAGGCCAGGCTGGCCTTGAACTCACAGAGATCCGCCTGCCTCTAACTCCCAAGTGCTAGGATTAAAGGCATGCGCCACAACGCCCGGCAAATCTGTTCTCTTAAGTCTTTTCCCCAAATTGTTGGCTGTCTTTGTGACTTCATTATTTTTCATGAGTTAGTGTCATAGGTTCAGAGTTTGTGGATTCAGTTAGACATGAGTTCAAGTTTCAGTTCTGTTACTTAACAGTTGTGAAGAAATTCTTAGCAAGTTAACTTTTCTTCCCAGCAGTCCTGGTACTTGCTCTGTAGACCAGGCTGGCCTTGAACTCACAAAGATCTGCCTGCCTCTGCCTCCCAAGTGCTAGGATTAAAGGCGTGCGCCACCATGCCCGGCGCAAGTTAACTTTTCTAAGATCACCTTTATTATTTGTTTCACCAGTGAAATGGCAGTGTTTATCTTATAATCACAATTAGGACACTTATGCTAACATGTGTAAAGTACTTTGGGCAATAATTAGCCTAAATACTTCAGGTAGCCCTCATTCATTGAGATGGGTCCAATCTTGTCATTGAAACATGACCTTGTCATCTTCAAAGTACATGCTCTAGAAGTATCTATCCAATTGAGCAGGCTGTGGGGGCGCAGGCCTTTAATCCCAGCACTTGGGAGGCAGAGGCAGGCAGATCTCTGTGAGTTCAAGGCCAGCCTAGTCTACCGAGCAAGCTCCAGGCCAGCTAGGACTAAAGGGAGACCCTCTCTCAAAAAAGACAAAAAAAAAAAAGTATCCAGTTGAGTAACGGAGCGCACGCATGCACACATACAAATCTTTTTTTTTTTTGGTCTTTTCGAGACAGGGTCTCCCTGTAGTCCCAGCTGTCCTGGAACTCACTCTGTAGACCAGGCTGGCCTTGAACTCACAAAGATCCACCTGCCTCTGCCTCCCAAGTGCTAGGATTAAAGGCGTGCGCCACCACGCCCGGCCACATACAAATCTTATAATTTAAGTTGGTCCATGTTTATAGCTATCCTGGGGTACATGTGCTCCCTCAGACTGTAGTGGGAGGGTTTGTTGTTTTTATTTTTTATCTTTGAAACAATCTCTCTACAGCTTCAGGTGGCCTAGAATTCACTTTGTCGACCAAGCTCACCACTATCTCACAGAGATCTGTCTGCCTCTGCTTCCCCAGTCCTAGAATTAAAGGTATGCACTATCACACCCGGCTCCAGGCTACAGGTTGTATATGGCTGTGAATTCTTATTTTATTAGGACTATTGTTTTTTTTTTTGGTATTTTTGAGACAGGGTCTCCCTGTAGTCCCAGCTGGCCTGGAATTCACTATATGGACAAGGCTGGCCTTGAACTGACAGAGATCCAGCTGCCTCTGCCTCCCGAGTACTGGGATTAAAGGCTTGTGTCTCTGGGGCTGGAGAGATGGCTCAGAGGTTAAGAGCACTGACTGCTCTTGCAGAGTACCTGGGTTCAATTCCTAGCACCCACATGGTGGCTAAGAACTGTCTTTAAGCCAAGAATGGTGATGCATGCCTTTAATACCAGCACTCAGGAGGCAGAGGCAGCTTGGATCTCTGTCAGTTCAAGGCCAGCCTGGTCTACAGGGCTAGTTCCAGGCCAGCTGGGGCTACAAGGAGACCGTGTATCAAAAACACCAAAAAACCCCAAAAAACAAACAAAAAAAACAACACTTTACTCAATGAGCCTCCCCAGTCTCCTGGAAGGATTTTCAAGACTGGTCTTTGTCTCATGTTAGTTACCTCTCTGAAATGAAAAATAAAACAAGAATAAAAGAATATAAGTGTCAAAAAAATTTAAGTGTCATAAAATAAAATTTAAAGAGATAAGTGAAAATTTAGAGGTGGAATTTCTTAATTGGAGGTCAGAGAAGACTTTAGGGAGAGAAAGGATGGCTTTTCCCTGGAGCTTTGAGATATTCCATGGATAGAAACTGAGAGTGGGAGGATAGTGTAGACAATGGAGATGAGTTTTAAGAAGTATTTTTTATTGGCATATATTAACTATTCATAATAATGGGTTTTGCCTGGGAAGATCAGGTGATCAGGGTGTTCGGATCCACATGAGGCAGCTGGGGCGCTGGGTCGCACAGGCCAGCTCAAGATGTTGTACATGCTCCCGCATCTGCACAATGGCTGGCAGGTAGACCAGGCCATTCTCTCGGAGGTGGACCGCATGGTCATCATTCGTTTCGGACACTACAGGGATCCTACCTGCATGAAGATGAATGAGGTTCTGTACAGCATCGCTGAAAAGAAATGGAAGATAGTGGGAGATCTTGCTCGTCTTGTGGGAGCCCTGGTGGATATCCCAGCTGTTTTAAAGCTGTTGGTGTCGGTGGTGTTGTTTGTGCTCTGTGGCATCCTCTCTGGTTCTCCACAGCCTGACAGGATTCCTACCTACCACCAAAATGAACATGTGCTGTGCTCGGCCAGATGACCTGATGAACATGCAGCATTGCAACCTCCTTTGCCTTCCTGAGAATTACCAGATGAAATACTATTTCTATCATGGCCTGTCCTGGCCCCAGCTCTCCTACATTGCTGAGGATGAAGATAGGAAGATTGTGGGCTATGTCCTGGCCAAAATGGAGGAGGATCCTAATGATGTCCCCCATGGACATAACATCTCACTAGCTGTGAAACGTTCACAACGGGGCCTTGGCCTGGCTCAGAAGCTAATGAACCAGGCCTCACGGGCCATGATTGAGAACTTTAGCGCCAAGTATGTGTCCCTACATGTCAGGAAGAGTAACCAGGCAGCCTTGCACCTTTATTCTTTTTTTTTTTTAATGTGTATGAATGTACTGTGTACATGCAGGTTTGTGTACCCATGTCGTGCAATGCTGTGGAGATCAGAAGAGGTTGTCGGATTCCCCTGGAACTGGAGTTAAAGACGGTTCTCAGCCACCATGTGGGTGCTGGGGATCGAACCCTGGTCCTCTGCATGAGCAGTCGGCACTCTTAACCTCTAGGCTATCATCTCTCCAGCCCTCACCTTTATTCTAATACCCTCAACTTCCAGGTTAGCAAGGTAGAACCCAAGTACTATGCAGACAGGGAGGATGCTTACGCTATGAAGCAGGATCTCTCTCAGATGGCAGATGAGCTGAGACAGCAGATGGTGCTGAAGAAGAGCAGATATGTGGTTCTGGGCTCCAGGTAGAACCAGGAGGCTCAGGGCAGCACACTTCCTGGTTCTGAAGAAGCCTGTGAACATGAGAACCTGGCTGGAACTGAGAGTGGCAGTGACAGCAAAGACAGCACTGATGTCCAGGACAGCTCACAGGACTTGGATTTGGCCTCCTAGAGCCTGCCTGAGCATCACAGGTCCTTGTGTTTTAGCCACATTGATCTTCTTAGCCCTGGCTGTGTGCTCTGCAAGTATCTGCTTTGGAGCCATCTCAGAGTGACCTGAATGACTTGTCATTTTCAACTCTTTAACAACTACCTTCCATGTAACCTCCTGTGATCATGAAGGCATACCTGGACACAGAACCTGCTGGGTAGGAGCCAAGGAAGCTTGAGGACTGCTCTGACAGAATCTTCCTTCACTCACACCAGGCTGCCATTATTTTCTGTTAGTGGTTGTCCTGTGTTGGATTGTGATTACTCCATAGGTTCTTTCTTACAGTGCTGAACTGGAAACAGGGATGGCTCTGACAGCTCCCCAGCTTTTAGCATTGCCATTATATATCTCGGTTTTCATTTTTAGAGTAGCATCCAAGCTGAGCATCACGTTAGTCCTCGTGCCCCTCCCCCTCTTTTCTGGTGGATGTTATCTATCTACTCTTGCTTTTTCTGGAAACTACACATGTTCTGTCCTCCCCTTTGGGGGGGAAGAATTTTTCCCTCTCCCAGGGAGTAATAAATAGTGGACTTGGTCACAAGTAAAACTTGAAGATTTTAAGAAAGCATAAGCAATAATTAAGTTACAGTCTCTAACCTGAAAAAAAAAGTATTAAAAAAATAAAAATAATGGGTTTATTTTCATGCATGTATATAATGCATTTTTATCATGTTAACTGAAGCATGGGTACTTTACTAGTGGCTGTACCACTGAAGAAAATCTGCCCTCCCTCAACCGTGTACTGCTTATAAATCTTGGGAGGGATGGAACCTCTTGAGTCTCTCCCATTCTCTATGATTGGATGTTGGCAGACCCCATCTTATGCAGGTTTTATGCAGGTAATTATAGCTGCTATGAGTTTAAGAGTGCTGTAGCCCTGTTATGACTGGAAGATAGTGTTCCACAACTTCACCCTCCCTCTGGCTCCTTTTGCCCTCCCTGTCTTCTGCAATCTCCTGAGCCTTAGAGAGAGTGATATGTAGTCCATTTGTGGTTGAGCATTAATAGTCACTTATTCTCATCAGTTTGGCTAATTAGGAGACTCTGCATTACCCTGCCTCCAGAAAAAAAGAACTCTGACCAAAGGAGACAACAGCATTACTTTAAGGATGTAAACATAATTATTTAGAAGGCATTGTAGGGGCTGGAGAGATGGCTCAGTAGTTAAGAGCACTGACTGCTTTTGCAGAGGACCAGGGTTCAATTCCCAGCACCCACATGGCTAAGAGCTGTCTTTAGTGCCAGGCAGAGGCAAGTGGATTTCTGTGAGTTCCAGGCTAGCCCCTGGTCTACATGGCGAGTTCCAGGCCAGCTGGGGCTACAGGGAGACCCTGTCTGTCTAAAAAACTAACAACAACAAAAAAGGCAATGTAACATCATGTCCATTTAGCAAAGCAAAAGCGTTAGCTTCCCCACCAGCATCTGTGACTTTCCCAACCGTGGGTTCTTAACCAGTACCAGGAGGTGACTTTATTTTTTTTACTTTTTTATGTGTATGAATGTACTGTCTTCTTGTAGGTTGGTGCACCCGTGTTGTGCAGTGCTGCAGAGGTCAGAAGAGGGTGTTGGATTCCCCTGGAACTGGAGTTAAAGATGGTTCTTAGCTGCCATGTGGGTGCTGGGAATCAAACCTGGGGTCCTCTGCAAGAGCAGTCAGTGCTCTTAACTGTTGAACCATCTCTCTAGCCCCAAGGAGGTGACTTTTGAAAAGGCATGAAAATGAACATTTCAGGGCTTGTATTTAGAAGTGCAATGGCCTAGCTGGGCGCGGTGGCACCCGCCTTTAATCCTAGCACTCCGGAGGCAGAGGCACGCGGATCTTTGTGAGTTCAAAGCCAGCCTGGTCTATAGAGTGAGTTCCAGGACAGCTGGGGCTACAGGGAGACGCTGTCTCGAAAAGACCCCCCCCAAAAAATAGAAGTGTAATGGATCTGAGCTGGGTAAATCATAGAATGGATAATGAAGGGAAATGATGAGTAAGTGTGTGAAATGTGGTCAGAGAATAGTGTAGAATGTAGCAGAGAGGCAGGACAGAGAACTCCTGTCAGAGTCAGGAAGGCTGTGTGACAACATTAAGGAAGGAGAAGAAAATGGAAAAAGTGAAGAGAGAGTGGAAGTTCAGAATGTGACCCTGAGGAAATCTTGGAGATGGATAAATATTTCGAGGAAGTTTTTTGAGCAGTAATATTAGAGCAAAAGGAAGTTTTCTAAAGGTCAAATCAATGAGTGCAGTGATGAAGCTAATGCCTTAGTCATAAGTTTTAAGGAGAGAAGAGAGTCATTTGGAAAAACGTAGTAATTGATATACTGAGTTAAGGGTTTTGGAGTAGAGATGTAGAATTGACTTATTGGAAAAGGTCTAGGTGATATAGAAAATAAGTAATAATTTGGTTAAGAAATGAATGAGTAGGAATAAAAATGGCCAAGGATTCAACAAAGTGAAGGTTATTGTTGCTCACTTCATGAGTGGCTCTATGTTGTTCCCCAGTACCCAGCACTTCAAGTACTCAGTATTTATTGGATGACTTGTTTTAATATGAGTTTTTAACTTCCTTCTAAATGTTTTTGGGGTTGGAGAGATGGCTCAGTGGTTAAAAGCACTGACTGATGTTGCAGAGGACCAGAGTTCAATTCCCAACACCCATAGGGCAGCTCAAATCCTTCCCTAACTCCAGTTCCAGGGGTTCGGATACCCTCTTTCTGGCAGCCTTGGGCACTGCATGCATTGGTGCACTTACATTTATGCAGGCAAAAATACTCAATTCATATAAAAAATGAAGATAAAAATTTTAAATCTATTTTTATTTTTGGGGGGGGGGTCTTTTCGAGGCAGGATCTTCCTGTAGCCCCCACTGTCCTGGAAACTCACTATGTAGACCAGACTGGCCTTGAACTGACAGATCCATCTGCCTCTGCCTCTGCCTCCCAAGTGCTGGGATTACAGCTGTGTACCACCACTCCTGGCTCTTATTTTTATTTTGCCTGCATATGCAAGTGTGAAGTTCCCAAGGATGCCAGAAGAAGGTGTTGGATCCCTTGGAACTGGAGTTATGGATGGATATGAGCTGTCAGGTGGGTGTTGGGAATAGAACATGAGTCCTCTGCAAGTATAGCAAGTCTCTTAACTGCTGAGCAATCTTGCCAGCCATGTCTTTTTAGCTTATAAAAGTGTTCAGGGGGCTGGAGAGATGGCCTAGCAGTTAAGAGTGCCAACTGCTCTTACAGAGGACCCGGGTTTGATCCCCAGCACCCACATGGCAGCTGAGAACCATCTTTAACTCCAGTTCCAGGGGAATCTGAGACCCTCTTCTGACCTCTGTGGCATTGCATGACACGGGTGCACAAACCTACATGCAGATAGTACATTCATACACAAAAAACAAAATTAAAAAAATATTTTAAAAAATGTTCAGGTATCACATTAGAATACTTTAAAGAACTTCCCTATAGAAAACATTTTTAGGCACAGTGAGAAACCGTGCCCTTTGTAGTTGTTAAACTTGTCTCATTGAGGAAAGGTTTGGTTAATAGTGGTTCTCTGAGTCTCCTGTCAGCTCTGAAGCAAAGGAATGTTGATGCTGTTACTATAAAAAATCATCACTGGGCTGGAGAGATGGCCTAGCGGTTAAGAGCGCCGACTGCTCTTGCAGAGGACCCGGGTTCGATCCCCAGCACCCACATGGCGGCTGAGAGCCGTCTGAAACTCCAATTCCAGGAGAACTCCACTTCCAGGGGAGTCTGACGCCCTCTTCTGACTGCCGCGGCTTTGCACGTCACGGGTGCACAGACTTGCATGCAGACAATACATTCACACACATACGGAAATAAATAAAATTAAAAAAAAAAATCACTAAGATGTCAGACACACTGTGTTCTAGGTGATTAACGTGTTAGTTCATTAAATCCTCACAGCATTCAGATGAGGCACATATAAGTATTATCCTCAGTGGAGAGAAGGAAACTGGCACTCTGTAGAGTGATTAAAAGACTTGGCTAGGGTCACATTGTGAGTGACAAAATACTGAGTTGAACCCATGTAGTATAACTCTGGAGTCTGCCTTGATCCTTTATGTTTTACTATTTGTTTTACTCTGACTTTAGAGCCTTTGTTGCTATGGGGACTTACATCAAATATGATGCTAAAGGAGATGATATGGAAAATATTAAATCTTTTTGGGGGGTCTTTTGGAGACAGGGTCTCCCTGTAGCCCCAGCTGTCCTGGAATTCACTGTAGATCAGGCTGGCCTTGAACTCACAAAGATCCGCCTGCTTCTGCCTCCCAAGTGCTAGGATTAAAGGCATGCACCACCACGCCGGCCTCTTTTTTTTTTTTTTTTTTTTTTAGAAATATTAAATGTTAACTGGTTATAGCAAGAATTGTGAAGCCTACATAGGTTGTACAGTTAGTTATAGCCCTGGCCGTTCCTTCAGCCATTTGTCTTACAGAAGGAAAGGTTGTAGTTGTCAGAGATAGATATGATTTTTTTTTTCCTTGCAGCTTTGCTTTGAAACAATTTTTCTTTTTCAGCCCTCTGTGACTCAGGCCGTAAGTTTTTAACAGCTTTTTAATTCTTCCAAGAAGCAAGATCCAAAAGGGTGGCAATCACAAGTCGATACCATCAGCCGTAAGCATTTAATTTTCTGTTAAATGCCATAGCTTCCCTGGGGGCCAGAAGATTAACATCCAGCATCACATTGGATGGCAGCTAGTTTAGGAAGTACCTAAGACATTTACTGCCAAGTTTAGTCCCACTAAATCATCTAGTATATCCCATAAGGTGCAGAGAGATACTTTCTGAGAAATAACACCAGCCTTTCTGCTTAGAGTCCCAGGAGATGAGATATTATTTAGGAAAGAAGCTCAGTAAGTGTAATCCCAAATTTTAGCCTGTATACTGTCTCAATAGTAGATGTTTTGAGAATAATACCCTAGTCCACATGTTTTGACAATTCTATGTTGATTATATAGATTTCTTTTCTAGCAGGACTTTAGACCCCAATCTAAATAGGAATTTCTGTGAAACATGAGTGGTCATTCCTTCAGTTACCTACAGTTTAAGTTACTTTTTATACTGTAGTAAAACACCAGGGTCAAAAGCTACACATGGGAGAAAGAAAGCATTTCTTTTGGCTTAGATCCATAGTGGAGGGGGGGGGGCGATGGCACACAGAGCAGGAAGTGAAGAGACCACATCTTTAAACAAATGAAGAATGCAAAAAAGCAAACTGGAAGTGGGACAAGGCCATAAACACTAAAATCCTATCCCCGGTAACATACTTTTCCAGCAAGAATATACCTCCTAAAGGTTCCATAACCTCTCCAAACAGTGCCACCAACTGGGGATCCAAGTGTTCAAATACATGAACTCATGGGAATGTGTGTGTGTGTGTGTGTGTGTGTGTGTGTGTGTGTGTGTATGTATGTGTGTTGTCTGTAAGTAGTAAGTGCTGAGTGCAGATAAAAATTGATAATTTTATTATATATTAACTTGAAAAGAAAGTGAAATATTGAAGTTTTTTTTTATTGTATTTATTTATTTATTGTTAACAAATCTAGACCCGTGTTCCCGCTCATTCCCCCACCCCGTCAGAGCTCGTGCATTCTGCCAAACATGCTTTCCATCTCTTAGTCTTTCTTAATATTTTCCATGGGGACGTTGACTGTTTTGAGCAGAAGTTCACTGTTTCAGTCAGTTCTTTGATGCAGTATTTTCTGTTGTTGTTGTTGTTTCCAAAATGCATTATGTCCAACTGCTTTGTACAGAAGCTCAGGGGGCCCTACACAAGAAATACTTACAACTGGGTAATTGGCACTAGCATCCACAGATGAGGGATACCATTCGTCGTTTGTTTTTCTGGGACTGTGTTACTTCACTCAGCATGATGTCCTCTAGCTCCAGCCATTTTCCTGCAAAGCTCGTGATGTCGTCTTTCTTTACTGCTGCATAGAACTCCATTGTGTAGATGTACCACATTTTCTCTATCCACTCGTCAGTTGAGGGGCATTTAGGTTGGTTCCAGCTCCTTGCTATTGTGAAGAGAGCTGCAATAAACATGGCCGTGCATGTATCTCTGTGGTGGCGTAAGTCTTGAGGGTACATGCCCAGGAGTGGTATGGCTGGGTCGGGTGGCAAGTTCATTCCAAGTCTTCCAAGGGTTCTCCACACTGCTTTCCATAGTGGCTGTACGAGTTTACATTCCCACCAGCAGTGGATGAGTGTTCCCCTTTCCCCACAACCTCTCCAGCACTTGGTATCATTTGTTTTCTTGATCCTAGCCAGTCTTATTGGAGTAAGATGATATCTTAAAGTGGTTTTCATTTGCATTTCCTTAATGATTAGTGATGTTGAGCAGTTCTTGAGGTGTTTCTCAGACATCTCTAATTCCTCGCTTGTGAAGTCTCTGTTCAGTTCTTTGCTCCATCTATTGAGCGGGTCATTTGTTTTCTTTTTTCTTTGTTTTTTGAGTAGTTTATATATTCTGGAAATCAATGCTTTGTCAGATGTATCTGCAGTGAAGGTTTCCTCCCACTCTGTGGGATTTCTCTTCACTTCCTTGATTGTTTCTTTTGATGTACAGAAGCTTTTGAGTTTGATGAGGTCCCATTTGTCAATTGTCGACCTTAATTCTTGTGCAGCTGCTGTCTGATTTAGGAAGTCTTTTCCTACGCCTATGTCTTGTAGTCTGCTGCCAACTTTTTCTTCTATCACCTTCAGAGTTTGGGGTTTCACGTTGAGGTCTTTAATCCATCTGGAGTTGACTTTTGTACAGGGTGAGAGGTAGGGGTTTAATTTCATTCTTCTACAAGTGGTGATCCAGTTTTGCCAACACCACTTGCTGAAGATGCTGTCTTTTCTCCATTGTGGTTTCTTGGCCCCCTTGTCAAATATGAGATGGCTGAAATTGTATGTGCTCAGATTTGGATCTTCGGTTTTGTTCCATTGGTCAACAGGTCTGTTTTTGTGCCAGTACCAGGCTGTTTTTATGACTATAGCCCTGTAGTATAGTTTAAAATCTGGTATAGAGATCCCTCCTGTGTAGCTCTTTTCACTCAGGATTGATTTGGCTATTCGGGGTCTTTTGTTTCTCCAAATGAATTTAAGAACTTTTGTTTCCAAGCCTGTGAAGAAACTCTTGGGGATTTTGATTGGGATTGCATTAAATCTATACAAGAGTTTTGGTAAAATGGACATTTTTACAATGTTAATTTTCCCAATCCATGAGCATGGGAGGTTTTTCCATCTTCTGAGGTCTTCTTCAATTTCTTTCTTTAAGGGTTTAAAATTTTTGTTGTAGAGGTCTTTGGTGTCTTTGGTTAGGTTTGTTCCTAGGTATCTTATTGTTTTTGAGGCTATTGTGAGTGGGAAGGTCTCTTTGAATTCTTTCTCCAGTTGCTTGTTCTTGGTGTAAAGAAAGGCCATTGATTTTCTAAGGTTAATTTTGTATCCTGCCACTTTGCTGAAGCTGTTAATCGTTTCTAGGAGTTTTCTGGTGGAGTTTTTTGCATCTCTTAAGTAAACAATCATATCATCAGCAAATAGGGATAGTTTGACTTCCTCTTTTCCAATTAGTACTCCTTTAATATCCTTTTCTTGCCTTATTGCTCTAGCAAGTGTTTCAAGCACTATATTGAAGAGGAGTGGTGATAGGGGGCAGCCTTGCCGAGTTCCTACCTTTAAAGGGAATGTTTCCGTCATTTCCCCATTTAGGATGATATTGGCTGTGGGTTTCCTGTATATGGCTTTGATTACATTGAGGAATGATCCCTCCAATCCAATTCCTTCTAGGACTTTAAGCATGAAGGGATGCTGGATTTTGTCAAAGGCTTTTTCAGCATCAATTGAGATGATGGTGTGGTTTTTGTCTTTGATTCCGTTTATGTGTTTGATGATGTTTATTGATTTTCGTATGTTGAACCATCCCTGCATCTCTGGTATGAATCCAACTTGGTCATGATGGATGATCTTCTTGATGTGGGTCTGTATGCGATTTGCCAGTATTCTGTTTAGAATTTTGGCATCTGTGTTCATGAGGGAGATGGGTCTATAATTCTCCTTTTTAGTTGGATCTTTGCCTGGTTTTGGTAATAGAGTGATGTTGGCTTCATAGAAGGAATTTGGGAGAATTCCCTCTGATTGTATACTTCTAAACAGTTTCAGAAATAATGGTTGTAGGTCTTTTTGAAATGTTTTATAGAATTCTGCTGTGAAACCGTCTGGGCCTGGGCTTTTTTTAGTTGGGAGGCTTCTTACTACATCCTCTATTTCTTCATATGTTATGGGTCTGTTTAAGCTGCTGGTCTCCTCTTGGCCAAGCTTTGGTGATTCCCAAGATTTCAGATATTCATCCATTTCTTCTAGATTTTCAAACTTGGTAGAATATAGGTTCTTGTAATATTCCCATATAATTTTCTTGATCTTTTCCTTGTCCGTTGTGATATTTCCCTTTTCATCACAGATTGTATTGATTTGGAGTTGTTCCTTCTTTCTTTTTGTTAACTGGGCTAGAGGTCTGTCTATCTTGTTTATTCTTTCAAAGAACCAACTTTTGGCTTCATTGATTTTTTGTATTGTTTTCTTTGTTTCTATTTCATTGATTTCTGCTCTGATTTTTGTTATTTCTTCCTGTCTGTTGCGTTTAGGGTTCATCTGTTGTTGCCTCTCAAGTGCTTTTAGCTGTAGTGTTAGATCATTCACTTGTGCTCTTTCTGTTTTTCTAATGTAGGCACCCAGGGCTATAAATTTCCCTCTTAGGACTGCTTTTAAGGTATCCCATAAGTTTTGTTGTGTTGTATTGTCATTGTCATTCAGTTCCAGGAATGTTTTTATTTCTTTCTTTATCTCTTCCTTGACCCATTCATTATTCAAGAGTGTGTTGTTTAGTCTCCATGTGTTCTTGTAGGCAGGAGGGCTTGTCCTGGTGTTGATGTTGAGCTTCATTGCACTGTGGTCTGACAGGATGCATGAAATTATTTCAATCTTTTTGTATTTGTAGAGGTTTCTTCTGTGTCCCAGGATGTGGTCGATTTTGGAGAATGTTCCGTGGGGTGCTGAGTAGAAAGTGTATTCTCTGGTATTAGGATGGAATGTTCGGTAGAGGTCTATGAGGTCCATTTGGTGTATCATATCGTTCAGTTCAGATGTCTCTCTGTTTATTTTTTGTCCTGTTGACCTATCCAAAGGACTCAGTGGGGTATTGAAATCTCCCACTATGAGTGTGCTGGGGTTAGTCTGTGACTTGTGGTCCTGGAGAATTGTCTTTATAAAGTTTGGTGCACCAGAATTTGGGGCATATATATTCATAATTGTGAAATCTTCTTGGTGGATTGTTCCTTTGATGAAAATGTAATGGCAATATTGAAGTTTTGTTTAGGAAACAATTATAACAGTGAAAATTTCCCTTCAAACTCTGGTCTTTGCAGATACCACTTAGTATGAGAAGCACTGTCCTATCCCCTATCTCCTTGACCTTCTGTTGAACTCATCTTCCAGAGTGCCCATTAGTTTATCTGATTTGGTGACATCATGAATGACTTCTACAAACCCACTACTTCTTACTGGGATCATTCAGAGTTCATTTTTGTTACATAATGCCAACATGATGATACTTATTATAAAAAGTCTACAGTTTATATAGCTGTTTGTAGTTAGCTGAATTACTTTCAGAAGGCAAATACTGTAAGAGGGAAAAGCATTCCATTATCCTCTCTGCTTGTGTTAATTAGCACCACTTTGCATGGAAGAGGGAAACTGTCTTGGGAACCCAGGATTTAAGAAAGTAAAAACTATGTAATTTCATTTTTTGATTGCCACTAAAGCAAGTGGGTACTTGTGTTCTAAGGGTAGTCAACTCTAAATCTTTAAGGGGATAGTTACAATCTGAAAGACACCAAAGGGCACTTATCAAACTAGACAGAGGACAGGGATATAGGACACAAGACTAGGCATGGTTGGCGTAAGCCATATGCTCATCTTTCTAGAGTAGCTATGGAAGAGTTGAGAGGAAAACTAAACAGACTTTTTTTTTCAGCTGCAGCTGTGATCCTCGGCTGTCTGTTAGCATTGAAGGGACCTGATGTTTTACGTTATTGGTATGTTATAGAAAGTTCTTTTTATCATCTTTTTTTTTACGGTTATTTAGTTCCTTTTTGCCTCTTTATCCTCTTTTCCCTTGAAAAAATGGAGCTAAAAATATTTCTACTTGTGCTAAAATGTACCTGCACCAAGTTGGCAGAGGAGTTCACTCATTTGGGAAATACTTATTGAGGAATTACAATCTGTGCCAAACATTGTTTACTGTAGAGTTAGAATCAAGTAAGAAAAAAAATCTTAGGAGTAAGTAAAAAAAAAAAATAAGGAGTTCAGAACATGAAGGGAAGATGGTCAAAAAGAAAAAAGTTACTAGATCCAGAAGTTCAAGGGGCCCAAGAGAAGGAGCCCCTAGCTAGTGGGGCTTGGGAGGGCTTTTGCCAAAATGGATGAAAACAAAAGCATATTTATTTATTATTCATTCGTTCATTTGCTGCTGCTGTGAGGGGCCAGCATATGCAAGAAGGTGGTGGCCATAGTGGTGGGGACATATGTAGCTCATGGTATAGAACTGGTTAGCAGACTTTTTATAAAAGACAAGACAGTAAATACTTTCCCATTTTGAAAAGGATATGGCTTCCTTACAACTACTTAGCTCTGCCTGTGCAGTCTGGAGGCAACCATAGACAGTCTGTGTAGGAATGGGTAAGCTGTGTTCTAGTACAATGTTATTTACAGAAAACAGGCAAGTTGTGGGGTTTAGCTATAGCTACTGTCTCCTGGTCTAGAAGATTCCTACTAGAAAAGTCACCCACAGGGGTAGTGACCCAGTGTAGAGTTTGACAGTCTTCCAAACTCACCTTGAGTCCCTTTAAGTTGTGAGATGGAGAGTTTGTTCCCTAACAAGAAGCTGTGGTGAGTAACTGGCAGGTGGTTTGTGTTCCCTCTTTTACATAGGTGGAATCACAGTATCTGTGGTTGCATTCTTCTTCACAATTAAGTTCCTCTTTGAGCTTGCCGCACGTGTAGTCAGCTTTCTTCAAAATGAAGACCGTGAGCGCCGAGGGGACCGGACTATTTATGACTACGTGCGGGGAAATTACCTGGATCCCCGGTCCTGCAAAGTGTCCTGGGATTGGAAGGACCCCTATGAGGTGGGCCACAGCATGGCCTTCCGAGTGCATGTAAGGGAATGTTTCTGTCTTCATTGTTTCTGAGTTCTTTTCTTCCTAGAGATCAGTTGCAGCCCTGGTTGTGCAGTTGCAGCCCTGGTTGTGCAGTTGCAGCCCTGGTTGTGCTGGCTACAATGTTAACATTTTCCCTTGTTTTTCAGCCCCTCCCAGGAACTTGTGTTTTATTAATATCTGAAGAGCCATTAATTTACCTATCTTTTTGGTTAATTTACCTTTCTTTTTGGTTTACAGGGTACATAGTTTTGACAAAGTGTAAAGCCTAATGTTTTCAAATGAGGAAAGTTCTGGGTGTGGTGGCACATGCCTTTAGTTCCAGCACTTGGGAAGCAGAGGCCAGCAGTTTAAGACCACTGGTCTACATAGTGGAGTTCCAGGCCAACCAGGGATACATAGTGAGACTCTTTCTTGAAAAGAGAAGTATTGAGGCTGATATGGAGTTGCACTCCTATAATCCCAGCACTTTAGAGTCAGAGGCAGAAGTTCAAGGTAGTCCTTGGTTTCATAGGGGGTTTAATGCCATCCTGGGCTGTATGAGACTGTTTCAAAAAAACTCCACCAAACCCAAACAAACAAACAAAAAAAAAGAAGAAAAGAAAAAGAAACAAAAAGGAAAGAGAAGGGAGGGAGGTATGAGGTTCTGTAGATCTGGTATTAGTAAAGTACAGACTGAAGCCCCAAGCCAGCCTACTTTCTGTTTCTGTAAATGTCTTCCTGTTGGAACCCAGCCATATATATTTGCCCTGTATTGACTCTGGCTGCTTTCTCACCTACATAGTCAGGACAGTTGTGTATGGTTCACCAAGCCACTTCTATTTGCTATCTGGCATTTGCCAGAGAAACTGCAACCATGAATCTATTTCTTTAGTGGGTAGCGTTAACTTTGGTATGTGAGCCCTCTGCCCTTACCCCTCAGGGTCAGTGCTAGATGCTGTGCTGCTGGCCAGCTGCCTTCACATTGGCTTAGCATTTACTGTTCAGAAACATCGAGTTCAAATTGATACATTCTTGATGTACTACCACATCCTCATGCTAAGAATTTGCTCATGACTTAGTGGTTTTCTTTGTTGTGTTTAGGGTATTTGCCTTTCTGTGTTTCTATGAGTAGAACTGTGAGGATCAGGTAGACACTGGCATTTTCCAGTATGACCTTGGCCAGCTTCCTCTGTCCACATTGTCTTATCACATGGGAAGTAGTTTGCTCCCCGTTTACTGATGGGTGTCGGTCTTCTCTCACTGCAGTTATTCTATAAGAATGGGCAGCCTTTCCCTGCACATCGGCCTGTGGGACTTCGAGTTCACATCTCTCATGTAGAATTAGCAGTGGAAATTCCAGTGACCCAGGAAGTCCTTCAGGAGCCCAATTCCAACGTGGTAAAGGTGGCCTTCACTGTACGAAAGGCTGGGCGTTATGAGATCACAGTGAAGCTTGGTGGATTAAATGTGGCCTATAGTCCCTACTACAAAATTTTTCAGCCTGGTAGGTTTTTTGTTCTTCCTTCCTCCCTTTCTCCTTCTCCCAGCACCCCCTTTTCTTTGTGTTTTCTTTTTTTTTTTTTTTTGTTTTTTTTGTCTTTTTTTTTGAGACAGGGTCTCCCTGTAGCCCCAGCTGTCCTGGAACTCACTCTGTAGACCAGGCTGGCCTTGAACTCACAGAGATCCGCCTGCCTCTGCCTCTGCCTCCCAAGTGCTAGGATTAAAGGCGTGCGCCACCACGCCCGGCTGTTTTCTTTTCTTTTGGGGGTAGGATATAGTAGAATTGAATCCAGGGTCTCATGCTAAACATATGCTGTACCCCTGAGCTACACTTCCTGTTCTTCCATTTTTTGAAAAAAAGATACTTAAGATTTAATTTACATGTCATAAAATTCATCCATTTAAAATGTAATGGTATCACCATAATCAATTTTAGAGCATTTTCATGATCTCAACAAGAAACCCCAGATCCATTAGCTACTTGTTACCAAACTCCCAACCCCAGCCACTAGTTTTTGGACTCTTGTAATATGTGGCCTTCATGACTATAATGTAATGTAATACTTGTAAGGGTCTTTCATGCTGTATTGCTTGCTATTAATTCCTCATTTCTTTTCATTGCCAAGTACCATGCCATATATGGTCTTTTTGTAAACTGTAGACATTGGGATTGTTTCTTCCCATTGTTTATTCTTGACTACCAAAAGTGAGGTTGCTATGAACATTTGTGTACAAATTGAAATTTTTTTCTAAATTAATTAATTCATTAATTTATTTATTTATTGTCTTTGAGACAGGGTCTCCCTGTAGCCCCAGCTGGCCTGGAACTCACTATGTAGACCAGGCTGCCTCAAACTCACAGAGATCCACCTGCCTCTGCCTCCCAAGTGCTGGGATTAAAGGTGTGTGCCATCATGCCCAGCTAAAGGTTTTTCTTTCTTTATTTTTTATTTATTTTTTTCTTTTTGGTATTTTTGAGACACGGTTTCCCTGTAGCCGCAGCTGTCCTGGAACTCGCTCTGTAGACCAGGCTGGCCTTGAACTCACAAAGATCCGCCTGCCTCTGCTTCCTGAGTGCTAGGATTTAAGGCGTGTGCCACCACGCCCTGCTAAAGTTTTTTCTTTATATTTGTATGTGGGATGTATGTTGGGTGCGCAGGTGTGTGTGATGCACATGCGTGTCACAGTGTGCATGTGGAAGTCAGGACAGCTTTGAGATTCAGTTCTCTCCTTTCATCATGTGGTTTCTAGTGATTAAACTCAGTTTGTAAGGTTTAATGGCAAATGCCTTTACCTTATGAGCCATCTTTCTGGCACTTGTGTACAGATTTTTGTGTGTGGGGCCATGTGTTGTTTTTTTTCTCTAGGAATAGAATTGCAGAGTAATCAGTCTAACAAGTTCTTTGGGGCTAAGGGCACCAGGATAGAAAGAAGATAAATTCTTCTAATTAAAAAAAAAAAAAATCCACCATTGCTGCTAATGTATATTATACTTCACATAAGTATCTGTCCACTCTTCATGCCTTTATCTCTGCTTTTCCTCCTCATGCCTTTATGCCAGATAACAGATGTTCACTGACATTGAGGTCCACAACTGACTTTGCAAAATCAATGTTGAGTGTGTTGGAGTCCTGTCTTCCCTATATAACCTTCCTGGCATTTCTTTGAAGATAAATAGATAGATATTGGCTAGTTTGGTATCCACATAAATGAAAGGACTTTGACTAAAAGGAAAACGAAGCCCCAAACCATATATCTATACTTTAGTCATTTGAAGAATGTCATATGAGTAGCGTATATAGTAAGTAACCTCTTGAGATTGGCTGAATTGTCAGGAGATTCATCTAGATTATCAGGTATAAGAGAAGCTGGTTCCTTTTTATTGGTCCTATTCCATGGAATGAATATTTACTCACCCATTGAAGGACATCTTGATTGCTTCCAGTTTTTAGCTGTTATCAACAAAATGCTGTTAACATTTATGTACAATTTTGTGTGTGTGTGTGTGGGTGTACATAAGTTTTGATTTCTCTGGGGTAAATGCTCTGGAATATAATTGCCAAGTCATTTGACAGTTATATACTTAGTATTTCTTAATGTTTTTCAAGAAAGGAGTCGCCAAACTCTTTTCCAAAGTAGCTTTAGCATGCAGCAGATCCTACCCAGAGTCTGTGCATGGCCCAGTTTCCTCTCAGCATTGCCAGTCTGATAAATGTGTATTTTCTCACTGTGGTTTCGTTTGCATTTCCCAAATGGTTAATGATGGTGAACATCTTTTCATGTGTTTTTGCCATCTGTGTGTCCTCTTTGTCCTCTTTGATGAAATGTCTTTTGGTCATTTTCTAATTAGAACTCTGGTTTTTCACTTGTTGAATTTTTGAGAGTTTCTTTGTATAAATTCTACATACTAGTCCTTTGCCTAATATTTAAAGTCTGGCTTTTCTAGACTGAAGCCGGGCGTGGTGGCACACGCCTTTAATCCCAGTACTCAGGAGATAGAGGTAGGCGGATCTCTGTGAGTTCAAGGCCAGCCTGGTCTACAGGACCAGGACAGCTGGAACTAAAAGGGAGACCTTGTCTCAAAAATACCAAAAAAAAAAGGAAAAAAACAAAGAACTGACTAAAACAGTGAATCTGGTGGGGTGGGGGGTTGGGAGGGAGACATGGGTCTAGATTCGATTTGTAACATAATCTTGTACAAAAAATATATATAAAACAATAAATTTTTATATGTCTGGCTTTTTTATCCTCTTTTTTTTGTGTGTGGGGGGTTGAGACAGGGTCTCCTTGGAGGCAGAGGCAGAGAGGCAGGAGGATCTCTGTGAGTTCAAGACTACCCTGGTCTACATAGTGAATTGCAGGACAACTAGGGCTATGGGGAGATCCTGTCTTAAAAAACAAACAAACCGTGTTAAACCTGATCAACCTGGGGAAGTTGGCACTTGCTCTGTGTTGAATCTTTTCACTCACATGATGTCATTTATTTGGCTGGCCCTGTACCTATGCACTTATTGGTAGCACTAATTGAACTCAGTGGGATTGGAAAAAAAAAAAAAAAGGACATGAAGATGGGACGAGGATGTGGTAGGAGGGGTCTGAGAGGAGTTGAGGGGAATAGGAATAGATATGATCAAAATACATTGTGTATATATATATATATATATATATATATATATACATATATATGAAATTCTCAAAGAATAAATCAAATATATGTTTTTAAAATCTGTTTTTGTTTGGTTCATTTTTGTTCACAGCATTTTATAGTACTCAAAATACAGGTCTTGAACACATTTTGTTAGATTTGTATCTCTATCATACTGTTTATTTTTGTTTATTATTGTCATATGTGTATATATATGAGTGCAAGTGTGTTCGTATGATGGGTGTTTGTGTAGAGGTCAAAGGACACCTTGAGAGTTTTTTTCTCTTCCACTTTTACATGGGTTGTGGATCACCAGGTCACCAGGCTTGTGCAGCAAGTGCCTTACCTGCTTAGCCATCTTACTGGCTCACTGCACATACTTTTAAGGTGCACGTCACTCGTAGGTGCACTGAGAAGTGTTTAGCACTGTAGCTGTATTTCTCAGTTCTCTCTCCTTCAGTCTTTTCTCATTCTACTTGGTGCTGACAGTGGTTAAAAACTTATTGAAGCCGGGCGTGGTGGTACACTCCTTTAATCCTAGCACTTGGGAGGCAGAGGCAGGCAGATCTCTGTGAGTTCAAGGCCAGCCTGGTCTACAGAGGGAGTTCCAGGTCAGTCAGAGCTACAGGGAGACCCTGTCTCAAAAAGACCAAAAAAAACCCCCAAAACTTACTGAAGGAACAAAAATGGGCGAGAGAGATGGCTCAGTGGTTAAGAACACTGGAAACTCTTACAGAGGACCTTGAGTTCAGTTCCCAGCACCCACATGGTGGCTGACAACCATCTAACTCCAATTCATGGGCCTCCAGCACTCACTCTGTACTTTGCTTGCACTCACTTCTTACTTTACTTGCTCTGTGTTGAATCTTTTCACTCACATGTTGTCATTTATTTGGATACATGTGGTGTACTTACGTACCTGCGCACGCACGCGCACACACACACACACACACACACACACACACACACATGCCCCAAGCAAACAAAACTCTCAAAACACATCTAAAAGCAAAACAAGAAACAAGTCCCCATAGTTCATTTATATTAATCTATTTCCTTTCTTGACCTTTTCTTCATAATGTTTAAATTATCCCTAAGAACCTGGCAGGAGGTGTGGGCAGCCTGCTATCTGACTTATTAAGCAGGTCTTGGAGCCTTGAAGAATACCTCTCTCACCTCTCTAATCATTAGATTCCATGGTCTGTTCCAGGTATGGTGGTTCCTTCCAAAACCAAAATTGTGTGCCATTTTTCTACTCTTGTATTGACCTGTGGGCAGCCACACACCCTTCAGATAGTGCCCCGAGATGAGTATGACAACCCTACCAACAACTCCACATCCTTGAGAGATGAGCACAACTACAGTTTGTCCATTCATGAGGTAAGCGCCTCCTTTTTCTTGTGTGCTAGAATATGCTCCTTCTGTTACCCTCACTCCTGATTCACTCCCAGTTCTTGTTGCCTTCTCCCTGCCTTCATTGCTGTCATATCTTTATCTCATAGTACATGTTCTGTTAGTGAGAGTCGGTTAGAGGGTAAATAGGAACATAATTTGTAAAAAAGTAACTTGCCTTTCAAATAGAGAAAATTATACAAGTGAAGTAATGGTTTGTTTCCTTCCTGTAGCTTGGCCCTCAAGAAGAAGAGAGTAGTGAAGTCTCATTTGAGAAGTCAGTGACCTCTAACAGGCAGACGTGCCAGGTGTTCTTGCGGCTTACCCTGCATTCTCGTGGTTGCTTCCATGCCTGCATTTCATACCAGAATCAACCAATCAATAATGGCGAATTTGACATTATTGTCCTTAGTGGTGAGTTGAAAGCTGTGATTTGCTCCTTTTCCCCAAGTTCTTCCTCATATGTCTGCATACCTGACCCACCCCACAAACTTTTGATATTTGAGCCACATCTGCCTTACAAGTTTCCCTTTGCCTGACCCTATTTTAAACCTTATTCTTTGTTATGCATCAGAGACTGAGAAGAATATTGTTGAACGCAACGTTTCCACATCAGGAGTGAGCATTTACTTTGAGGCTTATCTTTATAATGCTAACAACTGTGCCAGCACACCATGGCACCTTCCACCTATGCACATGGGCTCTTCCCAGCGCCGACCCTCCACTGCTATTGAAGAGGAAGATGAAGACTCACCCTCAGAATGCCACACACCTGAGAAGGTGAAGAAACCGAAGAAGGTCTACTGCTATGTGTCACCAAAGGTTGGGGCCCCTATTCTTGTCTTAAACTTCCTCCGTCTGAGCCTGTAGATAATTAGCATTTAGTAATAGAAACTACAAAGTGGCAATCTTGAGTGTCAGGCCAAAATATGTAGCATTTTGGGGACTCAAAAGAGGCTTCTGGAAGTAGAGCAGGAACTTGTGCCCCCTCTGCTGTAGCAGCAATTTGTTTTGTACTAGACCAGGTCCCTGTCATAGTTCCTTTGTGTCTCGGCACTGTTGAACACCTATACATACTGACCTTTGAATGCTTCAGGAAGATTTCTAAGGCATGCCTCCCAAAATTGTAAACAAATCTACTTTTAACCATTAGTAAGTCTTTACTAGGATAAAAATCACTGTTGGCCTCTTGTTCTGTGTTGGAACAATTTGATCTTTCATTCTGTGATATGTGAAAACACAGTAAATGGTTGTCACTACCAGGCTTCAAGATTGTAGAAAGAAATTTTGGCAGAAACAAGAAGGTGAACTCCCCAAGCCATGAACTCAGAACTCAGAGCTTGTGTTAGAGACGTTTTTGACTGTTTGTATTTTATTTATTCAGTCCTTACAAATATGAGACTAAGCCAGGCGTGTTGGCACACACCTTTAATCCTAGCACTTGGGAGGCAGAGGCAGGCGGAACTTTGTGAGTTCAAGGCCAGCCTGGTCTACAGAGTGAGTTCCAGGACAGCTGGGGCTACAGGGAGACCCTGTCTCGAAAAGACCAAAAAAAAAAAAAAAAATTGGCTTTGAAAAAAATAAATTAAAAGTCATAAGAAGGGCCTTCTTTATCCTTACATGAGATATTTTGGTAAACTTTTTGTGTGAGGCCCCTACTGTACCTCTCTCCAGCCCTCACACACAGTCAAACACAGCCTCTTCCAGTTTTTCCTTCCCAAGCAAGTTCTTAGTACTGTTCAGAAAGGGAGAAAGAGCCAGGCATGGTGGCTCACATCTGTAATCCCAGCATTGAGGAGGTTGAAGCCAAAGGATCATTGTGGATTCAAGTACCATCTGGGCAACATAGTGAGTTCCAGTACAGCCTGGGCTTTGGAGTGAGAGTCTGTCTCAAAACATAAAAACAAAAGAACATCTAATAGGTAAAAAGCAGTGGGTCTAGGCTGCTCTTGGTTCCTGTATGTGGGCTTGGAGCAAGTCACTCTGAGCAGGACCAGGTAAGGCATTGGAGATCTTGGTTGTTTCTAGGTAAAATGTCCTATACTCGTAAAATAAAACCTAATTCCAGGCATTCCAAAATTACAGTAAGACTTAAGTACTAAGTTTATGATGTATCGGCCTGATGTGGTGGCACACACTTTAATCCCAGCACAAAGATACGCTGTAATCTTTTTGTTTTTTTGTTTTTGAGACAGGGTTTTCCTGTAGCCCACCTTGCCTAGAAGTCACTATGTATAATATATATTAGACTGGCATCAATCTCCTGCCTCCTGCATGCTGAGATTAGAGGCTTCCATGCCCAGCTTTATTTGCCTTTTTGAAGATAGGGTGGATATTTATTTTTTAGTGGTGACTATCATGAAAAATGTAGGTAAGAGACTCTGGCATTCACTATAATAGCCAAACAGGGCCTTTTTCTTTATCACTTACTTCATTTTCTGTGTTGGTCCTCCAGCAATTCTCGGTGAAAGAATTCTACCTGAAAATCATCCCCTGGCGCCTTTACACCTTCCGAGTATGCCCAGGAACAAAAGTAAGTAGAGCCTTCCTAGGTCTGCTTCATACTGAGCTGACTTCAGCTTTGGGTGCCTCAGCTTTTTCTTTCTCCCTAGAGGGCTTTGAGTGTTTCTAGAAGTTCTCCCTGTGTACTCGGGGTTTGTTTTCTAATAAAAAGTTATCTCCTCATTAGCATGAAAAATAAGTTAATCTTCTAAGGATGTGTACCTGTAGAGACAGGAATTTAATAACAACTCAAAATACTTTATCAATATCTTTTGGCTTCAGCACCAACTTCAAAGGATATCAATAACTGTGGCCCACACATAGTCCCCTGTGTGCTAAAGCTTTTTTTTTTTTTTTAAGCCAATTTTTATTGAAGCTTTGTGCATTTTAAAGCTCATTCTTTCAGAAGAAATGTTCTCATGTGTTAAAAAGGTGTGTGTGTGTGTGCTTTTTTTTTCTGAGCTTTTAGAATCTAAACTTTTTTTTTTTTTTTTTTTGGTCTTTTTGAGACAAGGTCCCCTGTAACCCCGCTGTCCTGGAACCACTCTGTAGACCAGGCTGGCCTGACTCACAAAGATCGATTACCTCTGTGACCTCTTACTTCTAGCCCCCAAGGCTAGAAATTAAAGGCGTGATGCCACCATTCGGCTTAGATCTAGAATCTAAACTTTTATCTAAAGGCTTGGTTGGATATGTTGTTTAGACATAAACAAAAAAATTAACACAAAGAATTGAACAAACAGAAGAATTTTACAATCAACACAAAAGATGCAGGGGGGATAAAAGAAATACGAGCATAGAAAAAAGGTAACGATAGGGTGGGTCGATAATGCGAGGGGAAAACTCAGGACACACTATAGAATGCGCTGGTACTATGGGATCAGAAAACAAATTAAGGTGAGGGGAGGAGTGAGCTTCAAAAACAGGTAGTGGAGAAAAAAAACACAAGGTGTGATAAGTAGTGTGATATACAATCACAAATAATACACAGCATGTAGGGGCTAGAAGGGATCGGGGCTGACGAGACAAGGCGCAGGACCAAGAGGGCAGGATCACATGAGCACAGAAGAGACGACAAAGCTGAAGGAAGCAGGAAAAAAAAACAAACAGAGAGGTTGATACACCCAAACACACTAACGAAGCACAACAAACAATAACGTACACACGGGAGCAGCGGGCCGAAACGACAAGATCCACACCAACGGCCGCGGAGGCCCAAGGGCAGGAGTAAGGCGGGCCAAACCAAGGCCCGGCGCAGATAGCCGGGCAACCTGCCGAGAGGGTGGGGGAGGGGCGCAAGGTGACGGTATGCTGTGACGTAAAGCGTGGGCTTCCGGGGCGAGGGGGGGGCGGGAAAAAGTGAATGGAGAGCCAACAAGATAGCTCAGTGTGTTAAAATGCTTGCTACACAAATCTGTGCTACATGGCACACAGTCACAATGTAGCCTGGGGATGTGTGTGTACATACATACACACACACCACCACCACCACCACCACCACCACAAGATTTTATGATCATGTGATAAGTCTGGCAAAGATACGCACAGGTAAAAGTCTCTGCCAAGCCTGGTGACCTGAGTTCAGTCCCTGAGATCCATTTGGTAGAAAGAGAGAACCAGTTCTCTCCTCCATGTGTGTGTTTTGGCACATGGATGCACCACATATATACACACAAAAAAGAATTATTTTTAAGTTGAGATTAAAAAAAAAAAAAAACCCAAGAGTTGGACTCCTGATAGGCACTTACTTAGTGAAAACAGGTTTACCTTGTTCTTTCTCCAGCAGAGTAGGGATATGGAAAGTTTTGTTGGAATTAAGCCAGGTGTCGTGGCATATGCCTTTAATCTCAACTCTGGGGGGCAGAAGCAGGCAGATTTCTGTGAGTTCAAGGCCAGCCTGGTCTACATAGTGATTTCCAGGCCACCATGGGCACTAAAGGGAGACCTTCTCAAAAAGAAAAAAAAAAAAAAAAAAAAGGTTGGTTTTTTTTGTTTTTTTTGGGGGGGGAATTAAAGGTAAGGTTTGTAGGTTCAGTGACCTCTTTTTTTTTTTTTTCCTTTGCTAGTTTTCATACCTTGGCCCTGACCCTATTCATAAGCTTCTCACATTGGTGGTGGATGATGGCATTCAGCCTCCTGTGGAGCTCAGCTGCAAGGAGAGGAACATTCTGGCAGCCACTTTCATTCGTTCCCTGCACAAGAACATTGGTAAGGGTGGGAGAGCGGCGAACCTAGCTCACTTGCATCCATGAGGATGTGGAGCTGTGGGAAGTACCCACACATGACTGCTAATAAGGCTGGAATCATGATGGATCTTGGTATTCCTTAGGAGGCTCTGAGACCTTTCAGGACAAGGTGAGCTTTTTCCAGCGAGAGCTTCGGCAGGTACATGTGAAGAGACCACATTCCAAAGTTACCCTGAAGGTCAGCAGACATGCCTTATTGGAATCGGTATGTAAAGTTTCATCCTGCTTAAAAGTTTCTTTATCCAGGTGTGGTGGCATACACCTTTATTCCCAGCACTTGAGGAGCAGAGGCAGGTGCATCTCTGTGAATTCAAGGACAGCCTGGTCTACATAGAGAGTTTCAGGCCAGCTGGGACTATAAGGAGACTATGTCTCAAAAAAACCAAAAAGAAAGTTATATATCTTTGTCAGCAGATGGAAGCTCTTGAAGTAAGGACCTCTTTAGTACTTCATTATATCCTGCAGTTTATTATTTTTATGAAACATAACTTTCTCCTTAAACCTATCAGAAACCATTTGTTCATCTCTGTATATATACTTTTTTCATACTGAGTGTGGAGCCACTGTGTTGGAGGCATGTAACTGAGGGGAGATGAGATGACATGTAAGCTTTCTGGTCTGTGCTGAACTAGTTCCTGAACAGCCTCTGATACACAGGAGTAGACACAGTGTTTAGAGAAGAAAGTTCCTGTTAATGAATCCCTGGAACAGAATAGCTCTTGCTGGGTTAAAAGGAAGTGCTTTTTCTTGTCAGTGTGGTCTGATGGAAATGGAACACCTGATGAGTGTCTGTCTCCACCACACAGACACTGGCATGGGTCTGACATTCCCCAGGAATGAGAAGGCTTGGTGCCTCTCCAGAAAGTGTTTGTGGTGTTTGGCTTTGGTAGGTGTGACTGGAAACCCCCTTCCTGAGCCATACTCCCCATGTGGCATGTATGGACCTTATCTTGTGGATAAAGATGTCTAGTAGATAGTCTGTACTTTACTAAAATCCAAAACTTCTTGGTTCTCCTGTTTACAGTCATTACTTACTTGAGTCTTTAAAAAACAAAAACAAAAAACCCTCTTTTCTGCCAAAGAATTTTCAATAATAAAATGAAGATTGGGTCCCCCCCCTAAAAACAACAACAACAACCAAAAAAAAAAAAAACCACCTTCAACTTTTTTTTTTTTTTTAATTGAGATGAGGTTTCAGTGGTTTCAGTGTGTACCCCTGGCTGGCCTAGATGGCTTTAAACTCACAGACATCTGCCTGCCTCTGCCCTCCCCACCCCCAGTACTGTCAAATTCTAAATTTGATTTCAAATTTGATTTTTTGTTTTTCGTTTTTTTTTTTTTTTTCAGTGAGAAGGTCTATGTAGTAGACCAGGCTGGCCTTGAACTTATAGCCCTTGTACTTCAGCCTCTTGATTGCTAGGTTCACAGGTGTATGTTCCCATGCAGAGATTTTTTTTTTAACTCATTTCTAGCTGGGTGTGGTGGTACACGCCTTTAATCCCAGCATTTGGGAGGCAGAGGCAGGCAGATCTCTGTGAGTTCAAGGCCAGCCTGGTCTACATAGTTCCTGGACAGCTGGAACTATAGGGAGACCCTGTCTCAAAAAGACAAAAAACAAACTCAGATTTCTCTTGGAGATATGTGTATTTAAATATAAGATAATATTAAAGCTTATTTGTGAATCATTTCCTCTATGTGGTGGTTAGTTTAGTAGACAGTGGCAGTCTCTTGGGGTTTGTCTCCAGCACTTAAGGCCAGCCAGTGTTCTGACAGTTTCCCTCCTTTTGGTGCTTCTCAGTCTCTGAAGGCTACTCGGAATTTTTCCATCTCAGATTGGAGCAAGAATTTTGAAGTGGTCTTCCAGGATGAAGAAGGTCAGTTTTGAAATTTGAAATTTCCTCTTTTTAAATTCTCCTTCTTGCTGTCACCTTCTCATACACTCCACAAAATCCCCAAACCATTCCCCCTTCCACCTCCCAAAACAGTCCAGCTTCCATGAGTCAGGAAAGAAAAGATAGTGTTTTCTGGCCCAACAGTGTTGCAGAGCATGTAGGGCAAAGACATAGGGACTAGAAGTTAAACTAGAGGATCAAATAACCATTGCAGATTCAGGCGAAATGTTCACTTCCAGGGATTTCTGACCTGTGTTTCCATTAGCTTAGTAATCAGAATAGTGCTACATAGGAGTGGGATTTCAAAAAAATGTCTGCCATGTCCATGAGTTGCAATGAAGAAACAGTAAAATAGTGGAGGAGATATAAGAATGTGAGATGAGACTCAAGAAAAATAACAGGAGACTGGAAGCCAGCTTCACTGTTAATTTTCATTATGCTTTTCAGCTTTGGACTGGGGAGGGCCTCGCCGGGAATGGTTTGAGCTAATCTGCAAAGCACTGTTTGATACCACCAGTCAGCTCTTCACTCGGTTCAGTGACAACAACCAAGCACTAGTGAGTCTGTGACTTACCCCTGGGCGGGTGGAAAATCATATTGAATACACAGGCTTAGAAGTTTTACAACTGACCTGCGAGTATTGACAACTTGTGTCTTGCTCTTAATTTACTGAGCTAATGAAGTTGCCTCCCTCTTATTTGCCTTCATTATTTTATCTGTAAAATAGGAGAAAATACAGATAGTTGAATATCTAAGAACATTATAGTACAGTGACTATTTTAGTAATTTATAATAGTTGAGCCATTTTCTAAAAAAGAAAGAAAGAAAAACACTGAGGCAGTCGATTTTTTACAAGAGAGAGATATTGAGAGTAGAGAACTAGACTGTGACTAAAAATGTTCTAGTTTAGGGAAAAGCATCATATCATACACTGACTAATTTCTGTACTTAACCAGGGACCACAAATTAAGATTTCTCAGCTTAATAAAAGGCCATCCTACCCTTTATCCTCCAGTCACTTTAAATTACTCAGCAGTGGGGTCTTTGATCCTCACACTGAAAATTTTATTCCTTTGGTATGAGGTATGATGTATGAGCCAGCTTTCCATTAGTGTAATAAATGCCTGAGATAATCAGTTTACAAAGTGGAAAAATCATTTTAGCTCAGATGTTTAGAAGTTTCAGTCCGTGGTTGGTTGGCCTCATTGCTTCCGGACCCGTGGTAAGGCAGCATACCATAGTGACAGAGTGTGGCAAAATCTTCCACCTCATGGTTTGGGCATAAAAGAAAAAGGAAGAGACCTATAGTTCTCTTCAAGAGCATGCTGCCCCTAGTAACCTGAACCCTCCAATAGTATGGACAGGGGACCAAACCTTTTTAACACATGAGCCTTTGGGGAAATTCCAGATCCAAACTCTAGTACATGACATTGAGAAGAGAGGGCCTTTCCAGACCTAGGATTGATGAGAAATAATCCAAGACCTTTCCATTTCTTTAACAGGTGCATCCTAACCCTAATCGTCCAGCTCACCTGCGTTTGAGGATGTATGAGTTTGCAGGCCGGCTGGTGGGCAAGTGTTTGTATGAGTCCTCTCTAGGAGGAGCCTATAAGCAACTGGTCCGTGCTCGTTTCACTCGTTCTTTCCTGGCCCAAATCATAGGACTACGTATGCATTACAAGGTAATATCTTAGGTGTGCATTTCTGCTAAGGCTGCCTAACCATTGGCTCTAGGACATCTTCACCTGAGCTAATTTTTTTTAAATATTTTATTATTTTTTTTAATTTTATGTGTATGAGTATATGCCTGCATGTATGTAAGTGTATCACATGCATGCAGTGCCTGCAGAGGGCAGAAGAGGATGTCAGATCTCCTAGAACTGGAGTGATGGATGGTTGTTAACTGCTATGTGGGTACTAGGAATCTAACCCAGGTCCTCTGGAAGAATAGCCAGTGTCCCTAACCACTAAGCTACCTCTCCAGCCCCCTGAACTGATTATTTTTAATGTTAAAGACATCAAAGAAGTTAAAATTTCATTTCTGGTCAAAAGAGTATTTATGTGCATCTCTGTGTCTTTCTGTCTCCTCAGTACTTTGAAACAGATGACCCAGAATTCTATAAATCCAAAGTTTGCTTTATCCTCAACAATGACATGAGTGAGATGGAGCTTGTCTTTGCAGAAGAGAAGTATAATAAATCAGGTCAATTGGATAAGGTGAGAAAGATCATCAGGGTTTATGGTTCCCTGGACCCTGTTCCCTCTAAAGATCATCAGGGTTTATGGGTTCCCTGTTCCCTCTAAAGATCATCAGCGTTTATGGTTCCCTGTATCCTGTTCCCTCTAAAGATCATCAGCGTTTATGGGTTCCCTGTTCCCTTTAAAGATCATCAGGGTTTATGGTTCCCTGTATCCTGTTCCCTCTAAAAATCATCAGGGTTTATGGTTCCCTGTACCCTGTTCCCTCTAAAGATCATCAGGGTTTGGGCTGGAGAGATGGCCTAGCGGTTAAGAGCGCCGACTGCTCTTACAGAGGACCCGGGTTCTATCCCCAGCACCCACATGGCGGCTGAGAACCGTCTGAAACTCCAATTCCAGGAGAACTCCAGTTCCAGGGGAATCTGAGACCCTCTTCTGACCTCCGCGGCATTGCACGACATGGGTGCACAGACTTGCATGCAGACAGTACATTCACACACATACAGAAATAAATAAAATTTAAAAAAGAAAAATAAAAAATAAAAAAAATAAAAAATAAAAAAATAAAGATCATCAGGGTTTATGGTTCCCTGTACCCCGTTCCCTCTAAAGATCATCAAGGTTTATGGTTCCCTGTACCCTGTTCCCTCTAAAGATCATCAGGGTTTATGGGTTCCCTGTACCCTGTTCCCTCTAAAGATCATCAGGGTTTATGGGTTCCCTGTACCCTGTTCCCTCTAAAGATCATCAGGGTTTATGGGTTCCCTGTACCCTGTTCCCTCTAAAGATCATCAGGGTTTATGGTTCCCTGTACCCTGTTCCCTCTAAAGATCATCAGGGTTTATGGTTCCCTGTACCCTGTTCCCTCTAAAGATCATCAGGGTTTATGGGTTCCCTGTACCCTGTACCCTCTAAAGATCATCAGGGTTTATGGGTTCCCTGTACCCTGTTCCCTCTAAAGATCATCAGGGTTTATGGGTTCCCTGTACCCTGTTCCCTCTAAAGATCATCAGCGTTTATGGGTTCCCCGTACCCTGGTTCCCTCTAAAGATCATCAGGGTTTATGGGTTCCCCGTACCCTGGTTCCCTCTAAAGATCATCAGGGTTTATGGGTTCCCCGTACCCTGTTCCCTCTAAAGATCATCAGGGTTTATGGTTCCCTGGACCCTGTTCCCTCTAAAGATCATCAGGGTTTATGGGTTCCCTGTACCCTGGTTCCCTCTAAAGTGGCATGGATAGGACTTTCTGCAGTCGTGGAATCAAAATTTGCTTATTACCAGGCAACTGTACCTAATATGTACCCAAAATGTATCTAATATGGCTAGATACCTGAATTTCCCATTTTATTTTATTTAATAAAGTTTTATTTTTCCAAATATACAGTCAGTTGAACCTTAAAAGAAAGGAAAATGTCAGAACCAGGTGTTGTAAAGGGACTTTACTGAGCACTTCCCACACCATGAGTCCTTGGCTTCTCATCTCTTCAGGTGTCTTTGCCAGCAGCTGGGGCATCTCTACCCTTTGAGTTGCTGGTGTAAATTACTTGGGTTCTGTGCTTTGAAACCAGTTTGATAAGTCCTTTACTAAGGAGCTCCTGAAAGGCTGCCCTGGCCAGGCACCTTGTATCTTCAGTCTCTCAGAGACCACAGCTGGGGTAATAAGTTTATAGTTGGGAACTTCCGTACTGAGTTTGTCATATGTAGCTTTGTCAAACAGGATTAGGTTGTTGAGCTTGTCCCAAACTTTGCCTTTGGACCACTTCTTCTTCTTGGCATTGCCCCCAGACTTGTTCATGGAGTCTTTGTCTTTCTTGGGTGACTTTCCAGCATCCTTCTTCTTGTCCTTGGGCGGCATGGGGAAACTCGGAGAGCAGCACTGCAGTCTCACTAAGATGTTGGACAAAAAAAAGTCCCATTTTATTTTGTTTAAATTAAAATGCCTAGGCTGACTTGATGGTGGATACCTTTAGTCCCAGCATGTGGGAGGCAGAAGTAGGTAGATCTCTGAGAGATCCAGGTCAGCTTAGTGAATTCCGGCCAGTTGGGGCTGCAGGGAGACCTCATCTCCAAAGGGACGATAGATAGATAGATAGATAGATAGATAGATAGATAGATAGATAGATAGATAGATAGATAGAACTATTTGTGGCTAGTGGCCGCCTTGTTGAACAGTGCAACTTTAGAGCATTGCACCCCACAGTTGATCATCTTGGCATCATCCTCTTTAGGGGTGAACTAGGGATTGAACTTGAGTATGCACTTTGTCATGAGGTATACCTTAGCTTCAATCTCAGTCCATCTGAGTGGAGTAAAAGACATGCCCCAGCCAGGTGTGGTGGCACATGCCTTTAATCCCAGTGCTTGGGAGGCAGAGGCAGGTGGATCTCTGTGAGTTCAAGGCCAGCCTGGTTTACATAGCAAGCTCCAGGCCAGCTGGAATTAAAGGGAGACCCTGTCTCAAAAAGCAAAAAAATAAAAAAAACATGCCTTACCCGTTGAACCATTCCTACTTTTCCAGCTCAAAAAGAACAGAGTAATAATGAAGGGTTGTTGCACAGGCCAGTTTGGAAGGGATAGCAGTGTCTGTATCAACAATCAGCAGTTGTGATGTTGGTGACTCTTAGTTTAACACAATGCCTGTACATACTAAAACCTTTTTTGTTTTTTTTTAGACAGCATCTCACTGTATAGCCCTGGGTAGCCTGAAACGTCCTGTGTAGACCAGGCCAGCCTCAACTCCCCAGAGCTCTGCCTGCCTGTCTCTTAAGAGCTAGGACCAAAGGCATGTGTTACCCCAGTGTATAGGAAAACTTTTTATAAGGAAATTAATGGTCAGAAAGTTTTGTTGGAAATGTGCTTTTGTTACATTGTAGAGTTAATATCAAATAATGATAATGAAGCTAAAGTAATAATAATAATAATAATAGACAGAATTAAAAGCAAAGTAACAATGACTGAAAAGTTGTGGTACTGGTAATCTGAAAATTATAGGAATGCCAATTGTCTGTCTTTGTACTCATCACATCTGTGCCTATCTTCCTGAGCTGACATAACAGTGTAGCTAATCAGTAGATTAAGTTACAGTCATCAGGCCCCTGGAATGGCCTGGTAGGAACAGCATGTTATTCCCCAGCAGGAATTCTCAATGGATTAAGAATGTAGAATTTTAGCCAGGTGTGGTGGCACATGCCTTTAATCCTAGCACTTGGGAGGCAGAGACAGGTGGATCTCTGAGTTCAAGGCCAGCCTGGTTTACAGAGCAAGCTCCAGGACAGCTGGGACTAAAGGGAGACCCTGTCTCAAAAATACCAAAAAAAAGAATGTAGAATTTTAGCCAGGCATGGTAGTACATGCCTTTGATCCTAGCACTCCAGAGGCAGATGCAGGTGGATCTCTGGAAGTCCAAGGCCAGCCTGGTCTACATAGTGAGTTCCAGGAGGACAGCTGGGGCTACAGGGAGACCCTGACTCAAGAAGACCAAAAAAAAAAAAAAAAAAAAGTAGAGCTTTTTCCTATGGTGGATATTATATTACTGTAATAATTTTGTAATTTTGAGTATTTTATGTGAATAAGCATTTCTACCTAATAGCCTAAGAAATGTTATTAAAACTTAATGTTTATATTAATGCAATTCAGATGAGCCAGCATGTTGTCACCAGAACCTTAAAACCTGATCTTGTAACTGATGAAGGCTTTTATTCACTTACAGAGATAACTCTAGTTGCTGTATACAAATTTCCCAGGGTAATGGTTTAATTTAATTTATTTTTTGGAGGGGTGTCTTTTTGAGACAGGGTCTCCCTGTAGCCCCAGCTGGCCTAGAATTCTCTGTGTAGACCAGGCTGGCCTTGAACTCACAGAGATCCACCTGTCTCTGCCTCCTGAGTTCTGGGATTAAAAGTGTGCTCCACTACACCTGGCTAATTTAATATTTATTTATTTATTTATCTATTTATTTATTTATTTATTTATTCGTCTTTTTGAGCCAGGTTCTTTCTGCAGCCCCAGCTGTCCTGGACTCGCTCCATAGACCAGGCTGGCCTTGAACTCACAGAGATCTGCTTTCCTCTGCCTCCCGAGTGCTAGGATTAAAAGCATGTGCCACCACGCCCAGCCTTAATTTATTTTTATTTATGTGCCTGAGTGTTTTTCCTGCACATATGTAAGTACATTTGTGTGTGTGTGATGCCCATGGAGGCCAGAAGGTGGTGTCAGCTCCCCTGGAACTAGAGTTAGGAATAGTTGTTAACTACCTAGTGGGTGTTGGGAACTGAACCTGGGTCCTCTGCAAGAGTTAGGGATGATTGTTAGCCACCTGTGGGTGTTGGGAACTGAACCTGGGTCCTCTGCAAAAGCAACCGGTGCCTGTAACTGCTGAGCCCATCCCCTTAGGGTGATGGTTTTAAACTGCTTAGGGTGTCTTTACATGCCCCTTGATAGTTGTTTATTGAGAATACTAATTCTATGTGAGAATTATATCACTGGTTCTGCTTTTCTTTGCAGAAAGACTTATTGGGGAACAAATAGTTAATTGATTGAAATTCTTTGACCAGTTTATATTGGGGCTGGGGTTGCAAGTTAAATATCCAAGTCTCAAGCCATTGCTGTTTCCATTGGTTAACTTTGGAGATAGGAGAATGTATGGGAACAACTGTTTTCATCTTAGAATTCTGGAGACATGAAAGGACTTCTTGAGGAAAGGTCATCAGTGGTTTCATTTTGGGTGATAGTTTGAAATATTGCTGACAAACCATAGCATGTTCCTGTTGTGTTTCCACTACTGCATCAGAGAAGATCTTTTTTTTTTTTTTTGGTCTTTTTCGAGACAGGGTCTCCCTGTAGCCCCAGCTGTCCTGGAACTCGCTCTGTAGACCAGGCTGGCCTTGAACTCACAAAGATCCGCCTGCCTCTGCCTCCAGAGTGCTAGGATTAAAGGCATGCGCCACCACGCCCGGCAATCAGAGAAGATCTTAACACCCCTTTGGAGAGCGTAGCTAGTTGAGTATGGCAACAGTGCTGTGAGCCCTGAGGAGCAGTAATGGAAGATAAAATCCAAATGCAGAGCAGAAACTTCTGGCTGACACCAAGGGAATCCAGTTATACTGCTTGTAGAACATTCCCTGCAGGTGTATCTTAATAATCATCCATCCACAACATCTCTTTTATCTGTCTTTTGCCTCCTGTTTCAGGTTGTAGAACTCATGACGGGTGGATCTCAAACCCCAGTCACCAATGCAAATAAAATCTTCTATTTAAACTTGCTAGCCCAGTATCGGCTGGCCAGTCAAGTGAAAGAGGAGGTAGAACATTTCCTAAAAGGTGGGATTCTGTCTCCTTGTGACTTAAAATGTCTGTATCATGGTTGAAGGTATGGCTTTAACTTGGTCACTTTGTTCCAGGCTTGAATGAGTTAGTTCCTGAGAATCTTTTGGCTATTTTTGATGAAAATGAGCTTGAGGTACGTGCTTACTATTCAAACCCCTGCTCTGTTTTGTTTTGTTTCATTTATTTGTGGGGGGAGGGGCACACGAATGGAGTTCAGAGGGAAACTTGCAGAGTCAAGTTTCTACTATGTCGGCCCCAGGAATCAGAAATCAGGTGGCCAGGCTTAGCTATAAAGTGCCTTTAACTGCTAACCTGTCTCACCAGGAAAGTCCTTTCTTTATGTAGGAATTGTATTCACTTTTGTTACTCTTCTAGTCATTCACCCTTTCTTTAGCCTTTTTTTGTGTGTGTGTCTTTTTTGTGTCTTTTTGAGACAGGGTCTCCCTGTAGTCCTAGCTGTCCTGGAACTCACTCTGTAGACCAGGCTGGCCTTGAACTCACAGAGATCCGCCTGCCTCCCAAGTGCTAGGATTAAAGGTGTCTTTAGCTTTTTAAAAATTAGAATGTGAGGGCTAGAGAGATGGCACAGTGGTTAAGAGCACTGACTGCTCTTCCAGAGGACCCAGGTACAATTCCCAGCACCCACATGGTGGCTAAGAACCATCTTTAAACCAGGTGTGGTGGCTCATGCCTTTAATCCCAGCACTCAGGAGGCAGAAGCAGGTGGATCTTGTGAGTTCAAGTCCAGCCTGGTCTACAGAATGAGTTCCAGGCCACCTGAGGCTATAGGGAGACTCTGTCTCAAAAAAAAAAAAAAAATTGTGAAAGTCAGAAAGCAGCTAGTATTTATGAAGAACAGTAGTTAATATTTATTCATCAGATATTATTTGTATTATTTAGTCAGTAACAGAGTGTTGGTGTGGCCAGGCATGGTGGTGCAAGCCTTTAATCCCAGCACTCGGGAGACAAAGGCAGGTGGATGTCTGTGAGTTAAAGGCTAGCTTCATTTACATAGTTCTAGGCTAGCCAGGGCTACATTGTGAGATCTTTCTTTCTCTCTCTCTCTCTCTCTCTCTCTCTCAAAAAAAAAATATATATATTGGTATTATATGCAGTCTTCATAATGTCTTAGGACATTTAAGGGAATTATAGAATATATTTGTTCAGGTATATATAGACTGTGTCTTGTATGCTGTGTATTTTGAGTTAATGGAGAAATATCAAAGAAGATAACATCCCTTGTGGGGCTATGTTCTAATGAAGGGATATCCCACAAGATGTGATTGTATTCAGAGTTTTGAACCATACACTGTCTATATACCTATAGTAATTGTGTTCATATTTTACATCTTGTAATAACTAAAAATTGGCTAAAAAGTGGTAAGTACTATTCCTACAGGGTAGCTGAATTAAAGACCTTATCAATTGTGTGTGTGTGTGTGTGTGTATGTGTTTAATTGGAGTTGTTGCTCACAGATGATACAGATGTATTTTGTTTTATCTTGAAACAACGCTTTTGTTTTTGTTTTTTTGTTTCTGGTCTTTTTCTTTTGAAACAGGGTCTCCTTGTAGCCCCAGCTGGCTTGGACTCACTGTGGCGACCAGGCCGGCCTCTATTGAGATCTGCCTGCCTGCCTGCCTCTGCCTCTTGAGTGCTGGGATTAAAGGTATATACCACCACACTTGGTTTAATTTGGGCCTCTTTTTATTTTTTTGTCTCTTGATTAGGATGCATCAATCTTTATAGCTATTGGATAAGAATTCATAGTCTGTTCAGTAACACATTGGATCCCAAACTAAGACATCAATAAGATGTCTGGTGTCATTAATGTTCTTTTTTTTTTTTTTTTTTTTTGGTGGGGGCATATCTTTGAATTTATCTGATCAAGTAGAATCAGAGCTAAAGGGAAGATAGTTCAGTCCACAAAATGAGGATAGATCCTGAGGAAAAAGACTCATAGATTGGGCTAGGGCTCTTTATCAAAGGAAAAGGGCTTGCACCTTGGTATTTTCTGCTGTCTAGAATCTCTCCTCTCTCGCTCTCTCTCTCTCTCTGCTCACACACACACACAGCACACCACACACACCACACAACAAAACAGCTTTATTTTTGCCTCTGCCAGGTGCTGAGATTAAAGGTCGCTACCAAACTTGGCCCCATAGTGGTTCTTAATTAGGGATGCTCATCAGAAGCATGTAGGAAACCTTTTCAGATTATACAAGCTCATAATCCGTTTGTATACACTAATCCAATAGATCTAGAATATGTCCACGCAGCATACCTATTAAAATTGTGTGGTGTGTGTGTGTGTGTGTGTGTCTATTTACCCAATGCATACTTTGCCATTGTGTGGAGGTCAGAGGAGAGGTTTCAGGGAGTCAGCACCACACCTTCCGTTCTAGGGATTAATGGCTTGGTTGTGAGGCTTGCTTATAAAACTTTTAACCATTGAGCCATTGATCTATCCTACCCCCAACCACACTGGTTAGAAACCATTGGCCTACTGCAGTTGTTTTTTTCTAAAAACAGCAACTGGCACTATGATCTCACCTTCTGTCTTTCTCCTGGTGTTGTCTTTATTCTGCATTTGTATGTTAATAGATAACTTTGACCTTAAATAGTGGTTCTTTGTCCTTTTGTCTGTCTCTTCAGCGCTGATGTGTGGGACAGGAGACATCAGCGTGTCCGACTTCAAAGCCCATGCTGTAGTTGTCGGTGGCTCCTGGCATTTCAGAGAAAAGGTAATGATGGGCCAGACTTCTACAGTTGGATTTCTGAAAAAAGTAGAGGAATCAAAGAAATTGACATGTTGATTGAGGGGAAAATGATGATATGTAAGGACAATAGGTGGTTGCCCAAGCTGAAAGAAACCCTGGTTCCTAAGACTTTTATTCAACTTCCTCTGGGGCAGTAAAATTTGAATGTAAAACAGCAATCATGGGTTGTTACCTTTTGGGGCCTTTTTTTTTTTTTTTTTGATCTTTTCGGAGACAGGGATCCCCTTTAGTCCCAGCTGTTCCTGGAATCACTTGTAGACCAGGCTGGCCTTGAACTCACAAAGTATCCGGCCTTACCTCTGCCTCCCAAGTGCTCGGATTAAAGGCGTGTGCCACCACGCCCGGCTTTTTTTTTTTTTTTTTTTGATGATGTAAATTCTTATAGAAGTTGTCATTCATGCTCATAGAATTGTAAATGGGAGCATATTCCAGAGGATCCTATTCCTTCCCCTGAGTATCAAGTCTTAGGCTGCACATCATGTGTGACTCTAGCCCTGTATTTTTCCTGCCAGGTCATGAGGTGGTTTTGGACTGTGGTTTCCAGTCTGACCCAGGAGGAATTGGCCCGGCTTCTTCAGTTCACAACAGGCTCCTCTCAGCTACCACCTGGAGGCTTTGCGGCCCTCTGTCCTTCATTTCAGATTATTGCTGCTCCGACTCACAGCACACTTCCGACTGCACACACATGGTAAGTGTCTGACTTGACTGCCCAGTGCATGCCCTTGTGGGAAGTTATCTTTCTAGCCCTTGCCCATGATCATTTTCCCCTTGTCTTTTCCAGTTTTAACCAGCTGTGCCTCCCTACGTATGACTCATATGAAGAGGTGCACAGAATGCTGCAGCTGGCCATCAGCGAGGGTTGTGAGGGCTTTGGCATGCTTTGACCACTTCTCTATCATCTGCTTGTCTCCCATGCTCGCTGAGCATCTGGGCGCCGTTAACAAGCATACCCACTGACCGTAACACACATGACCATCAACCAGAAGATACTGCATGCTCCTCTGTGTCTGGAGTCATCTAGAAGCATTGTCCTTACCTCACCCTGTCTATGACCATCCGCCACAGGCCAGTGGTACCTAACCTGAGCACCCCATTCAGTCCCGAGAAGAGGACCATGCTGCTGCTCTTTCATTTGGTCCTTTGAAGATCTCAGTGCTGAGGGAGGTGACACAGGAGGCTCAGCTTTGTTTGGAAGGTGGCATGCTGAGATCCTTAAGTCATGCCATGTTCTAGCACCCACTGCTCCTTGGAGGTACCCTCCTAGATCTCAGTACCTGAGCAGATTGACACAAGATCCCTTCTCCTGGGCAAGCCATCATCTCTTCTTATCAGAAGCCAAGAGAAGCACAGATAGAAAGTGGCTTACATAAGCAATCTGATTATCCTCCCACATAATGGCAGGCACAGACTGTGAGGACTGATGGGACAAAAGGATCTCTTTGTGGTGACAGAACTGGAAGGGGCACTTTCCCTGAAGGCATTTTTTAACAGATCATTAATCTATAAAGGATTTTCTAAGGTTTTTCTTGAAACTGAGCCAGTGCAAAAAGCAGTCAGACAGAAGAATGTGAAGGATAGCTGTTCTGTACCCTTCGGTGCTAGATATGATTCTCCCTTGGGTGAGAGGCATGTCCAGGCACATAGATGGCTTGAAGACTACTGACACTTTCCTCTGAGCTTGTTCTTTGCATTGAGGTTGGGCCTGGCCACTGACCTCCAATTTATGCAGTCTGTTGAAGAGCTATTGTTAGTGTTCTGCTAAAGAAGTTTGGTAGCAAAGTACTGGGATAGTAAAAATAGCATGCCCAGTAATTCTTTGTTCTCTCTTTGCTTGGTGCATTGAGGCAAAGCAGCAATGATCACAGGTTCCTAGGGTCAGGCCACTGGGATTGACATGGAAGAGATGTGGTAGGCAGTGAACAACCACCAGTTCCAGATACATTGTTTCACCAGTTCCAGGAAGGGGGACCAAGGAGGGAGGAAGCCATGTGAGGGTCACTGTTGAGTGCTGGTTAAAGAGGAAAACTGCTAGTCTCTTAGATGATAACATCTCTTTTCATTATTGCTTGAATGAAAACATTAAGGCTCAAGATCAAATGGACTTTCTAAATTTCTGTCTTTAATAAGGCTTTTCTGTAAGCTATCATTCTCAATGGGACACTAAACTCAGAATATTACAAGCCATCTTTATTGCCAAAACCAGCAAGTACACCGAATCCCGAGACAAGGCAGGACTTGTGGCAGTGCCTTGGCCTCCTTGGAAGCATGTCTGAGCCCCCTGTTCCCAGGGATCATGAGGAACAAGCCTCCTGAGCTGCTAAAATTCCTGCCTGACCTCACTCCTTTGCAGTCATCATTTGTCCTTTCTTGGCGTGGGTGCTGACCTCACCCTTGGGGTTTGGGATCCAGCATCAGGCCCTCTACACCCCAGGATCCTCCATGCCACATGGTCTCACTGCTCTCCTCAGGGACCAGGACAAGGTGCTGCTGCTTGCCCACATTTTCCCATGGAACATGTACAGGATAGTTTAGTCATCACCCTGCTGCCCCTCAGGCCCACACTGGGACCTCCAACTAGGGCACATGGACTGGTTTGGCTGTCTGGGGCACTTGGCTCCTGTTCTGGATTCTGGATTCTCCCCTCCAGCAGCCCTGCAAAGACTGTGCTGGGGGGTTGAGTTGATTTTTTTTTTTTTTTCCTTTCTATTTTTTTGGCTAGACTTGTCATTTAAGCTCTAGTCATAGCACTTTTTTAGAGTCTCCTAAGCACTGTTGCAGCCCAGTGGGGCAGCCATATCCCCAAGGTGATCTTTATGCACCACAGTCTTTAACAAAAACCCCTTTGGTACTGTGTCGTTTTCTATTCTTCCAATTTACTCTCTCTTCTAACTATTCAAAAGCATTCTTGCTCTTTTTTGTGTTTTCTTTAACCTTTTATTCTAATACTGCTTTGGTACCAGCCAGTGTGGGGAAAGATACAGTATGTTGTAGAGATGGAAGGGTGTGTAATTTCTTGGGAAATTTTCTATTCATGTTCCTTATTTTGGCCAGTTCTTTTGTTTGTGCCCTTGTGACCTAGGAACTTGAGAGGCCAGCTACTAACCTCCTAGCTTTTGGCTTTTCAGTGTCCTTGAAGGAGACCAGTAATTGAATGAACACCGAGGAGAATGTTAGCATGGTTCCAGAAATCTGACAGAGACCAAGCTCTGTTGCATATCTGTCAGGCCAAGTCTAGACATTTGCAGCTGGCGATGTAAATATTTTGTACAGTAAATAAATGCCTAAAAGAACTAAGGACTAAATGACTATTTTTGGGGGGGAGGGGGGGTTGTGGAGGCAGAGTTTAAATTGAAAATTTGGGAAGTAAAATGTTTAAAGATGTTTCCATATTTCCTTGGTAATTTCCCTGGAAGCAAGAAGCAGTCTGCTCTGGATAGTATATGTTTGGGACCCTCGCCACCCTAGCCCCTCCCTAGTGCCTGTCCCCAGGGCGAGGCAGCCCCACTCCTGGACCACCATCCAGGGACAAGTACTTGTGCTCAAATCCTGAAGAAGAAACTAGCTTGACATGAACAGAGGATATCTATTGGAAATCTTTAAACATTAATTTGTTTTCTATATCAAAATTTTAGTATAGAAAATTTATAAATCAAAAGTTAAAAGGGGGCTAGAGAGATGGCTCGGCAGTTATGATTGCTTGCTGCCCTTTCAGGGCATCTAGGTTTGGTTCCCAGCACCTACATCAGGGGGCTCACAAACCCCTCTAACTCCAATTTCAGGGGATCTGATAACTCCTTCTGTCTCTTCAGGTAACACACATATGGTGTACTTAAACATACACATAAGTAAAAAATTATATAAATCTTAATTTTTTATTTTTGAAAATAATTTTATTTTGTTTATTTTTATTTGATGTATATGAGTGTTTTGCCTGCATGTATGTAAGTGCACCTGGAGTTATGGATGGTCGTTAGCCATCTGGGTGCTGGGAACCAAACCTGGATCCTCTGCAAGAGCACCTAGTGCTCTTGACCAGTGTGCCATCTCTCCAGCCCCTTATAATTTTTTTTTTAAGTTCAAGGAAGCTCTACAGGGATACCCTGTCTCAAAAAAAAAAAAAGTTCAAGAAGGCTGATTTGTGGTGGTATATGCCTGTAGTCCCATCTACTTAGGTGGCTGAGCCAGGAAGATCACCTGAATGCAGGAGATTGAGCATATGCAAGAGTGAGACCTCATCTCAAACATCCCCTCTCCCCCCAAAAAACCCTTCAGTACCAAACAACAAAACTCCAAATAATAACAATTAAAAAATAAACACGGGTAAGTCACCTACCCTCCAGAAATATCACACTCCAATAAATAGTCTTCCAGTTTTTATAAAATTGCATATTTTTACCATTCCCTACATCCTATTCCTTATTGTGTCCTTAAAATTGGTTTTGAGGGGCTGGAGAGATGGCCTAGTGGTTAAGAGTGCCAACTGCTTTTGCAGAGGACCTGGGTTTGAGCCCCAGCACCCACATGGCGGCTGAGAACCGTCTTTAACTCCAGTTCCAGGGGAATCCGACGCCCTCTTCTTACCTCTGTGGCATTGCACGACATGGGTACACAAACCTACATGCAGACAGTACATTCATCACATAAAAAAAAAAAATAAAAATTTTTAAAAATTGGTTTTGAAAGTCTTCTAAGACCATATTTGCCTCTTGAGAACCTAATCCAGACTCCCAATACAGAATTTGATTAATCATATTGAGACTACAAGGGGTTTTTTAGTGACATTTTATTTATTTATTTATTTATTTATTTATTTATTTATTTATTTATGGCCTTTTTTGAGACAGGGTTTCCCTGTAGCCCCAACTGTCCTGGAACTCACTCTGTAGACCAGGCTGGCCTTGAACTCACAAGGATCCACTTGCCTCTGCCAAGTGCTAGGATTAAAGGCGTGGGCCACCATGACCAGCTGTTTTTTTTTTTTTTTTTTTTTTACATTTATTTTTCCTGAGCAGGTTTTATGGCCTGGTCTAACATGATTGTGACTCTCTGTGGTGGTCAGTGGGACATTATTCAGTGTCATATGAATGCCATAGTATTGAAAATGACTCAGTAGCATATCCCCAAACTTGTGGAGTAAGCTAATATTTCAGAATCAAGAGTATTAAACATCCACTGTCTAACAAAAAGACAAACCAAAGTTATTGGAAACTTAGTGTTCTAGTTTGCTTTCAATTGCTGTAATAAAACATCCGCGTGACCAGTACCAACTTAGGGAGGTAAGGGTTTATTTGTCTTATTATGTCGCTCGACCAGGTCAACATTACTGTCACACTTTATAGAGGGATTCCGATCCCAAAGGTAAGGAGCAGTCAGGGGGCAGGAAGGCGCTGGTAAGCTAGGAGGGGAAGGGCCAGAGCACCACACGACAGGCTAGTGGCAAGTAACGGCGTTTTTGCTGTGCTGGTTTGGTTTGCTTCGCCCTGGGCGCTCTGCTACAACCTGTTTTTTTTTTTTTTTTTTTTTTTTTTTTTTTTTTGGTTTTTCCAGAGACAAGTGCTGCCCCATCTCCCATGTAGGTGCCACTATGTAGCCTAACTAACATGGTAGCCTAACTGGCATGGCCTGGAACGCGCTATGGTAGAGCAGCCTGGCCGTTGAACATTACCTCAAAAAGATCGCGCCTGCCTTTGCCACCAAGGTGCTAGGATTAAAGGGTGCGCCAACACGCCCGGNGTGTGGTTTTTTTTTTTTTTGGTCTTTTCGAGACAGGGTCTCCATGTAGCCCTAACTGGCCTGGAACTCGCTATGTAGAGCAGGCTGGCCTTGAACTCACAAAGATCCGCCTGCCTCTGCCTCCCAAGTGCTAGGATTAAAGGCGTGCGCCACCACGCCCGGTTCAGCCTGCTTTCTTATGCAACTTAAGACTACCTGCCCAGAAGTGGCACCACCCACAGTGGTCTGCGCCCTTCCACATCATTCAACAATCAAGAAAATGCCCCTCAGATATGGCCATAGGCCTGTCCAATGGAAGCAATTCCCTCATTGAGGATCCCTCAACTCAGGTATGCCAAGTTGACCCTAAAGCTATCTAGACCACTTAGTTTTAGTTTTGTTTTTTTGTTTGGAGAACAAGGGGATGGTTTGTCAAAGACACTGATGCTGCCTAGGATTAGCTTATATTTTGTCATGGATAACTTCCCTAAATTTTAGTTTGCTTTAATTTTGCTTATAATTATTAAAAGGTACTTTGTGGGGCCAGGCATGGTGGCTTTAATCCCAGCACTCAGGAGGCAGAAGCAGCGCATCTCTCTGAGTTCAAGGCCAGCTTGGTCTATATAGCAAGTTCTAGGACAGCTAGGGCTACAGGAAGAGTCTGTCTCAAAAAAAAAAAGACACATAACCCAAACGCCAGTGAAGACTCAACTTCAGATCTCTCCCTCCTTTGTGACTCTCCAAAGGTCACAGGAGATATTTGAAAGAGAGTCATCTCAATTTTGTTATATTGTAACTTAGTACCCTTAACTTTCTTAACTCCCCTGATTATTAAACTACAATAGTATAATTTTTCTCTTTCTATATGTCATGAGACTAATACACAGTTTCATATTTCCAATGACTGTAAGGTAGATCATTGTTTTCTTTATTTTGTACAAGACACAATAAGGCACAGAGAGGATAAGTACCTGCTAAAGTTACTTCACTAGTCAGTAGTAGAGCTGTGTTGAACATGGGTCTTTCTTTTCAAAGCCCAAACTCTACATTTCTGGTTTGTCTCTTGCAGATGAGTTTAGACAAAGAACCCAGGCATTAGGCCACCAGTGCTTCCTGAAGGCCTCTCACTTGGTGATGCTATATGTGACACATGAATATTTAGTACCTTAGTTTACCTACCAGTCATGTGGTAAGTTGAAATTGTTGGGGAGAAAGCCTTATTCCAGGGTAGAGGACTTTTAAGAGGTACAGCTATTAGTATGGCTTTAAAAGCTTTCGTGTGGAGAAAGTTTTATAGAATGCCAGCTGGTAACCTGCATGAAGAGACTTCCAAATTTAAAATGAGTCCTGCATAAAGAATATAAGATATACCTAAGGATGTAACTTAGGGGTGGGTGGATCCTAAAATTTTAATATCTCTATATTGGTAGAAAATCCATGTTACATGCAAATGAAATAATTGTGTGAAGTCAGACATAATGCTTATCTCTGGTAACTATGGAGAAAGACTCATTCAAATAAATCTCGTGTCTACACTTTATATGAAACACCACTAGTTGGTAAAGGCCAAATTACTAGTAGATTTTTCACTGAGAAGCAAGTGCTTTCAGGAATGCCAAAATTAAAGGGAGACCCTCTACCCCCAGTAAGACTGACTCTGTTGAAACTGTAAACATAGTATCTTTGTGGTGAAAGGTTTCTGTACCCCTCTAGGTAATCACTGTTTTCCCAACCCCCCACTTCACCTGCAGTGTGGGTTTGCAGAAGATAGAATCTGTCTGAACTTTACTATCCTCTACAGACAAGTGTTCCCTCTCTCTAGCACTCTCACTCAGTTGCTTCCAAGACATTCCTCTGCCCATTTACAGAGTCGGGGATATCAGTTTGTAAGCTGGAGAGGGTTGGTGGCTTTTACGGTATGTTGAAAACAAAATGTGGTTATTGTGTAAAAAGAGTACCTGTCATTTTGTTTGGGGGTCCTAAGTCCTATGATCTCTTTTTTTCCCTTTTAGTTCTACACACTTCTGTGCAATCATTTCTTTTTTTTTTTTTTTTTTTTTTTTTTTTTTTTTTTTTTT